>JAOXYL010000050.1:19199150-19210929 GCA_028564955.1 Terapon puta | reverse complement strand
AAAAAAAAAAAGAAAAGAAAAAGCCTTATTTTACATGAGAATGGATGTGCCTCGAAACCGTACCCTCACGCGGCGGCTCCGTCTCGGCTGTAAATGTCAATTTCATGTCAGATCCTTTCTTTATTCATCCATGACGCCTGTGATTGCTTCATCGCTTTGCATGAGAATGGCTTGAAATGAACGCCGGCCCACTCCGGTGCTCATTTACAGTGCTCGGCAAATGAACTGCGTCTTAAAGGTCCAGGCTGCAGACGCGATCGAAATGAAACGGGATATGGAGTCGTGCGCCACACGCGTATTTCCAAAGTTATCCGGTGTGCCTCAAAGGGCTCGGGGGCGTTTAGAGTTTTTGCTTTCTCCGCTAAGACCGGCCTGGTGGGACCTTGGCTATGCTAAGGAGTGTCACAACCATGATGCAGGCCCCATGTGGCAAGCTGTTCCTTTCGAGTCACTCAGGCATACAGTACTCTGGCTTTCCTCTCCACTGGTTACAGAAATACAGGTGAGCCCGCAGCAGGTGAACCTGTCATAGTCAGCACCTGCAGGATCCTAACAGCCGGCGGGGGAAAAACTGAAGGACAGAGGAAGTTTTGTTGTGAGGAGTTCTGCTGTGCCACCTGGGAAGCTTAGCGGTGAAGGTGAAACACAATGTTGTTCTGAAGACACATGGCGAGGGTGACAAAGCGTTACAAAATGCTATTACAGTATTTTATATCTTTTGATGTGCGTGCCAAAGGTGTAAAAATGCTTCTCTGCAAAATCCAAATCAAGTAGTGTCCATTAGATTATCAGATTATGACGATACTTCTAATCCATAAAGTATAAAATTATATCAAAAAAGCATAGTTAAGGAACACAACAAGTATTTGTCCAGTTACTTGATGGTAATAAGTCAAAATTCAAATCTGTGCCCTTTTGGCCTTTTAGTGCGTTGCTCATACAGTTTAGCTCGGCGCCGTAATTTGTTTAAATGTTGATTTATGAACTAATTGTCTGTAATTGCTGCTTAGCGCCACTGTTAATCCAAGCTGTCTGCCTCCTGAAGCACATTAGGCCAGATTTGTATAATGAAGTAATTAGTTCAATTACGAAGAAGAAAGTAGGGATAGCGTAAGAAACCGGGAACTCGAAGCGAGAACGCAACCCAGTGGCACCAGCGGCGCGTTCGTCCTCTTTTTTCACGAGAGTACGTGAAAATCGCCTCGTTGCGAGCGAATAATTCCCTTTAATTAAAAATCGCACGTGTCAACAAAGTTAAATGGATCTTCAAACGGGGACAGTTTTATTTCTTGGTTTACGACGCCGCTGTCCGGACCCGCTTCTCCGCGGCGTCTCGTATATCAAGTTGTTTCGGCTCGCTAACAATCCTCGCCACTTCACACGTTCAAAAAAAAAAAAAAAAATAGCCCCGTGTTTTCTATTTGGCTTCTGTCGCCCGCCAGAAGCTGCCATCACAACCAAGAGTGCTCCATTGTCTGCTAGCATTGTCATTGTTATTAGTCTTTTGGATTGCCTGTGGAGGTATCGGCAGGCTCCGGGGGAAGCAGGCGCCAGGCTGGATAATTAGTTGTTCTTCGATGCCAGACGGGCACATTGCCGTCACTTGGAGGGGAAATGGAAAGTGGCATCACTATCACAGTAACACCGGAACAACCTTTGGTGTGAGGGCTGGGTTCCAGCGCATCTGTCACACCACTAGTCATCTACCCACTGGCACGACAATAATGCTTACCACTCTCGCGACACGCAGCAGGGATAATTACTTTATCTGAAACGGAATTATTCTTGTCAAATTTGTCATAATTAGGTGTGGTGTGGTGGAATCGATAGCGGGTTTCTGCATTGGTTCTGCTGGCCGTTGTGGGCAAAGAGACTGGAAGAGTTTTAAATTCCACAAAAGAGACTTAGAAAGCAGACAGAATAATCATTTTTTCCTTTATTTACGTAAGCAAGGCAGTCTCAGATGCCTTAAATGTTGGGAGCGATGCCGGTTTTTGGTTTGTGAGACAATTTAAACCCCCATTTTGCAGCCTCCGTTCCCCCAGAAGCTGCGGCATCCAGCATGGCGTCTCCGATTGTCAGCTCGCTGCCGGTGACCACGGGGCGGCGGCTCTGCTGCTTTCTACGAGAGACGTGGAGGACGACGAGAAGTACGGAGGCGCCCGCCAGCAGGGTGCCCCCGAAGCCGAGCAGGATGCCGCACAGGAGAGGCAGAGCTACGTCCAAAGGCCCCTTCTGGTACGGAGGGACAGGAGCCCGCTCCACCACCAGGTCCAGGTCTCGCCACGTGAGATCCCTCACTAAAACACACACAAACACACACACACACAGCACAAACAGGACAGATACTCTTACTATCTCAAAGGACTACGGGAGCATCCCTGTCAGGTTTTAACTTGAATAAAGAAAAAAAAAAAGGACAGGTGATAATTACATTTTTGAATTTCTAGCTGTCCTGGGAAATATTCCTCAAATACTGAGAGTGTTGATGCTGAGAAGTAATGAGTTGGAAGCATGCCCACGGCCACCAAATCTAATCCGCCATCTCATCTAAACACTTAATAGATTCAGGGTTCAGCGAAACATTATATCATTTGCCATTCAGACGGCCTCCAGAGAGATAACCCAAAAAATCTCCCTTTGACACCAATAGCCGAAGATATTTGAGGCCACACGTGCAAAGACTCCATCGCTCATGGTGCCCCCAACTAATGTGACGTGGGATAAGTTACCTTTTCTTTTCCTGACCCTCTGGTTTTTATGCCTGTGTTCCTCTGCGTCCGATTGTACCGGTGGGATGTTTAAAGAGCTGACATATTTGTGATAGTCTTCAACGTAGCGCTTCAGGCTCAAGGCTTTGTCCTGGTTGATGTTCTTCCCCACTTCTGTAAAAGCCAGTCCACAAGTATTTCTCCATCACTTCAAGAGCTAAAAGTGTATGCATTTCAACCTACGAACGGCTGTAAATATGAATTTATGCATTGTTTTCTTGCCCTGAACATGATTAGCTCTGGCAGGAGAGCAACCGCCGTCCTTCGGTTCAGAACAAAAACCAAACGCACCGCTCAAGTTTCTACGTGAGAGCAGATCTCCTCAGAAGTGCAATCAAGTGCACGATAATTGCTGCATTCTGCATCCACACAGTCTTTTTCATCAAAGCCGCTAGCACCCCCCCCTCATGTCTTATAACTCATCTCTTCCCATCCTCTCCTTGTCTTTTTTTTTTTTTTTTTACTCCAAAGCTGCTGATGAAAGGAGCAGATGGTTTGTTCTGTGGCTGGTGTCAGCTCCACTGAGTCCTCTGTCAGATCATTTACACCTCCTTCCATCCAACGCCACTCGGCTGTGGAGCTGTGTGTACACTGGACTGCAACACATGCCAGAGACTGGCAGCGTGCAAAATACGCCACTTCTGAAGTTCCAATTAAAATGAATCTCAAAGTAATGAAGCAATTATGCGGTGTTGTTAAAGTCCTGAGGAGGCCCTCTTGACCGAAATAAACCAATTTTAGAAAATACACTGCCATGTACCCAAATGAGGCTTTGTTCCAGTTTCCTTTTTGTCAAGGGACACGCTGGGATGTCTGTCATCAACAACACGCCGCTGTACATAAAAAGTGAATTATTTTCATTTGAAACCCATTACATTAGCAGCGCCGCACAGAGCGAGTCTATTAACGAGCGCTCTTCCCGTCTCTCACCGATGGCGACGTCTGTTCTTCCGATGTGCTGCAAGGCGCGAGAAAGCCTGTCGTAGTAGGTCTGATCGCCGTACCTCAGCAGCCAGTCTGTCAGCGCCGCCCGGCACTGATCTTCGCCGTCTAGTAAACAGAAAGCATATGGCTGTGAGACAGGCAGGTCTCTGGCAGGTCGGCCTCCCCGAGCTGCGCTGGACGTGCGAGGAACCGACAGGTCTCGGGGGAGGACGGCTTATCTCCATTTCTACCTTATTTCAGGGTGTAAAAGAAGAGGCGCCATTTTCTATCCAGCCCAAAGTTAAAGTTGAATAATTTTTTTCCCCTCAGTGTTTCCTTGCTGAGCTGCATTGAGAGGATAGTTGCACATTGGGGGACATCTCAGGACCGTAGAGGCCTCATGAGAGCTTAAGCTGAACGTTAGTGCACATTTTTACGTTTTTGGGATCTCTGCAGAGGCCAATAACTCTTTTGCCACGTGCAGACTTGAAAAAAATTGCAAAGCTCTCCTCTGATGCAGATATTAGAGCCAAGTGTTTCAGGTGACGTTGAGAGCTAACCGGCGGCAGAGGAGGCCTCTCTCTTGGTTCGGGGCTTGAGGTCGAGTCGGTTTCTCTCCGGCGAGAGGCGCTCGACGTGCCGGAAGATGTTCTCCTCCGGGTGAGAGAGGGCGAGCAGCAGGTCCTCGCACTCTGTGGACGTCAGCAGCTCCACCAGGCGCTCCAGCTGATGGACGCCGATGTCCTCCGCCACTAAGCAGCACACACACACACACACACACACATTAGAGTAAGGAGGCATGACCATTCAGGACACTGTAGACTCCAGTTAATGAAGTGTGATGCTGACACTACACAACATTTCTGCAGCGTGCCCGCGCTCTCAATTAGCGAGTGCTGCCTGTGTGGCGTGAAACTGTCATATTACCCTCCTCAGCTGCAGAGAATAGAAACTGAATAATCAACATTTCACAACAGAGAACAGAGCAATCAGCAAATCCAGTCTCACTGTGAGGTTTTTTTTTTTTTTTTTCTTCCTTCAGTTGAGTTCTTGTAATATGGCTGGCTGCTGATGTAACCGCACCTGCTGTGGGAACATCGGCTCTCACCTGTGTCCTCCCCGAGTGTTGAACGCAGGAGCAGAAAGATGAAGAAGGGGCACATTTTCCAGACTTTCATCTCAGCTCGAGTGACTCTAACTCCATCTAACTAACAATGGTTTACTTTCAAAGACTGATCTAGAATTAGTTGAATTGTAAACAGGGCAACTGAAGGATCAGAATTCTTTGTCTTTTTTTTTTTTTTTTTTTTTTGGTAACAGTCATCATGCAAAATATATTATATGCAACTGAGGATATGTTTATGGATGCATTTTCCACCTAAAAGGCAGGAGATGCATGAGAGTATTTAGCAAAACTCACTGGATGGCTGCAACTCTTATCTTCTTACTAATTAGTCAGCCATTCTTGGATTATCAAAGCAATTATTCACTCAATAAAATAAGAACAAAACCCCACTATCAGAACAGTGTCAGCCAGCTTTTGTCAATATAACCAATTTATCTTCTCAGCTGGTCAAAAGCAGTAAATCAGTGATATATTTTCTGATGACTGTCATCCATCCATCCATCCATCCATCCATCCATCCATCCATCCATTTTCTGGACTGCTTAATCCTGTCTCAGTGGGTCGTGGGGAGCCTATCCCAGCTGTCATTGGTTCGCCAGTCAGTCACAGGGAGAAGGGATGAAGGGATGAAATGCAGCAAAGAGCCCCGGCCACCACATCACATCACCAAGTTGAATATTGTGAAATATTTATTAAACAGTAGTAAATATCAGGTGATATGTATTGCAAACTATTACTATTACTGCTATTATTATTTGTACCAATCCAGGTGACTGTTGTTTTATCTCAGAGGCTACGGGGTGACAGACACATCTGGTGCAGGTCAATCCGGCCCCGCAGCAGATTCTGGGCATCTCCTGGGCACCTCGGCTTGCACATTGTCTCTACAGCCTAACCGCTGCGTTGTTTTGTCTGAGAGACTAATGTTGCTTGCAGCTACACGCTTAAAAGCCTGACATTGTTAAGTAACTAAAACACATTTGGAGGCCATCGGGGGAAAAATCCATTCCACCCCAGCAAGACTTGGAGGGTGCGTTTTTATTTATACAAGTGTACCCACATGCATAACCATGGGCCAAAAACATGTTGCTTTGCTCTGCGGTATTATTATTATTACTGTTTCACATTTTAAAAAGTCTCCAGAGGAGATTGATTGTCAGGAACCAAAACAAAACAGACCCCGGCAGGGAGGGGGCATGCTCACAAACCCCTAGATGCAACGCTCTGCTTTATTTAAAATTCTATTGAACTTTAAAGCCTCATCCAGACCAGGTCTGCCTGAAAAAACCCTGCAGTTAGCTTTGCAAAAACCACAAAGCCGAGCCTGCATATGGATTCTGTATCACTGGCTTTATAAAGACGGGTAATGCATGTACGGGTGAGTATAAAATGAAACAGTAATATTGATGCATGGAAAAGTAAAACAGCGAGGACTATAATGTCTGTCTCTGCCTTTGATGTGCACTACAGGAGAGAAGTGTGCTGCGAGTAGCTGAGGTGCATCTATAGCAGGGAGAAACATGTTTAATGGCATTATTGTGTGGGCTACAGTCAGGGCATGTTTTAAATTGTTAATAAGCTTCATTTGCCAAACAGTAAAGGTTGTTTGTGTGGGCTGATGCTCAAATTCTCCATGTTGGCTAATGAAAAAAAAAAAACATGCTGTGGGGCTGAGAACCACAGAAAGTTGGGTGTGGGTGGTATAATGGCTCTGTAATGATTTGAGATGTTGCACTTGGAGAGGAAAAAAAAAACACTGGGTATAAGGTCAGGAAATTTATTCACATTACTGCTTTGTCCAGCACAATACTTTGTGTAAAAATCCATGCTTAACATATTTAGTATTATGTATAAAAACATACAATACATGCAGCACCATTTTATAAAGATCACAAAGTAGCAGTGAGATCTTTGAATTTATTTAAAAAGAAAAAAACATTCAAAATGCAAATCAGAGTTGAATCAAAATGAAGTTTGACTCGGTTCGGACGCCTTCTGGTGAAACGACTGTGAGCTCGCGAAGCCGTATCCCCATGTCTCGTACACTTCACACCACTGAAATCTGGTTAAATGCAGATACAGACTCCGGTGGAATGAAGGATAGAACACATGGAATATTCTTGCGGAGAGGGCCTGAAACGTAAGACACAAACACACAACAGCACAGCCGCGTTTCGCCTTTTCGCCGTTTCCCCTGAACTGACGCGCCGCGATGAGCGTGTCTATTGCCGGGACTCGAAAAGGGCTTAGGCTCTACTTTCTGTGGTAAGCTTCAGGATGGAGGCCGACCCTGGCACCTGGCGCGGAGAGGACGATCGGGGGGTTGTGTGATTTACGAGGAAGCCTCCGAGGTTTGAGGGGGTGGCAGCGAGCGAGGCAGGAATTGGATGCGGGCCTCTCCCTTTTTTTTTTTTTTTTTTTTTTTCTTTCCTTCCCTGTGAGTTTAAGTTTGAGCCCGAGCCCGAGCGAGACCGGGCCTGCCCTTGCTCTGCGTGGCTCCAGGGTTTCAGGCTTCTGTCGAAATCCCGGGCTCTGGCACGTTATCACAGGCCCGGGCTGAGTGACTGTTTAGTCATCGGTGATGCAACCCCCACCGCCGCCCTCCTCCAGCCACCAGACGCCGCGGCCAGCCTTTCGCTATCTGTCCGCCTCAGAGCCACACTCCCAGGGAAACACAACACCAACTCCACACCTCCCC
This sequence comes from Terapon puta, assembly GCA_028564955.1. Lineage (NCBI taxonomy): Eukaryota > Metazoa > Chordata > Actinopteri > Centrarchiformes > Terapontidae > Terapon > Terapon puta. The sequence goes on along the minus strand of JAOXYL010000050.1, from coordinate 19,203,410 downwards.
CCACACCTGAAGCTTCCTGATAGTCATACCTTCCCTTCTTTTATGCACTTTGACTTGCACACACTTTTTCTGCCCTCCCATGCACCCAAAAAAAAAAAATCTCTGCTGGTCCTGCAGAATCTCGAAACAGAGGCTGCTTCCGAGCGTGCGATTTCTCCAGGTGATCTCGCCGTCGTGATAAATTCACCACAAGGACTTTTGGAACAGAGTACTGGTTTTAGTCGTAGCTGTTGATAAATCTGCAGTCTGAAACATTTGCAAGGTTAGACTTTTAGCTTTTTTTTCTGTGCACGGCTGAACGCCTTACCTCGCTAAAATCCTATTACTCACCTTATTTGCGCCTTTAGGTCCCCAGTAACCCTGCAAATGCAAATCACACTACGAAAAAATAATCAAAGCAGTCTGCGCGAGGGACTGGAGGTACGACCGACAATGTGCTGCCTGTCTCGCTCTCTGACTTTTTCTCTACCTGGTCCAGGTATTGGTGTTTTAGAGGCGACCAATGAGATACCAGCGCCTGAGGAAGGGCGGCCCATTTTTTTTTTCAGCCATAAAAAGCGGCCACACCCTGCCCATGTGGCGTGGCTCTGCTGCCAAGAGTTAAGGGGAAGACATAACAAGCACATAACTGGGAATCAAAGTAAAGGTAGTATAGGCGAAAAAGTGCTGTGACCATACAGCGGTTTTAGTCAAATCGTTACTTAAAAAGAAGAAAAAAAAATCTCTCATTAACAGACGCAACATCTTTTCCACTTCAAAGGCGTCGAGAGAAAACTCAAAGGAAGGCGAACTCTTACAAATGGAATAAAGGAGTTTCATGTAATATTCATCTAATAGGGGCCTCGTGTTCATTATTTGATGAGTCTCCGCTGTAATTTGTTCATTTTTGTCTCGCTCTCTGGGGTAAACCACATTCTTCATTAGGCCAGAGCATCTCTGAAGCATTTCAGAGGCCCTTCAAACCCATTTGCGTAAAAATATTTGAATGATCATTTGCAGCTGTGCCTTTGCAGTTAGTTAAATATCTGTATTTCTACCTCCTGAGCATCGTTCAGCATTAAAACCACCACAATCCCCCCGTGTAATGCATTATCAAAATAACTTGCACCGTTAACTGAACTGCCATCCCCACAATAGATGGTGTTCTTTGTTTTCTGGCAGAAAAAAAAACAAACCCATACATTTTTTTTTCTTTTTAGCAAGAAACTTTGAAGCTCTGCTCTCCAGCTGCAAGCATCCTCCTTTCAACCTTAAATGAAAAATGGGGCGACACCCGACATCCCCCCACCGTGAAAGGAGCGACTTTTTGAAAAGCATTCCTTCCCCCTCACAATGGCAGGGCCGGTGGGGGCGGGATGGGCCGGGAGGAACGTCGCGGACACATTCCTGAGGTAGAGAGCTACCTCAGAGCCTCACCTGACAAGATATTTCTCTCGAGAGCACATTCATTCGGGCCCAATCTTCTTTATATGTGATTTCATTGACAAGGACACCAATATCTTTGAGTTATGAGCTGTTGTTCTCCAGAGACAGACGGTGCTTTACCTCTGTGTTCTGTGTGGGCCAGATAGCTCTGGACAGTGTGACTTGTTGGAGGTAATCTTTTGGACCTCTGGAAGGTGACAGCTGAAAAACGAGCATCTAAAAAGACTCCGCTCGGAGGCAGCCTCGCGTCTGGCTTACTAACCACGCGGAGAAAGACTGCAGGAGAACGTCTTTCAGCCCCACCGGCCGCGTTGCCTCGCGCCGTGTGAACTGTCTGGATCGATCGCGTTGCTTAGTTTAAAACTCACATGCAAATAAATAAAGCCTATTTCTTGTCTTTTTCGCAGCTAGGCTTCACCCTACTGGCAGCGTGTATCAGCGTGCATCAAATGCATCAACTGATGTCTCCTTGAAGTGTCTGACAAAGGTGTGTGCTGTGTTTTTTTTTTTTCAGGGTGGGAGTAAGAACTGCCTCGGATGAGATCAAAAAGACCCGGTGATATACAGCAGCTCCCATCCACAAAAGCGTTGTGTTAACACGATTTCTTTTACTGATATTACTAAAACAATATTGCAAAACATCTAAACATCAAGTGCTGAATGACAACAGGCAGCGCACAAAGTGTGTTAGCGTGCTTAACAAACTCTCCGCTGAGAGGATTTGATGGCTGCTGGTTTGTGACTGTGCTTCAGATGAGATCTGGTCTTACATGGTTTTTGTTTTATATGTTTTTATCCACTTAATACCCACCAGGGCTTCGGGAAAATAATCTCTTCAGTAGGGTTTTTTTTGTTGTTTGCTTAATGTCTCAGCAAGTTAGATCAGCCCAGAGTGTTTTTATTGTTTATAATACAACCATTAAAAAGTGCTGTTTTTGAGTTTCAACTTGTACTTTTGTCTCAGCAGGACACGTTCCTCCGAGCTGACACTTTGGTCAACAGTGCATTCAGACCCGAGGCCGCTTAAAAACCTGCCTCCTCCGTCTCCTGCTGCAAATGCACCGCTTAAGAAGCGCTGTCATTCAGAGATGTTTCGGGGTGAGCGCTGACCCTTGGACTGAGAGATCTCGTTGAATGAGGAGGTGCCGGATTTCAGCGCTACGCTCCCCGAGGGCAGCACGCGGAGTGAAGGCTCCGTTGAAACACGTCACTGTGAGGAATGTGAACTTCAACACAGCGCTCGCATTTGTGGAAAGCCTCTGTGGTGGCACATGTTAGTGCAGGAAAGTGCCATTACACTCCAACAGTGCAATATTGTAATTATAGATTCTATCTAAACCACCCCTGTGATCAGCAGGTTCTATAAAAAACAGTGAAAGAAAGAGCGCTGTATCTGGCGACATCAATATGACATGTTTACCATTAAATATTTTACAATTACCTGAACAATTATCACTAAACACCTCTTTGGGGTTAAGAACGTAAATATAAAAATAAAGGAGCTACAAAATAGTTTGAGATTAGTATGACTTTGCATTTGTGCCATTCAGCTGAATTGATGAAAAAAAAGCGTCTTTTTTACAAACCAAACAGATCATTTGAATCATATTTAATTTACCAGATAGTCTGCAGTACGAAGTGGGAGTGTACCGTCGCTGCAGACATAATGCATCCGTCTGCATCCACATTAAAATGCAAATTACACTATGTTAGGCTATGACACTAATTCAGAAATTTGTTCACTAATGACACACGTAAATGCAACATAAACATATCACAGCTGCTACAGATGCTTTTTTGCTTATTCATGTACTTTATGATCTGCATCCTCCGCTCTCAGGTCCCAATAAAGGACGTATCCCACAACAATTGCAATCCCATCTTTGAATAATGAAACAAAAGAGGACGGTGCTGTTTGCTTCGCAGGCTTTGGCCATTACTGCAACAGGAATGTTTTTGTGTGAAGTTCCCGGGTGTCGGCCTCTGCAGGCTCTTTAACCCGAGGCCGCCCAGAGGCCGTCTCTCTACCTTGATACTCCCCTCACCTCCTTCGCCCGCTCTCCCTCTCTGACGCCTCATTGGACGATTCTGTTCTGACTTGCCTGGGCAGGAATGCACCTACCTTCTAATGCACTTTTATGTTCGAGCAATTTGACAATGAAGAGTGCCATCGTTTTGCAGCATAAATATTTCACTCCCCATTTGGATGCAGATTCGAGGTGTCACACCCAGAATACAAATGGGCTGTCTCTCCGGTGGAAAATAACGGCGGCCCTGTGTGAATATGATTTGTGTGAGCTCGAGACAAATACGGTACGACGTGATTAGGTCTTATTGAGAATCATAATAAAGTCCAAATCATAATCAAATTCCACTATTTCAACTATCAGCAGCTGCCAGGAGATACAATTATACAGAGTGTCCAAAATTTCTGCAATATTTTAAAATCACTTTTTAATGTGATACTTTTCGCTTCAGCAGTCATTGAAATTGATCAAACGGCTCCGAGTGAGGAGAGCTCGAAAGTTAACTGTTGGAAGCGGTTTCAGTGAACTCTTTATGTCCTGACCTCAGGAACCCCGAGTCTTTTATCATCATTTGGACTGTCATGTGCGATTCTCAGTGATCCTGGTTCACGGTGTTCCTGCTAAACGTGAATGAATGTCAACACGCAGCTGATCACACCTCCCAGTGATCGGCTCTCTCATTATAGCACATCACAGGGCAGTGCGTTTTTTTTTCATTTTGAACTGGAAATGGAGAGCAACTTTCACTAAAAAATTGTATTTTAGTACATTTTGAGGTGGTTTATGATGTTTTCTTATTTCTACATTT
>JAOXYL010000050.1:19093216-19116008 GCA_028564955.1 Terapon puta | reverse complement strand
CATGCAAGTCTTGTTGCTTTTGTCTTTTCGGGGTGCAGATGGTCCTCTGCAGTGTTTATACACCTTCATCAATACTCTCCACATTGCAGATCATTTTAACTGCTTGTATTGAAATTGCGTTAAATGCTTATAGTTTTCTAAATCAGTAGATACACTTGTTTTGCAATTTAAAGATATTTAAACCATGACGGGAAGCATATTTGTTACATTAGCGTCATTGTATATGAAATAAATAAAAAAAACAACCTCTTCCTCTCCTGGTTTTAAGCTTCTGTTGTACGTATGCAAACCTTTTCTCACAAGTCTCATGGTCAGGCCAGCACTGGCGGTTCGGTCCATTTCAGGCGACTTCACTGCTACAATGTTTACATGGCGACACACGATGTCATACGGCGGCATCCGCTGATTGACTTCTCGCGTTTTCCATCAACTCTGATTGCGATTTTTTTTTTTTGCCATCAAATTAACCTTTTCGGCAAATTGCTTTTTAATGTTAAGGGTTGAAAAAGTGGCAGCGGTGGGGGAAAATAAAAAAAAAATGGATTTAGCAAGCGTTAGTCATAGTTTCTGAGTTTGAAAGCGAATGCAGGATAAACATCGGCATAAAGACAGACACAACCACAAACAAAACATTCAGCTGGAACTCTCCGGCAAATAACACACGAGCCGTAAGTGACGCACCACAGCTGAATGCCTTGACAATGGCTAATTTATCTGTCATGTCCATGGCATATGCCTCAATTAGAAAGTAATTTTCTACAAACGTCATTGTTTGGCTTTCTGGTCTATTTTTCTTGCTTTTGCACAGTGGCTCAGCGGCAACAATGCTATACATTAGGCGCATTATCACTGCCTCCAGGGGCTGTTTGATCACAAAACGCGGCATCCAGGTTTTCTAGGGGGGACTGCAAGAGAGAAATTTGGGCCAAGGGTTATATATCGCATCATGATGATGGGCCATTTTGCTGAATGGAGCCCAATATGGAATGACTTTCTTTAGGAACTGCAGAAAATGGCCATCAGAGCTGCGGGCCAGAACAAAGAGGCTTCATTATCGTCCGCGCCTCCCCGTTCTCTTACTCTGGGAGTAATGAGAAATCAAATGGAATCGTGGGGGGGAAAAAGCTACCAAAAGCGGGAAATAATGTTTGAGGCTACACAACTGTTGAAAATGTTTTTTGAAGCCATGTTTTTTTTTTTTTCCCTCCCTTTGCCTTTCTTGCTTGTCAATAATTGCATCGACTTGTGGAGGTTGGCCGTATCACATTTCTGCAGGATATAAAGGACAAGTCAACCTGCATGTGCTGTAATGAGCTTTTTGATTAAGAATGAAAATCCGCTGGAGGAGGACGGAGAGGGGGGGAGGGGAGAAAAAATTCTTGTGATCGACTAATTTCTCTCGTGCCACATCGCTACGCCCGTACGTACGGAGCATTAAAACGACAGCCAAGTGTCCTCGCCCTCCTCCAGCCCAGCCTGCCCGGCCAGGAAGCCAAAAACAAGCACTTCTGCTCGACACTTATGCATCTGCGCGCATTGTTATTTAAAATGAGATGGCTCGGTAGCAGCTATTTATCCTTGGAGCATTCCCATTAGAGCTGGCTTCAGTCGGCCTCATTCAGGTTCGCACTCAGAGGATATGAATCCGTGTCTCAGAGGAAAGTGAGCAGAATGGCCTGAAATGGAGAGGAGGCTATTGTTGCGAGAGCATTAAGGGGGGGGTGTTCCTCTGTCACTCCTTGGATAAGGTCTCTGCCATCAGCCGCATGGTTAACACGCTCTTTTTGTCACACCTCAGCCTTGTTATCTATCGCCTCCCCCTCTTCATCTCCATTCCGCCGCCTTTGTGTGTACGCGCATCCTGTTCTGCCCCCGTCGAACGTTTTGGCCCCGTGTGCAGAGTTCATTACGCTCTTCCTCGCTTCATTACAGCCTAAAGATGGGCTGTCATCACCGGCGACGGCTGTGCATTAGTGCCCCCCCCCCTCCCTTTCCTTTCCCCTCCCTGCCAGCCTGACAGGACACCCAGCGCAGCGCAGCGGGGGTGGCGGTGTCACGAGCGTGTTTTTCCTGTCTCTTATTCGGTAGATGGGACTATTTCGGTGCTCTCACAAGACCCCCCAGCGTTGTTATCAGCAGAAACAAAAGTCACCTGCCTGTAAGAGATCCAAGCAAATCAAGCGAGAGGGGCCTGGAGGGAGGAAGGGAGAGAGAGAGAGAGAGAGAGAGAGAGAGGGATGCTGCTAATTAAAGCTCACGGTGATTTTTGGTGGGAGCGAGCGAGGATGGCGATGTCTGCCTGCTCTGCGATGGAGCTTCAGGGCGCCGCTAGACTTCCACTGGCCCGCGTATTGACGACACGCTGGGGCTGCGTGCGGAGATAATCAGGCTCTATTCAGATGAGGATCAGGCAGGTTTGTTCGCTGGAATCCTGAGCACCCTATCAGTGCCATATAAACACCGGGCGTGCCACGCCTGGCGGGAGGCTGCCGCCGCCGCCGCTAGTGGTGACACAGACGAAGCATAGCCGCTGATTAAATTACAGCCTTCATCAAGCGATTTTTCTTTTGAGGTACCGCGTGAGTCACAGTATCCTCATATTCTCCCTTTGGTAATCAGGGTGAACTTCTTCACTGAGCCGAGGAGCTCAGAAGAGTCTGTGACAAGTCATTGGGTCTGAGTGAAGGCTACTGAGGCGCTCTGACATATCAGCGATGGAGCCTTGCACTTTCAGATTGAATGCACCGAGATATTTTTTCTTGGAAACCTGTCAAGAGGGATAAGTTACAAGGATATGACATTCATGTGAAAAGAAAAAAAAAATAGTGTGATTTAGTCACATGCAAATTGTGCAATCTCTCATTTCAGTTTAATGAGAAGAGTTTTGAGCTGACATGCACTAAGTTTTTTTTTTTCTAATCTATTTATAGGGTTTTAAAAAGGCACCAGAACATTCTCTAACCTATTTCTTTTTGCAGTGCAGCTCCCCTCATGCTCTTAGTACGCATACTGACCTCAAGGGGGCAGTGTGGGAGTCTGATTGTTCGGAGGTGTCAGACAAATGGGAGCACTAATTTTGTACCTGCGGGAAACATGCCCTTTCATCCCGGGCATGTTTAAGAATACATGCTGCATTAATCCATTTCCAAGAGCCGAATGATTGTAATTTTGATGTGAATGTTTTTGCAAAAAGACGTTAAACCTTTAAGGAAACTGTGTAAAGATGGAAATTAGACATCTTATCATTACTATCCCTCTTTTTTTGGTCTCTGTGTAACGGTGCAGCTGTTAAGTCTTTTCAGCTAGCCTCGGTTCACCCTCCTTCATCGTGTTATCTTTATCTAAAAAAAATAAAAAAGCTGATTTTAAAAAAGCATTTGGGATGGTTGTGGTGTGTGTGTGCGGTACATGTGTATGTGTGTGGGTCTGGAGTCCATCTGTGGCAGAACAAGAAGGTTCCTGTGTCATTACCCACCCCACTGCACTAACATCTTCAATTAACTGCAGCCAGATACTGATTACATGTTTTCAGGATGTTGCTCTGCCTCTGTGACCGATCTCCTCACACTCTGCTGGGCTCCAAACTGCCAAACTGAAAGCAAAAAGGTTGCGCAGACATGCAATGAAAGCGTACGCGCCTTAAGTGCCTCCTCCAACCGGGTTCCCGCTGATGCTCGCCGAGCCTGCGAGGAGGGGAGGGGAAGGGGAAGAGGGGGGGGTGGTGGTGGTGGAGAAAAACCAAATGTGACTTAGGAATCGGCGCATAATCACGTCTCCAGGTGTAAAGGAATTTGCAGCATGTTTTTCTCCCCTGGCTGCATATGGGGTGCATAATCAGTTAGCACTTGACCTTGACTTGTATCATTAATTCAGCGAGTAAACTGTCAGCCTCTCTCACCAGCTGTGCTCAGGATTGTAACCCTGGCTCCCTGAAGGTCAAGCACTCTTCACAAGAGTTTTTACTTTTTACCGAGGGAGGGCGGGGGTGTGTGTGTGTGTGTGTGCCGCCAACTGTCTATCTGTCTTTCTGTCTGTTTAGTTGCATTTCTTGTTCACTACATTACTTTCATTCCTCAGCAAAGCCGTGCCTCTTTAAACAGCAAGTAAGTCGCCATACATACCTGTCATTTCTTCTGTTTTTTGCACATAAATAGAAATAGTAAGTGATATAAAATGGAAGTGTAGCTGCTCCAGATACTCTTTAATATATGTTTACCAGGAGATATCTTTATACATATGTATGTATACAACAATGTTTAAGTTGCTTGGAGTCACATTTTACATATTAAGAAAACTTTCATGTTAGATATATGATGGGGGAGAGAAACAGGAGTGTAGATAAATAAATGTATCAAATAAAAAAGATGGTTTATGTCGCATAAACATTTAAAGTTGTGTCTATTTTGCAAGTTCAAAACTTAAAACCTCTCAGTCATAACGGGTCAATACGTGTTTCATCCGGGAGATTATTATGACATTAAAACTGTCAAAGAGAAACATTAAAATAACGCACAACGCTTGAACTAAACTCGTTAGTTTCAGCCAAGTAAATCTACTGGAAATTTCATCTAACATCTTACCATATTTAGTCATCTGAAACTCGACTGAAAGTTAAACAGTTCAGATCAGCGAAAGACTGTGACCTCACCTCTGCGCAACTCGCCAGTCGTATAATGAGATTTCCAAAGCTATTCGACCGTCTGACAAACAGTTGATAACACGTACTGGAAGCTTTACAGTCCCAGAGCGCCTCTCCGCAGAACTCACAGACCAAAATATCGACCCTCCGTCAAAAACTCAGAGCCGAGGCCCCCCAAATTATCGAGGAAACGTATCGTCACTGTCTAAGTCTGATGACTTTAATATAGTTACTCCACCGTGCTTACTGGAAATAGTCATTCCAGCATGCATCTAAGCACCCCTACTCGGATCTCAGTGTTTTTAACCAGCGTGGTAAGAACAAGCGGCGTCGTCGTGCTGAAACGGGAGATGGGGGGCGGCGGTATCCAGGCCAGCGAGAGTGCACTCTGTCGGGTAACAATGGTGTAGTAGCAGGTGAGCGGCCGAGTTACCAGGCCAGGAAATTCAATTAGAGCCCAGAGCCTGCCTGCATTCAGTTCATCACGGAGGGGCTAACAAAGTCCTCCTGCTCGGTGTGATAAAGCCGGAGACCGCCGCCTTTTGTTGGTCCCATCAGAGGCCGCGCAGATGGGCCCGACGTGGGGGTGAACTGTAAAATACTCCGGCCTTTTGTGGAGTTTTACTTAAAATAATTTCAGCCTGCCCCACCAAACCTCCCCCTCGCTCCCACCCTCCCGCCACCCGCCGGAAAATTACATTTAGGGCCCTCTAGTACATTAACCATCGGACAAATCAAATTGCCATTTCAGGAGGAGGATCGGGGTTAAATGAGCCTTTCAAGAGATTTGGACCCAGGCTGACTTTTAAAAGCTCATCAAGCAAAACACTTATCCTTGGCGTGCCCTTTAGACCCCAGCGCCTGAGAGTCGCGTCTCCTCGGCCTCTGTTTACAAGGATACGGTGTCACCCGCTCCTCCTTGTTTGCGCTGCTACAGAACTCAATCAAATAAAGCGTCGCTGATTGAGGCGGGGTCACCGCGGAGATGCCCTCACTCCTTCCCCTCCCCTCCCCTCTTCCGCGTCACACGGCTATCTCAAGTGAAATGAGCCGGAAAAGCTGCTGTCACGGGGCGGCGAAGGAGACCCGGGCGCGGGGAGGGAAATGGATTGTAGTCGGAGGCAGATCTGACTTTTGATAACGGGCGAGCCGGCCTTTTGTGTGAGCCGACACACTGATGTGCAGTTAGCGGGGGCAGTCATCCCCGGAGTCGATACGAGGCCCGTGAACCGTGAAGGGCAGAGGTCGGCAGAGGTCGGACGCTCGCTCGCGCATCAGCTTTGGGTAGCTAGTGAGACAAGATTGCCACATGCTAAACGGGAAACGGTATCCGCGAGTATCTGACGTGAATACATTTGAAGCGAGGGACAGGTGCGTTCACGTAGAGCTGGTCGAGCGCGAGTTTCCATCTGTGTGTGATGTGATCTGAGAGAGATGGGAGGCCGGTGTCGCCCCGCTTTCGAGTGCATTTATTTATAAAGTTGGAACCTTTTCTGAAGTACTTTGCTCGTTTCTTTTCTTTTTTTTTTTTACTTTTCTTTTCGCAAGTTTGTTCTGCATGAGATGATTACATTTCCGATGCAACTCCGCCATTTCCCCTGCGAGTCTGCGACGCAGTTCTGCTGCCAACCTGGGGACTTTCAGCAATGCGGCAACAGTCTCCTGTATCAACAGCAGTCTGAGTTGTGACTAATAGTAGCTCCTCGAGTGAATTTTGCTGCAGGGGGGAAACGAAAAGGTAGTCGACCACAGCGAGGGAGAACAAGTATCCTCCTCCAGTCGTTCGGTTTTAACAGTCATCTCTTAAAATAAAAAAAAAACAAAACTAATGCACAGCAGAAAAACTGATTTTTTTGCTAATTTATATTTATTTTCTGACTAGAGGAACATAAAAAAGTCAATGAGGTCATTTTTTACACCTTCTTTTCCCTGCCGTGCAATGTTTTACACTATATCTGATGATATAGTTCTATATCACCAGCCGGTGTGTAACAACTTCCCTGCAAATGGCGGTCTGCGTTTGCGAGCGCCGCTTTACGCGTCTGTACACGAGCGTCGACAGACGGCTTTGCTACGATTACTGCTGCTGACCGACGTTAATGTCTGTCTGAGCGCCGTCCTGTGCGAGGGGAGCAACATCTGTTTCTACCAGTGAAATGCAAAAAAATAAAGCTGTGAAGTAACACTGCTTTTGGAATTAATTTATTTGTTTTCTTTTTCCAAATATAGATTATTTTGTCATGTTCTACAGATGACTTTTTGGATTTAAGGATAATGAAATGGGGGTAAAAGTTGATGAATAATACAAAAAAAACAACTTTATTTCCTCAGTATTATGTTATTCCCCATTATTTTCTCCTCTTGGTTCCACAAGCCCTGAAACAACAGAGGTGGGGTGCAGCACACCCGCCGTTATTGTCAGGTTTGAAAACCTGATGGCCCAAAGTGTAATTGCTTTAATGGTGGAAAAGGTGAGGGGCAGTTTAAAGGATTGATTAAAGGATTTGGTTTCACGCTGAACAAACCAAAGAGGGAGCCAAGGTCACAGCCAGGGGCCAAGGCAAACAAATATACCTGTCAGCTTGCTCTCTCACCCATGGACTCGTGCACTTTTGCACTCGCACACACTCAAAGAAACAAAAACACACCCCGAGTCGTTTCACACCTCGCTGTGTTTTCAGCCGGGAACACTTTTTTTTTTATTCAGCCGTGGCCATGTGCACGTCTGCGGGACTGGAAGCAAAATGCAAAAATCACAATTTGTTAGCATTAGATTTTTAATTGATCAGCCTATAACTTTAATAGATTTCTGCTTTCAGACAAAATAGTTGTATTTCTATCTCTTTGACATTAAACGTCACTTATGCCATCATTTTAACTAAACTGCGTCTCAGTGAGTGTCATTGTCTGAGGGGCCCTGGATGTCAGGAAATGTATATAATGGATGACTGTTTACCCTCCAGTTCTAATTTCACGACACCCCTTCTCCCACCCCCCCCTCCAGTAAGTGGCTTGGCATCGCACGGGGTCAATGCCACCGCGGGAAGATAGTGGGCTCTAACTGAATTAGCAAATTCAATCTTCTAAAACAAGATCATGCTTACTTTCGAGAAAAAAAAAGACTCACCCTCACACTTTTAGCGTAATTACCCGTGCGGTTATGTTAATGTAGGGCCCTGTGCTTAATGCAGCGCCTGTTTGTTCTCAACCCAAATCATATGCTGATTTTGAAAAAGGAAAGGTTCATTCATTTGAAATAAAAGGATATAAAAGAGGAGATAAATTGCACGTCCCTTTTTTTTTACCACTGCCTGTAAGTGTTCATCTCCAGGAAGCGTTTTTTCAGACAAGAAATTGAGTCACACTAAGAGCTGATTCTGTCCTCCGTGCCGCTTGAGCCATAAAAACACTTCCAGAATTACTTTAAGTAGATGACTACAAACATCCAGCGTGTTTTCTCTCCCCGGATCCTTAAAAGTCTCTGAGACATCAGAGTGTAGCAAGGCCGGGCCACACACAGGGTTTCCTTTCCTTTAGAAATGTATTTGCCTCTGGCCTCTGCTCCTCCCAGCTGGTCACATCTGTGTGAACAAGCAGAACGGGCGCCGGCGAACGGCCTGTGCGCGGCACTCACGAGCAGCTGTTGCCTGGCAACCTTAAAACTCTAGGTGACTGGGGATGTCTCGCTGCCTGGCGGACGGGTAGGGTTAAACGGAGAGGTGGCGAGTTTGAGCTAAAAGGGCTGCATTCATCTGAGGCTAACCGGCTTCTCCTTTTCATGCTTCTGCCTCCACATCTCTTGCTTGGTGAAATTTGCACAAAAAAAAATGGAAATAAATAAATAATACATTTCTTATCTGAATCCAAGGTTGTGTGCAGAACAGATCGTAAAGCCCCGCGAGGCTTTTTTTTTTTTTCATATTGAGCTATTTAAAGAACACTGACTTTACTTGAATTGAATGCTGAATTTTCCGCCGCTGGGGTATCTTAGCCCGCAATCGTCGATTCATGGATGAAGTTTTCATTTCAAGACCGCAAAGAACGACATCCATCGAGCGAGTGGAAGATCAGAGTCGGACATATGCTCTTGATTAAAGCCTCATGTAAGGAGTAGTCCTCTTATGATCGTGCTCAAATTCAAAGCTTGAGCAATTTTCCTTGTGTGTTGGAGGCCTGTAAGTGTTAGTGTGTGTGTGTGTATTTGTGGTAATGCGGGAAGCACTGTGTCATCGTGACACCGTCTTACTGTACAGCCAATGGCGCGTTGTCGTAATTGCTGCCAGTGATTCAGTTACGATCCAATTCTCTCTTCCCCGCGGGGGGGCAAGAGGGGCAGGAGGTGCGATGGGACATTAGAAATGGATAATTTGCTTCACACTCTCGAGACGTGCGCTGCCCCTTCTTTCATCCCTGACAAGACACACACGTCGCTTTTCGCCCATTAACACACTGCAGAAACCCCAAACAAATATGTGCAGCTGTAGGCCCCAAACTGCAGTCTCTTTCCAAACAAAAGACCCCTGCACACCTCTTTTTTTTTTTTCCTTCTTCTGTGACGTCTCATTGGGTCATGGCTCCATTAACTCTATAACTCTCAGAGGGAAGCTGGCTTCATGCAACATTAGGAATATGGCCTTATGGATTTCACATTAAATGACTTCTTTAGTGAATCTCAAACTTAATAAATATCCGAGCTGAACAAACCACACTCAGGCACTTGAAAATGCTGCAGGACAGAAAATGCGTCCGCGTCTCGCTCAGGAGTGGGTATGGTGTGTGTTTGTGTGTGTGTGTGTAGGGGGGGTACAGTATCTCAGAGCTTGCCGCCCTCCTATCTGTGGTCATAATGTGATGAGGCCCGCGGTTTGGCAAACAGCAGTCATGTGTGAACAGTAATCATGCGGTGTCAATCATGCGCCCGAAGCCTTCACTCAGGAATCAATCAGCCTTGGGCGGCTTACGGGCAAATCAACACTTCTGCAGGTGGACAGGACGGACCGGCTGACTGGCAGCTTATTCTGTCTGTCAGCAGAGAATCGGGGAGAGATCGAACAGCGCCTCGCTCGCTGCCGAAAACGACTTCAGCCACCGCCAAAAACACACACACACAGGGGCCCGCACACACACTTTTCATGTTAGGAAAGCTTCATCTCCCCCTGCGCCTTTGTCTCTTACAGGGGTGAAACAGTCATATGTATTTTGGTGCCCTGGAAATGCAGCAAGGCGTTTTAATGGTTGAGGAAACATTGGAGGAATCGTGTGTCTGGTGCTAAAGAAAACGATGGAGGGTTAAGAGCAGCCTCGATGATCAGCAGATGTCGGTTTCTGGTCTTTGCAGACTGCTGCTATGATTTGAAACAGCCGCTGCAGGTTGTTCACCGAGACCCCAATATTGTCCTTTTTCTTTTTTTTTTTTTTTGGAAAGAAGGACATTTAAGTTCGGGATCTGTTCCAGCGCGCCTCTCCATCTGCCACCACAAAGAAGTCGCCAACGCGACCGGCGCCTCACATGAAAATTACGCTTTGGTGTTCGGGTTCAGCTCGTGGACTTACTCTGCAATTAAAGGGCTAATTAAATGCCCCTTTCTCTCTGCTCCCCGGTAATGGCGCTAAATAACACGCACTGCGGGGCTGCGGGTTGGGGTGAGCCGAACGCCGCCATTGTCTCGTGTGCCGCCGCACTTCCAAGCCCCCGCGTTGGCGCGCTTCATAAACATTTAAATGCCATTTTAACAGAGTCGTTCCAAGTCACACAGAGGCACGCTGGGTGTCCCTAACAACCCACTTTTTTAAAATTACTGACATTGTAATTTACCACTGAGAATGCAGTTGGTAATTAGCCGCAAGTATCAACAAAAAAAAAAAACAAACCCCCAAAAAACAGGCAAAACAGAAAGGCAATGGTGCATCCGCAGAGACAGGCTATTATGTCGTTCATTTTCGACCGGCGTGCATGTTTGGGGGTGTAATGCCCACCCTCCTGGGCACTGCAGGGCTAGTTTTGTACACATCATTCAAACAGTTCTGAATCATATTTAGTTATATTAGTTTTTTTTCTTTTTGCCGCAGAACTCATTCAGACTTCATTAGCCGGCACAGAGGTGCACGATGATGGCGGAGGCAGGATTCAGTTGTGATTTAACATGGCAGGGTTCAGCCATCATCGCACACGGCTTGGGGGACGTGGTTCAGGGGGAGGAATGGGGTGGGGGGGGTGTTGACGAGTGATGGCGCTCCAGCTCTCACGGCCCCTAAATGTGGGAGATTCATCATCACAGCACACGGGCTTGAAAACGTGTCATATCAAGGCTCCGTAGGAAATAAGCATCAGCGCACAGACTGGAGCCGCTGTCGGAGTGAGAGTTTGCGGCAATTGTCTTTTTGAGCCAGAGGTTACGTCGTTAGTTAGTTTCAGAAGTCTGCAGAGGCTTCATGCGGCACTTACGAGATTTTTGGTTTTTTTCTCGCATTACCGACACCCTCAAGACAAGAAAGGCAATCAAAAGTCATCATCGCACTTTCACGTAGGCAGAAATGTGTTGTTTTTTTCCCTCCAACTGTGTGAAAAGAGAGAAAAAAAAAAGATCAAAAAGGAGACAAACAAAATGAAGGATGAAAAAATGCAGCCCGGAATAACACAGACGTAACCACACCATCATTTAGCTTTAACTACAATAACATTTGGTTCCATTTTCCTGAAAGTCCCCCCGCATCCTCAAGAAAGTGGCTGCGACAGCTAAACACATTTCCCCCCCCACTCTCTGCTCGACATTTCCGTTGACCACTAAATGTCTTGCAACAACATGTTTGCCTCGTAGGAAAAAAAAAAACCAAAAAACTAAAAAGCCTGAGCAAGAGCGAGGATCTGTGCTCTCGGGGTTGTCTTTGGAAATCATGCCGGAGACTCCCTGCCATCGGCGACGTTTGGTGTGCAGCGCCGGGCGCATGCCGGGGCAGGCAGCACAGAAATAGCAGCATTACTAAGGATCTTGGGGGGGGGGCGCTCGGCCGGTCACGGCTCCCCGGGGAGGAAGTCGTCACGCGCTCTCTCGCCGTCTCTCAGACACCTACGTGCACACTCGCGGGCTGACTCGAAAGAAGAGAAAGCCAAAGGCCGCGCCGCAGCGAAAGACATCGTAGACAGTCGTGTACGATGGTGTGAGATTAGTTTTCAGTGCCCCGGTGTCTTGAAGCAGCAGTGGCAGATTACAGGATGTGTGAGGCTGAGAGAGAGAGATAGAGAGAGGGTGCATGTGAGTCCGGGCCCACGACTGCAGCATCTCTCTTGTTGCCTTTGTTGTGTTTTTTTTGTTTTTTTTTTCTAAAAGAGAAAATGTTTGAGATGTTTGAGACGTCAAGCAGGTATAGAATATAGAAGGGCATCCTTTGTTTTAGCTCTATGTTCCCCTCTCTCTTCCTGGAAGAAGCTCTCTGCAGGTACATCGAGAGCAGCTTAAAACCCAGTCATCCTCAGTTTTGAGTGGCAACGTGAAGATACATGTGAGGCTCTGTAATGAACCAGTGTGGGACAAACAATCGTGTAATTGAGGAGAAAAACAAGGCGGTGCAAATGTGCATCAATATTGTCGCCACGAGTAATTGTTTTAGTTGTATTGGAGGATGGTTTGTGAGACAGAAAATAGGTACTGAATTGGCTTACTCAGCAGAAACGTAAATAACACCAAATGTTGTTTTAGGGCTTTAAAGAGGTTAAGGGAGTCAGAAATTCCCAATTCAAATATGTAGATTTCTTATTATTTCTTGGTACCCTCCATCCCAAAGAGTCACTTCCATTCTTGTTTGTTATATATTGAAAGCGTCACTTGAGGTGGTTGGAAACAGAGCTTTTGGAGTCAATTCACTCTCAAACGATCAGAGCGTGTGCACTCGTCGTTTGTCTAAAACTGATGCACGTTTCATTGTGTTTAGAGTTATCGTTACACCTGCTTTGGCGGAAGTTGTTGAAAATGTTTCAGAAATGTCTTCGGGAGAACAGATGAGGAATTTTAAAGGCAGTCCTCAGGCAAGACGTACATTTTTAATATCATTTTTATAGATAATGATAGCCCAGAACTCCTACAGGATACATTTGGTGGTGCTTCAGAGCTATTTCATTGGTGAATAATTCATGATTAAGAAATGAAACTTTGAATTAATCTAATTTGAATTTTAATCTTTTGGCATAGCGAAGAGTGATTGAAAGACCTGGCGTAAGTATCCAGATGCTGAAGGAGATGCTGCTATCTGGCTTCCCCCGCTCTGCCGGCGGGAAGCTGAAGCTCAAAAGCGGCGCGGTCGCGTCACGTTGCAACAACCTGAGGAAGCCCAGCTGTGAAAACAAGAATTATTGTTCATGCAAATATCTCATCTCTTTATTGATGATGAATCTGTGCCATATGGACCACGTGAGGAGAACGATTTGTCGCGCCCGTGTGTGGTCGTTTACGTGTTGCACGGACACACGAGCCCGTGCGTTTGCATGCAGATGTCGTCGGCGTCTGGATTTACCTCTGTCACGTATTCCTTGTGTCTGCGTCTCTTTTTTTTTTTTTTTTCCTTCTGCCTGTGGCACTAAGAACAAAAATGAAGGAGTTTAATGACTATGTCAGGTTGTGATGCTGGCATTTCATTATTGACATCTTCAATCCCCCATTTACATTTCATATCTGGACGGGCCTGTGGCAGGGGCCCCAAGTGAAAGGGCAGGCTGGATTAAGGTATCATTGTGATTGCATGCTACCTTACGGACAGGCAGGCGGGCGGGCGGGAGGATCTAAATCCCTGTCTGGAGCAGAGCAGGTCTCAAGCTGCCGGTAAGCTCTCATCAGTCCCACCCTCTGCCTCACGGCTCCTCGCCTCTCATACCTAGGAGATCAGGCGTGATGCCATGTAATGGTGGACATAATTGCTTTGTCCTCTCTCTGTCTTTCTCCCCCCCCTTCTCCTCTCCGAGATGGGAGTAACCAAATGAAATGAGGTGACACGCGAGGAGAGTGCGAAGAGCTCGACGGTTTCTGTCTCACGTCCAGAAGCAAATGTCAGATTGGCTGCAATCCGACAACATTTTGTTGCTATATCTGGCAGTGTTTTTTTTTTTTCCCCTCCCTCATCCGCATGCATCTGGTAGCTTAGTGCAAGTCAACTGTTTTATATTGATGCGATGCAGGAAGTAGCAGATGCCGCATGCTGACTGAATATGTTGTTCTCTCTCTGTTTAACAGGGCTCATAAGCCCTAAAATCATGTTTCACTTCTGTAAGCCTGCTCCCGGAGACTGTAAATAGCCGGTATCAAAAAAGTGAGCTAAGGTAGAACAGTAATCCCACCCAACGCAGCCATTTGTCGGGATTTTCTTCCTCTCCTTCCCAGATACTGCGGATCAAGTGATTGTCGTATTACCTGTGCAGCACTCACGAGTCAGAAAATGTGTTTCTCATTGTTGCGGAACTATCCCCCATAACCGTGAAGGATAAGGATATCCAAGGTCCCTTGTTAGTATGCAAAACAATGCATCATATTTTTCACCACGTCTCATTTCCAATTGCAAACGGGGGAGGAATGAAAAATATGCGGGAGATTACTGTGTTAAACAATTTGGATCTGCTTAATAGTGACTCCTTTGATTTGGTCCCGGGCCCCCGAGATGAGCACGGATGAGGAATGATTGAGATGCGCGGAGGAGCTTGTTCCTGGCTGCCTGCTCCGCTAAGCAGGCCCACTTCACCATAATAAGAGGTCATCCCTGGAGGAGTGTCGAAATGTGTCTAATTAAAACAAAATGCTTTATCAAGAGCCGAGGCAAAGTGAGCGGGCCCCAGTAAAATAAATAGCCAGCAATTTCCGGAGATTCCCATTCTGATAAGCATCTTATTAAAACAGCCAACTGTCCAGCGGAAGTGCTCGGCATTGTACGAGGACTTTTGCTCATTTTCGCTCTTTTTCTCTCGTTCTTTCTGCCCCCATCTTGCCTACGTGTGTGCAGTCGCGAGCGTCCATGTGTACGTCGGCGGTTGTGGGGTTCCACCTGTTTTGTTCGGCATTTTGCATTTTGCTCACCTTGCACTTAAGCGGGGAATGTAAATGACTTGGTGCTGTGGGCACAAAGTACTTAATTGTTTTTCATATCACCATTATTCATCTTCTCTGACAGCTCACTTGTGGCACTGATGTGTTAAAAGATGGACCATCTGTACTTTCGCCACTTTCTCTCTCTCTCTCTCTCTCGCTCTCTCTGTTGCTATTTTTGAGGTGCCATGTTTCTATACTGATGGCGTCTGAGTCCATGATTTGTTGCCACACGTCGGATGCGTGTGAGATCACAGCACAAGGCTGCAGCCCGTGGAATGCCTCCAAGCAAGGACAAAAAAATAATAATAGTAAAAAAAAAAAGAAAAAAAAAAAGAACAATTTAATACAATGCCTCACTCAGCAAACACATCAGAGCAGCTTGCAATTACCACGTCTCCTGTGATTGCATCTCTGTGGAAATTAATTGCTATTTTAATTTAGTTTTTCCGTTGACAAATCTTGACAAGCTCGAGAGATGCCTCCAATGAGAGATGCACGTTTGGGCCACAGATCAGGCACATTATGTTCAATTGTACTTCAGGGTGGCTTGTTTTTCCCTGAAGAGGGGGGCAGAAAACAAAATCGCAGCTATGAAACCTCTTCAAAGCGCTCTCGGTGAGATCATCGCTCTGATGCGACTGCCGCCGTCCTCCAAATAGTTGCAATTTGTTGCCTGAAATTTTAACCGGGCTTGATGGCGTAATTTCGCTCCTCTGCCTCTCCTAATAACCTCCTGTGTGAAATATCTCTCCTCGGCGCGGGCGTAGGAAAACGGGCCGATCATCACCGCGCGGCCGCCGTGGGAGGCCGAGGCTCCGTCGGCGGGCCGTTACTGATGCAACCGTCCACCTGTACGAATGCAGCTCCTGTGTGTGCTGCTGATTGCATGGCAGCCGTCCCTAGAGCCTCTTGAGTGTGTATCCGGTACCCACTCTAACAGGCGGATGGTGGGAAGTAAGCAGCGGGGGTGGACTTCCATAATGGACCCGGTTCAAATGCCACACACATCCAAGTCCCGAGACACACGCTGCACATTCTGGACTCGGCAAGCAGCCCTGCAGCGAGGGGGATAAAAAAATAAATCTACTCTGCTCATTATCTGCAGGGTAAAATGAGAATATAATGTATTTTCGTCATTGGATATGTCTGTTATGTTTAAACCAATCTGTCACACCTTCTGGTGGCGATGTGGAACATTTACATTAACACGCCGTGAAAATTAAAAAACGGTTGATAATCGAAATTAAAAATGAAGTTAAATGTTGTTGTTGCATTGAAATAATAAGGTTTGCGTAAACACATCCTATAGTGACTGACAAGGTTGAACCTCGGGAACAGAAATAATTGGCATCATACACGCGAGATTGACAGTTTCGTTTTTCATCTAATACATTTCCCCGGTATTTGTTTTTCTCGCCAGTCGGGCTGATTGCTTACACGGGTCAGAGAGGAGAGGGAATGGAGTTTCAGCGGAGTTGACAGGTTGCCACATTCCCTCGTGATATCTTCAAATATGGCTGGAGGGAGAGAGAATTAAAGGCATCACAAGAGGCCCCTTTGAAACCTTCCAACTTAGGATGAAATCACCGCGCGCGCGAGCACTTTGATCAGCAAACGGTCAAGCGGCAGCCCTGCAGCCCGGCCATCTCTCCGCATTACCGTCGGGAGCTTCGCCCCGCAGCTCCACAGCTCCGCACCACCTCCACCTGACCGCTGTTTGATTTGCTCACTGAACTGATCTTCCAACAAATAAGCTTTGTGCTTTGCCACGAATTACCGCTCTCTATCTCCCGTCACACATGCCTTCCAGCCCACCCCCCCCCTCTCCCATCTCCACTGCCACCTCTTGCATGCACCTGGCCGCCCCGTGTACATCCAGAGATAAACAGTAGGTACCGCGCATCACGCAATCATAATTCCACCAATTAACCTCGTCACCCGCCGTCGGCTCTGAATCCCCGTGAGCTTCTGAAACGACGTCGTGGCCTCCGCACGCCCGCGCCGGGGTCCCGATGTAAACACGAATGCAAAGTGACCAGCGGCTTCCCTCTCTGACAGCACCCCCGATGCTCGCTTTGATTTCAGATGCCGGAGGTGGAGAGGTGCCGCGGCTCAAAGCGGACGAGTAACGCCGCCGAGGAGCGGGGACCATCGCGGCGACGACGCCCGACGAGAGACGGCGCTTTAATGCGGGTCTGCGACAACGAGGTGCGTCTGTAAGTTACGAGCACATCAGCGAGCCAGCGACGTGTCTCTGCATTAAACTGAGGTGCTCTGAGACTGAGCCTGAAGACAGCTTGAAGCACCGGCAAATATGGGTGCTTTACTCTTTGGATTGGACACATAATATTTGTGCATGTTGACTTAAAGCAAAATCAAATTCAAAGAAGCGTAAAAAATGGATAAAAACCATATAACTGTTACATTTGGTGATTCAGAGGCTGATTACAGCTATTTTAAGTTCCCATGCACCTTATTCTAGTAATGATCATAAACAGAGCTTTATGTATTTTTATATAGAGATATAGAAACATGTAACAGTGCTTGTGTCTCTTCACTGACACAGGACCTGCAGTCAGCCTCGGCCGGTCGATATGTGTCCCAAAGTGAAACATGACTGATAGAATCGTACTGTGCGTAATAACCAGGCTTCACCTTGCAAAATGGGTTAATCTATCATCTCTCCCTGCACGAAAAACAGGCAAAAACCTCTCCCAGACGGTCCTGTGCAACCTGTCCTTTCAATATGAATTGAGTTATGGTCCAATCAAACAAATCACAGCTTGTTCCAAACAGGGCCGCTCCAAACAGGGCCATGAGTAATGAATTGAAAAAGTCTGTATTTGATTACCCCTGCCGCCCAGGGTTGACTAAGATCCATTTGAGAGGCAGCGCGGAGGAATTCCAATATGGACACCCTCCAGCTATTGACCCTGTCTTTAAGTGGCCGCTGTGCTTTTAGTGTACTTACACTGGTTGTTCCACATCTTCTTCCTCCTGGCAGTTTTGCAATACTTTTGATGGCAGACACTGGCTCCCTTTTCCCCACTCTGCATTATTGATGCATCAGAGAATGTGAATAGCCTACTTTTTTTTTTTTTTTTTGTCATAACCCACTAAGGGCACAGATGCACGGAGATAAAGACGTTGTTGTTTGTTGTATAAGTCTTTCAATGTCATTCCATCGTTGCAAGGAGAAAAAAAAACACATATATACACATATCTGTTGTTTTTAACAGCTGGATCGAGGCGTTGTTAATGCAAAGAAAGCTAAAAAAAATTAACACTTGGCAGCCAGTATTGAGATCTCTGATCAAAGATTCATCATTTATGAATAAAAATGAAAGGAACTGAAATGCTTGTTGGGTGCCTTCCCATCGAAATGAATGCAATTTGATTCTGTCTGAAACCCAAGAAATGTGAATCTTCGTCGATTTCAAAATAAGAGTCAGAACAACAGACGGCAGTTCAAAGAAGAAGCTCTGTAGTTCATGTCTACGTTCCACTTTTTGCATCGGCCCAGTTAGGATACCTTCGTCCCGGAGTGATCTCCTCACCCTGTTCCTGTAGGGCACCGATGCCTCTGCAAATTAAAGGAAAAGAACGAAGAAAAACTTTAAAGGATTTGATGATTTTGGTGTTTTTGTGACTGTTACCTCCAAAGTGGAAACATTCCTGAGCCTGAATGAAAACCTTTGAGAGTATATAGAAAAATAGAAGGGGGGTAAAAAAAAAGAAGAATGCAAAAATGAAGAAAACAGAGAGAGAGAGAGAGAGAGAGAGAGAGAGAGAGAGAAACAGGTGGACAGTTTGGTCTATAGATGGCAGTATTTAAACAGAAACAGAGTTGGAGTGTGTTCAGTGTGTGTGTGTGTGTGTGTGTGTGTGTGTGTGTGTGTTGTGCAGACTAAACAGTGATGGGTTAGAACATTTTCTCTCTCTCGGTTCTCAGTTAGAAACACTAAATCATTTCAGAAATGACAAATAGTTGGAAATTCGTCTTCATCTTCTTCTTATTCCCCCCCCCCCCCCCCCCCCCCCCCACAAATCGTTTTAAATAGTAAATTTTTGCCCATTTAGTCTGTTAGAAACTTATCCCCGGTGATGTATTTCTTTATTTATTTCATTTTTTGGGCAGGTTAGAGGACGATGCGCTGCAAAATGCCTACATAGCTCCATGTTTCCAGCCAGACGCGCGCTGCGTTTTATCTCCTCGTCGCCCCTAAATGTTGCTCTGCACACACACACACACACACACACACACACACCTCTCCGGCGCGTATCCATTATTGATGTTTTTCTTTGGGCGGAAACGGTTAACTCCGTAATGAGAAGTGAGAGTGTGTGAGGGGAAGGGGCGGGGGAGGGGGAGGTGGATCTAAACCAACGCAGTGTGTGCCAGTGGCGGCGCGCGCACTCACTCACACGCACACACACTCTCTCTCTCCCTCTCTCTCTCTCTCTCTCTTACACACACACACGCGCGCGGAGTGTACTGTACATTGATGGAGCCGCTAATCCGCGTCAGTCCGAGGAGAGAGAGCCACGCTGCGGGTCTCTACTGACGCTGCGAGAACTGCGCCGATCGGACGATGGCGAGCCCGGCCGCGGCTGGCAGCGCATGACCAGCCACCCCCCCCCCCTACACACACACACACACGTACCCCCCCTTACCCCCACCACGCCGGAGGACGATCACCCCCCTCGAACTGAAGGAATGCGCCGCATCGTCGTCTTCGTTGTCATCCGGTAAAAGGGAAAAGGAAAAAAAAAAAGTATCGCCGGGTGCCAAGTTTTACGCGCCGGGTCCGCAACGGAGCCCCCCCCCCACCTCCACCTCCCCGCCGGGTGAATGAATGAATGACGCCGCCGCTGCTCCGCAGCTCCGGTCCGGCAGCCGCGCTTGAGGAACCGGCGCAGGGACCGGAGAGGGACCGGAGAGGGTCCGACTGCTGAGGACGCACCTCCAGGAGACGCAGGCTTCCTCCGCGTAGCGCGTTTTGGAAACATTGCCTTTTTACCTACATCTGTCTCTCTCTTTATATTTTTTTTTTGGTACTGTGGATGTGAGCGTAGCGCATCAGTTAAACACCCCCCCCTCCCCTCCCGCCCCCCCCTCCCCACCATCCCTATTCCCTCCCTCCGACCCTCCACCACCTCCAGCCCCGAGGAAGAAGGCAGCCGCGCCGGAGGGAGCAGGATTTACACGGGAGATCCAGCAGAAACGAGGAGGTGAGTGATGATCAGCTGAATGAATGTGTGTAAATATTGGTTGAAGAGAGAGATGTCATGTAGGCTGCAGACCACCACCACCACCCCCTAATCACCCACCCACCCAAAAAAAAAAAAACAGCAACAAAAAGAAAAAAATCCCAGAATAAATAGAAACAGCCTCTTTTCCGGCACTGCGGAGGGACAGCTGAGGAGAGACGTGTTTCATTTGAGGGCTCTGACAAGGCAGCAGCAGCCTCTTTCTGTATTTCACTGTAGCCTCTCCACAGTGCCGTCACATGAACCGAGACGTGTTAAATGTGTTTTTTTTTTGCAGCAGCTGCACTGCTGTCTGTTCACAGAGAATGACACCATTGCAACTGCACCTACAGCTGGATTTCTTATTTTTTCTTTTTTTGGCACAGGTGTTGCTCCGGCTTCTTTTGCATTAAACCACCATTTATGCCGTCTTCTCATTCATTATGCTGCCGGTGTTACTGAGTTACAACCTGCTCCTCAGACTTCCAGTCGGTGTCCTCTCTGCTGATGACATCTTGTTGAACAGTATTTAAATGAAGTCACTTGACCGGCAGAGTTATCTTTGAGAGTCGTCTTTTTTTTTTTTTTGCTTGCAATCATCTGGGAAGATTGTTATCCGCTGGCCTTGATTGCAATTACGTGCTCCTCTGCGTCGTCCACATGATTTATATTTAAAGAACGCTTCAGATTAAAGCTTGTTGGAGGTGTAACGTGCCGAGCGGTTGGCCGGCTCCCAGACCTGGACCTGTGTGTCCGCAGCAACAAGTGAACCCTGAGTCTGCAGCTGATAGTCAGACCCTTAGATTTCTCACTCTTTGTGTTAAAAGTACATGTGTGTGAGTTTGTGGCATTAATGTAGTTGTTTTCATCTGAGTACCATACACTTCCTGACAGTTTTGTCCTCATCCGCTCAAGTGGCAAAACCGAAAAGAATCCAAATTGCAACAAAAACAGAAACAGAGAGAAAACAATCCGACCTCGCTTTGCCAACTGGCGTCAATTTAGGGCTCCAGATCGACTCTGGACCTCATCTGTCCCGTTCAGCAGATGCACCTACAAATCTTCATTCTCTGTCAGGCTGCCAGCGCTCCGGCAGGCACCCGTGACAATGACTCTAAAGAAAATAAATGTTGTCTTAAGTAGAAAATTGCCTTACATTTGCATGAAAATAACTTACATCTGCCACGGCTGACGGACAGCATATTAATCCCTCTGCCCGTGCAATCAAAAGCCGTTCCTTCTTGGTGAAATCATGTTTTTTTGTGCATCTGAAGCGTGACCCACTCACATCATTATTTTAATATCCATCTCAAAGTGAAACAGCAGTTTGACCCCAAAGGAGCCACCGGGGTGGAAATTGCTGCCTTTGGAAGAACAAACCAGCACTCAGCGTTGGTTTGATTATCGCATGCTGATTATATTCACCTAATTAACTCCAATCTAATGAAAAAAAAACAAAAAAACACATTTGCTGATAGTGCGCTGCTGCCACTGAGCAATCAGCCCCGCTGACCAGCAGCTGGTCTATTACTATTTTATACTCTCTGTTAGCTGCTTTGACTCAACTTTATTGCTATCCTTTGACTCAGGGACCATACCAGAGGACTGCTGTTAAACACACTTCCGAAGCTGTTGTTGATAATCTTATTTTATTCTCAGAGCAATGAATCGCACCCGGCTTGTTCTCTTTTTAAATAATGGAGTAGACGAGCAAAGATGTTAGGAATTCTGCTCAATGAATCACTTTCAAGTGATGCCTTTGAAGGCTCGCCGTCCGAAGGAGCCTTTTTTTTTTTTTCTCTCCCCCCTCTTTTTTTTTTTTTTTTTTCTTCCCGAGAACCACAACATCACACATTCATCCAATCAATAAGGTTAACCTCACCAAGCTGGAGAGAAATTGCTTCGGCTGGACAAACTTAGATCGAGCTTTGTGGAGTAACGGTTGATGTTTCTCTGCCGCTGCCTCCCCACTTCACCTCCCGGCGGGGGGGCTGCAATATTTTGATTGCGTCTGCGGCGAGGCTGTGTGGTCAGTAAGGTGTTCTGACACTCAGCATTTCTGCTGTCGGGCCGATTTGCATAAGTCTGTTTTGGGTCGACCGCATTATCGCAGTGAAAATGTTCAGGCCTTGTGTTTTTTTAATAGTAATTTTTTTTTTTCACCTCGTGCTCAAACAGAAGAGATTCAGGCGGGATTGCTCAGGGTTTTGTCCTCACTCGAAGACTTACGAGGTAGCTGTTTTTAGGCGACCTCTGACTGTGCAATCTCACCGTTCTCAAGAGGAGTCGCCCCCCCCCCCGGTGAACGCAGCACCCTGTGACTCGCGGCCGCCACCGCCGTCAGCATCTGCGACAAAACCCTGCTGATTGGCGCTCGCGGCTCACGAGCGTCCTCTGTCGACGAGGAGCGAAGAGCCTAAACGACGGGCCGAGTTAATTACGGGGGCCTCTTTCCCATCACAGCCCCCCTCCCCCACTCGTGCCACCCGGCGACTGTTATGGCATTGCTAGCAAACCTTTTTTAATTTTTACATTTTTTCAAAAAATAAATGCCTGATTTGCCACCGAATGAGCTGCCTGTGCCCCCGCGTGCTGTGTCACCACCAGCGTTCACGCGGCGCTCTGCTCTGCTCGCCTCTCTCTGGATTCCCCCCTTAAGGCAGCCAGACTCACCACAGTTTAGCTTGAGAGATTTTGACAAGTCGCTACACACGCAGGCAGAATCCTTGACCTATTTCTTAATGAGTGAATACTGCAAACGCGCCCCCCCCCCCCCCCCCCCCCCCCCCCCCCCCCCCCCCCCCCCCCCCCCCCCCCCCCCCCCCCCCCCCCCCCC
>JAOXYL010000050.1:19082013-19093116 GCA_028564955.1 Terapon puta | reverse complement strand
AGTGTTTGTTTTAATGAAATTGGCCCCTCCGTCTTGCCTCACTGTGGGCTGTTTATCTGAGCCTCTCGACTGTCCAGCTGTCACAACAGAGATCTCAATCTCCTTGACCCGCACACACGCGCTCTCCCCGCTCCGCCGGGCCCTGCTACGCCGCGCGTGTCAGGAATCTGCGTTTACGGCGAGCACGCGCGGCCGAGGATTGACACGACGGGGCGATCCGGATCTGCGGTGACACTGATCAAGTGGAGTGCAGCCAGAGAGAACATTTAGTCTGAGAAAGGAAAAAAGATCTGCCTCTATCTCCTCATCCATGCGGCAGGCGGCTTCGTTTATGTCTTCGGCTGATGATCGCGAACAACATAGGTTTTTCTACCTGCCTGTCGTGACCCTTTCGCCAGGCGATGACGACCCCGACGAGTACAAATAGAAGAAGTTGCATCCTACTCGTGCGTTGATTCGGCAGCACTGGGAACTGAGAAGCGGGGATGACATTAAGCCGCTGCGGTGATCCGGATACTGATACTCAGATTGGAAACAGAAGCTGGAGAACTTCCACGCTGCGCTCCAACATGATAGCAGCAGAACTTAGTGTGTTTGAAAGCGAAGCAAAGCAAATTGATTTTCAGTCTCTCTCCGTTACTTAGATGAATGTTAGATCTCTGTCGTGGAGAAAAAGATGATTTTCCGTTTACTTTGTCCAAAAAGCTAACGCTCTGTGCCTGTATTCCAACGCTTTTGGCTAAAACGCTGTTTTTTTAATGCAATCCAACACAGTATCTGCCTCTCTGCTTTTTGACAAAGAGTAATATTGCACTTCCTTTTGTAAAGATATTCCCTCTTAATGAAAATATATAGATACCGCATTACTCTTTATTCGTCCCCGCACAACAGCAGATGCTAGGAAACACCACAGGATCACATTTAATGGTCTCGTCATGCTGCTGTGGCCGTTTTCATCATCTTGAGTAGTTGTGCGCGGAGCCTTCGGTGACTTATTGAATCGCCGAAACCATTAGGAATTGATGACTACAGGCCACTACATTGTTAAGTAGCAGCTCGCCCAGTATGAGCAACACATAGCACAGAGGGCGAAAATCAATGCCACTCCTTTGCATTTCATTTTTCACGATACACAGGGATACTGTACTTTTATTTTTTTTATTTTCTATGCACTTGAAAGAAAGAAAGGAGAAAAAAAGCCTCTCCTGCTGTAGTGTTTGCTGTGTTTTTTTTTTTTTTTACTTTGATAGGCCTGTTGAGAGAGTTTGTTTCTCCATCTCCATCAGGATATTGGCTGTTTTCTTTTTTTTTTTAAAGCTGCGTGTGTGTCCGCAGCTCCCAGACAGGCTCCAGTCGGTCTCACCGGAGCGCCGTCGGGGAACGGTTAACAGTCGTCCCTCCGCCAGGCGGTCCGGATCCTGCTCCCTCTATTGACGGCGGCGAGTTAGCAGTGAACCCCAGCGTGCACTCTGCCGTCCCGAAGGCTCGCCAGCTTGCTTGAAACAAAGCCTTTTGTGCGGCGGCTGAATCCAACAGATGGAGAAATGGACAGTAAATGAAAGTGGAGGGGAAAGGGGAATAAAGGAATTTAGCGGAGCATGTTTGCGGGGAGGCATTTAGGCCGCTCCTTTGGGGAGCCTAACACCCTCACAATGCGGTACTGGCAGAACTTAAATGTTCTCTCGTTGACATGCTGCGAGAGCGGCTTTGGGCCTCTATGCGAGCGGAGGAGGCAGCCTGCTCGCGAGGGCTCTCCGGGGCATGGGAAGCCTTTATTAAGATGTTAATGGAACTGCCTTCATGACACATTTCCATGGGACAGGATCCCTCGCCTCTGCCATTCTTTAGTGCCTCAATCTGTCCGCCACAGTCATCAGTCTCTCCCCCCCCCCCGCCCCTCGCACGACGGTCCGCTTAGGCATTCAGCCCCATCTCCACATTCCCCTGCCCAGGCGCTCTCTCTCTCTCCCTCTCACTTTATCTGATCTCCGCTGTCACAAGCCATCCTATATTTTACCACGTGTAACAAAATTACCCGATGCCGGCGATAAGGCCAGCAATCCTGGCAAGGGGACCCGCAGAATAACAAGTCTGGCTGTTTGTTTGTCACTGATCTTCACACCGGTTGGAAGTCAGACTGTCACACCAGCGGACCATGAGGGTTGTTATGATTTTCTTTTTTTTCTTCTTCTTCTTCTTCTTCTCCTCCAAACGCTGTCAGCTGGTGGCTCGTCTCCGGGACGCTACCATCGCCCTCAAACCGCTCCCAAAGACAACACCAGCAACAACAACAACAACAACAAAAAACAGAGAGGAGGGGAAGAGAGAAAGGCCCCGAGCTTTACATACAAATGCCTCGACTTACTTCATTTTCATGAAAGGCACTGAATGCATTGTCCCGACCATTTTCCCTTTTCACATCCGTTTGAATACAAGTCAGTTTAGCTGGGCACCATCAATAATCAATTAGCTGGTGTCATGGGAGGATGTGCGTTTTTGTGCGGCGCAAACTTGACAATAAGTGAGCAACAAAAAGGAGCGGGAGAGGAGAAGTGGTGGTGGGGGGCAGGGGGGGTGGGGGGGGGGGTGTTGTACGCCAAGGGGCAGCTGTCAGGAGCAGATGACTGTGTGTGTTTGTGTATGTGTGTGTGATTTGCGCTCGGCTGCGTGTGTTTGTGTCCATTTTGATTTACGTTTCTTTGACTCCGTGGCACATGCGTCTTTTTGCGAGTCCGCTTGTGTTTGTGTGTGTGTGTGTGTGTGTGTGTGTGTGTGTGTGCGTGCATGGAAGTTGAGGCACCAGGGTTGGCGCCTCGCTGCGCTGCCCACACTGCCCCCTGGTGATGAGGATGCCCCTGCCTGCCCCTGTCGCCATGGTTACCACACAGAGAAAAAAAAAAAGAAAAGAAAAAGGGGGTGCAAACATTGCTTGTCTAGTCTGTTCATGTGCCATAGGGGAACCCGGCCAACGGCAGCTTTGTCCCTCTACTATATACGCTGCGGTCCAATTACAACCAGGACCACTTTCAACTCAAAGGGGCCTATTATGGCCATTAGCTCTCTCGGCCATTTCAAAGCAGCATGTAATTTTCTTACAAGATTGCTAGTATTTGCCTAAGAGTTGTAAAAATCCGCCGGGTCACTGTACGTACATTAACTTAATTCTCTCCGCGCTTAGTGTATTGAATTTTTTCCCCCCGCGGGGCTGCAGGCGACGCAGCGCTCGAATTCCCGGCTAGCTCTCCGAGGCTCAGTGACATGTAGATACCTGCACCTATGCTCCCTTCATTGTTACTATTTTGCAGCGAGGCATGGCCTTATCTGGGTGGATGGCTCCTCTCGGTGTGAGGCCGGAGCTTTGACTCATCCTCGGCCCTTAAGCAGATAGGAGGAGAGAGGAGAGGCGAAAGGGGGGAGTGGGAGGGGCGACCAAATTCATTCCTGAGCGAGATAGCAAACAGAGAAGTCTGTCTGGATCAAACCCTCTCCCTCCCTCCCTCTATCTTGTTTCCCTCTCCCTTGCTCCCACTCACTCGCAAACACACACGTCCCCCTGATAAACTTTTTCCACCGTTGTAGAGCATAGTAAATTGTGCTAAATTGATGACGAAAGACCTCGAAACTCGACCGCTCTGGCATCTCATTTCCCCGCGACGTTGATAGAAGCGCGACTCTAAACAGCTCCACCGAAAAAGGAGTCGGCCGCTGCCGGCGAAACTCGAAAGCTGCGAGGGAGCGAGGAAAGGAAAGATCTTTGACATGCCGTGAACGAAAAAAATAAAAAATGAAAAAGTTCGGTCTAAAAGCTGCTGCCGCCAGTCCTCCCAACTCCAGACTCTTTACTTTGGCCCAAGGTGATTTATAGTGTCCAGGTCAGGGGGAAATGAATACTCCCTTGGGATAACAGTTATGTTTATGCATGAATACTCGACTCTGATCCGCGCACTGAAGCCAGTGGGAGAAAAAGGGATGAAAGGTACTTAAAAAGGGGAGGCAGCTTGTCACAGAGCCCACACAAAGTCTGTGAGGATGTGTAGCCGCTCTCCCGGCGCGCCCCGGGCAGAACGCTTAATAACACTTTATGAATGTAATTGCGTTTGTTGTTGATTTTGACCTCGGCCCGACCTTAAAGATTATAGCTCCGCACACCATAAGCATAGGGCTTTGCGGAATGTGTGGGAACAATAAATCCTGTTTTGCCCCCTCGCGATGCATTTCTGGAAGCCCGTCTTATCAAATGATTTCAACAGAATGGCCATTGTGAATCGCGCCGCGCAGACTAAATTGAGCCGCCGCTCGTCGAATGACTGGTATTTGTTCCTGCCAGCCGAACATTATCGGGACGAATCTACCAGAGGGGAAGTTAGATGTTGTTGTTTCGCTACTCTTACTTCCTCTTGCCCCTCGCTATCAAAGGGAAACACTGCGTGTGCTCGGCGGAACAGCGGGGGAGCTCGCACAGACAGACGCATTACTCTGCCTCTGTCATAACCAATAAAAATGCGAGACGTGACAGCAGAGCCTTCGCGTAACCTGCGCCAGGTGGACAGGAAAATCATTAACATAGAGTAGGTGACATGACGCGATATCACACCCCGAGAAAAGGAAGAAAAGAAAAAAAACACGTTATGAAAAATCACTACATCTTCACACTTCAGCTGCAATGTAGGTCAGACGCATTGTCTTTTCTGAAGCGTTTAAGGAGAATGAATCAGGGTATCTAAGACAATTATTCAGACTGTGACAACCGGGCCTTTTGCAGCGGCGGACTTGAAATCCTCGTGTTGTCCGCGAAGATGCTGATTAAATATGACTGCTCTGAAACATTTGCCTGCCTAAGGGAGGTAGAGGTAGAAAAAAAAAGGGAGGGAAGTGAGTGGGGAAAGGCAGGGGACTGGGCAGGTTTGTACTTGAAAGCAATGATTGAGTTTTTTTTTTTGCCTTAATCTGCAACAGTTAGGGATTTACACTACAGGAGATAATGCTGTTAACCAGCTGATCCACACAGAAGGTGCATCCAAAGGGCATCTGACGTGTTACTGCCGCCACGGCCTCGATTTTTACCAGACGCACCTTTTATTTCCTCGTTCATCTCACCGAGGGAAAAGGAGTAAAGCAAGGATTTAAGAAGTTTTTTTTTCCTCCACATTGCAGAAGGCATCTCTGAGCTTGTAGGTACAATGTTTACTGTTAAGTACTTTGCACAAGCCTCATTGCCTCTGCAGCCGCAAGCCCTCCCCCACATTTTGCAGAGAACATGTTCAACCTGACAGGGGTGAATAGGTGAGGCGAATTTGCATTATATTACAAAGCATGCACAGTGTTTCAGGCATTATGTTTTTTGTGAACATAATGTTGAATATAAACAGTTTGCTTGTGCGGGTTTTCCACCCCCTTGGTGAGAGCTTTTGTTCGCAGACACACTTTGAATATCGCCAAACAGGAGCGTTTGTTTAGCACAATTAAGCGTTTCTTTTCTTTTTTTTACTTTACAGTAAAAGGTATATTTTTATACGTCTGGCGGAACAGCGTCATCCCCTCCGCGTCCGACCTCCTCCTCCCTTTTCTTTTACGCCTCGTGTTTTTTGCTCCCTCCTG
The DNA here is from genome assembly GCA_028564955.1 of Terapon puta. Taxonomy (NCBI): domain Eukaryota; kingdom Metazoa; phylum Chordata; class Actinopteri; order Centrarchiformes; family Terapontidae; genus Terapon; species Terapon puta. The sequence goes on along the minus strand of JAOXYL010000050.1, from coordinate 19,087,518 downwards.
CTTATTCGGGGGCGGTGGCGGGGCGAGAAACATCCGAGCGAGGCGGCTGGAGGGACGCCAGAGGGGACTGGCGTGTGGCTTAGATGCCGGGAAATGTCAGCACATTTTCACATCTACCTGCGTTTTGGGATCGCGGCCCGCCCTCTGCTGCGCGCCCTCAGACAAAGGGGTAAAATTAGGAAAAAAAATCCAAGGTGGGGCTGCTGGGCAACTGTCACCGCTGAGCAGGTCCAAAGTACACATAATCACATTTTCACTCATGACAGAGCGTACACACACACTTTTTTTTTTTTTACCACAATGTAAACCCTCCATGGATTCCTTGTGTGCAGACATTGACAAGCCTGATAAAGGACACCTTGCCTTTGTTTGTTTTGCCAAGGCTGCAGTGTTCGTGGGTTGTGTCATACAAAGCATTAGTAGCTTCAATGGCTTAACGTCTGAAAAGCTGAAAAGCTGAAATGCTGCGCGTCTGCCTGGCTTCCCCCCCCCCACCCCTCCACCTCCACCCCCCAACCCCGAGGCGCTGAACGTGTACAGTAGCTTTGTGTCAAGGTAAACAACCCCACCTTTCTTTGCTCATACCCCGCTCTGTGCCGCAACCAATCAGAAAAAGGAAAGCGAAGAAAAAACGGAGCAGACGGGAGGAGGAGGCCGGGGCTGATTTTTTTCTGCAGGAGTCATTGTTAACGTTATTTTAACGCGGCTCCTTTATGACAGCGCCAGAGCTACAAAATGAACCACTTCCCGACATAGTGCCTCGTCTGAGCGGCTTGTAACGTTTGGCAATAAAGGCCCTTTACTTGGAAAGTCTTTAAATGAAAGGGACCGGAGAGGAATTAACTGCAGAATAAAGGCGCGATCTAAATTGCATTAGTAGCCGAGATGTATGACTTAATTTAACTGAAATGCAGGGCAGTGCTGAAGAGGCGTCGTCCACAGGATTACTCTGCTTGAGGAAGATACTATTGTTTGTATTTCGTGCCAGTGGAATGGCATGTGTCGACAGGAGAGTGACTTTCTCATTCAGACGAGACAACAAACTGGTGCATTGCCCCTGCAGGCCCGTATTGACTTTTGACCTTTTGGCTCATCGGGGTCAGAGGTCACCCTCGGTAGCACTTTACTTAAATGGCTGGCTGTATGCGGACAGAGGAAGAAACATGGAGGTCTTGTTTTTTTTTTCTCATTTGGGATACTAAGTCAGACAGGAAGAGGAGAGGAAGCTGGGAGGGAGGGAGGAACGGGAAAGCAAAGCTGTTTTTTTCACAGAAGTCAAGGGCGCCGCATGCCAAGCAGCAACGCGACGTAATCGACGGCGTTTTTTCATTTTCACGGGGTTAGTTAAAGAAAACGGAGAGCTGGGGAATCGCTGACTAACTAGCCTCCGCGTCAGCAGTCTCGCAGGATGCGCGGTACGGCCGTGCGGCTGATCCAGGTGTGTGCGTAAGAGCACCCCAGACTAGTGGGAAAACTCTCTCATTGACTCCTAGCTGGTCCCAGCCAGGCTGAAACAGCAGCGAAACCAACCACCAAGTGTCCTAATTAGCCCACTTCAGCATGTTAGTCTGCCCCAGCTGCTCCTATTTATGTTACTGATGAAATGCTGAATGGAGCTTTTTTTTTTTCGTCTTCTTTCTCCCCTTCGTTACATTTTCTCGAGGGTAGCAAATAGTCGATTTTATCGTTTTTCTCTTTCCTGTTATTGCAGTTTTTTGCCGGGGTATGATTATATGTTTTGCCTTCCACTGATGCAGTTTAAGGGGAGCGGCGGCGGCGGCGGCAGGCCTGTTTTGTTTGGCTGAGAGGGCGACTGCCAAGCACCCTACCCCCGTGCTTTCGCCCCCCCTCCCCATCTCCCCCAGCTAAGAAATGACAGAATGCGGTGACAGACGGAAACGCTCGGGCTGCCCGCTGCTGTGTTTGTGCTGACTCCTAACGTGGGCATCAATTTCATCACATCCTCCGCCACGGCGTACTTATCGTCGAGAGGCTTCAGTTACATCTCTCAATTGGATGGAGAGGGGCTGGCTTGCTTGCCGAAGCCTCATTTTACTGCTTCACTAAACCCGCGGCCCAGTATGATCGCTTTTAAAGCAGTCAAGCCGCAGCGTCTCCCCCTCAGCTTCATCATCTATGTGTGCGGTCTGAGGAAAAAGTTAATGCGAGGTAACAGCCGCCACCGAGGAATTCAGATCGCCGGGGTTTGGCACCGGCCGCGCTGACCAGCCATGGGAATGCTCATTTCTTTGATTTATTTTCAGTTATTATTGCTCTGTCTGTTCATGTTCTTTATTGCTCTCTCTCTCTTTTTTTCCCCTCTTGATATTGCTCTTTCCTTCTCTCCCCTCTTTATTCTTCCTTCTCTCGTCTCCCTTCGATTTTGGCTTTTGCGTCTTTTCGTCTGACTCTGTTTTTTTTTTTTTTTTTTTTTTCTTTCTGTGCGCCGTGGGATCTGGTCCCAGCCCGCCTCGCTTCCTTAACAATGAAACAGATGCTAATTTTAATCATCTTACCAGCAGAGATTAGTCTTTGATCAAACTTAACGCTCGGAAAGCAACTGCTGCTTTCAGACAGAGGCCGCGCTTGTAAACGGGAGGCTGGTGACTGAGGCAGCGGCGGAGCCTCCACTGGAGAGCTGTTACACTTAAGCCCTTTATGCATGTATTTCTCTCGCCCGACATTTTACATGATGCGCAGTCAAAGCATTGTAAGAATTACAGTCCATTTCACACCAGGGCTGGATTTAGACAATTCCTGCCGCGAATGTCAATGTTCTTTCCCTCCCAAGACCTACTTACGCGCATGCGAGAGTGTGTGATTACATCAATGACATGCTTTCCAGAGATCCGAACCTCTCCGCTGGGTGCCTATATCAAGATGTAGTACAAGAGGAATACTGACGGACAGTTGCACGAGGCTCGCCAGCCACGTATAAAAGATGCTCTCCAGCGTCTGTCTGAAGAATATGGATGGCCCGGCTATCTCTGTCTTTTATCTACACGGCGGAGCGGGGGACAGACTCGGGAGCCTCTGGCCTGTGTAAATGAGTGTGAAGCGCTTATTCCCAGGTTCACTGACGGAGTGAGCGGGCTGCGGTAGCTCTTCATACAGCCCTGACAGGCTCAGGGCGGCTCCGGCAGCCGGGAGTCTCTGACTGTAGACGCATCGACACATCGCGACCTCGCCCACCTCTGTCTGCATCTGTTGCTGCAGATGTAATGACAAGAGGAAGGGTCAGGGGAGGTGGGTGTAGGGAAGGAAAAAAAAAAAAAAGAAGCACACTAGGCGAGTCATTGTGTGGTATCCAAGGTTTTTCTGTATTGCCTGGCTGTTTAAGGCCACAAAATATAATCCCAAGAAGTCCACAGAGCCATTTCTCTTTTCCCTCCTGTCCCTGTGACTTTGAACATAATGAGTATTGGACCTCTTCTGATCCTCCGCTCTTCTCTGTGCTTCATCACAGCGGTGGACGATAATGCCCGCACAAGCGCGGCCTCCATCTCCGGCGTATTATACAGCACAATACTCAACCTTCACAGCTATAGTGAATAAATACCATGCATTGCCATTGCTCTGCCAGCGCACTATTTTTCATCACAGGCCTTCTAGGTCACCGTGACATTCTTTTCCGCCGTCCTCCCACCTCCCCGCCGCTCACCCATCCCGCTAGCAGGTGGGGAGCAGTGGTGCCACACGTGTAATAAATGTGCTTCACGGTATTTTGTGCATGCTTGTACTCCAGGGCACATGCTATATGTCTGCTGCGAACACCGGCTTTTCTATGCATTTTTGCTGAGTTGCAAAAAAAAAAGTTCCCTCTCTATCTTTATAAAGACCTTGGCCATAGTACAGCGCCCCTGTCAGATTAGTTTACACTCGTGAATAAAAGAATAAAAGTGCGCTCGTGTAATTAAATAAACCCCCGATAAGTTTGACAAAATTCATTCGAGCCTTCCCAAAGCTTTGCAGGAGCGTGTTGATTAAAAAGTGCTTGTCGCGGTGATGTGCCTGCTTGACTCTCTCGACACCGGCTCGCAGGAAACCAGCCAGTGCTGATTTTCCACCGTATCCCTGCCAGCGCTGCATCCTGTTCGCGGTTCACACGGAACGGGCCGGAAGGCATGCATGTGCGCTTCACCGCTGATCCAGCAAGTCGCTCAGACAGTCAGCCAGCCAGCCAGCCGGCCGGCCTGCTCTCTCTGCTCTGTCCCGTCCTGGCGCGGCCTGCAGGACGATCAGGTGGATTTTTTTTTATGCATCCACCATACGCGAGGCTGGACTTCTGCTTACTGCAGCGTCCGCTTCTCTTTTATTATTCATATTCATAGCAAGTTCCTATTGGACTTGCATACGAATGTGGTGTATCTTCTCTCTCGGCAGCGGTTGTGTAACTTTGCTTCCCTGTTTGCTAGCATTAAACCATTTTCAGAAAGCGTCCCGCGCTGTCTTAGAAAGCAGATGAGGTTACGCATAATCTCACCCCGTCCTGTCCTAATGGTGAAAAATTGCTTTTAAAGAGCATATGCAACAATTATATTGTCTTTAGGTGAGAGAACCCGCTGAATCCTTTCATCTTTTTATTTAAAAGTCAAGATTCGCCACTTAATGGTTAAGTTGTAGGCTGCTTACAATTACGGTACAACTGTGGCACATATGGGCTCCATTCAACCCTGTGCTGCCTGTTAAAATAACTATAAAGTCAGCTGAATACACAGAGGAAGACGAGCACCATTGTTCTGTTCTGTAGTGGGCTGTGCACCGAGTCTTCACAGAAAACAGTGCATTCTGCTTGCTAGGCATGTATCCTTCTGTGTGAGTAAGCACCCAATTTCCTCACCACATGCTGTTATTGCCTCTCATCCAAAGGGAGATTGGGCTAAGTAACTAGCCGCAGACTTGATTTTGTGGTGTTTTATCACCTCTGATGAAATTAGAGGGGCCTCCACCAGGCTGAGGTAGAGAGAAAAACAGACCGGGAGAGCAGCAGAGAGGCCGAGCCCTTTGCAACCGTGCGATAATGCATCTCTTATATGTGCCTGAGCAGGAAAGGGCCGGAAAATAGGTCTTAATGGTTTTCAGGCAGTGTATCTGAGAGGCAGGCACCGCGGCGCTCGGAGTCGCGGCCGGCCGCTGAACAGGACGAGTGAAGGTTTCCTTTACAGTTCGCAGGATAAACACCACAGCCGGCACATTTATTAGAACATGCTTCACTGTAGAAACGTCAGGATTGTTTACCGGATGACTCGAGTGAATCGTTTATAACATCACGTTCGGGCCTCTGGTTTTCAAGTGTTGCTCCGCAGAGAGCAGACGTAAACACGCCGTTCTCCCTTCTCTTTTTCACACAAGGCCTTATCTGGGTTATTGTGACACACGGGGCATCTGGCTTTGGTCAAACTGCGATGTTTCGGCCTCCTTTGACCCCCCCCCCGATTGTGTTTGTGGAGAAGACGGAGAAGCAGACAATGCGAGCGCGAGGCATGATGTTTATACTCTCGCGCC
>JAOXYL010000050.1:19057768-19078626 GCA_028564955.1 Terapon puta | reverse complement strand
GGGCAAGTGCCCTGATATGGGTCACTAACAAAGATAGCGCTGTTAAACGCTGGATGCTCTGTTAGAGTGCCCTCAGAGCACATGCTTAATCGCGGACAAGTGCGCATTAATTTACCATGCGCCGCTAAATTACAGCTCTTTTAGAGATAGCTCAGAGCCCGGCGACCGTCGTGTCTAAATATAAACAAAAAAAACAGTTTGTTAAGAGGTCGTATTTAAAAAAAAAAAAAAAAAAACAGTGCAATGATGGATTCAAATTAGAGGCGACTGTCGTGATGGGCGAATCTGTTCACGTCGCAACTATTCCCGAGGTGTCCGTCAGCGCGACCGAGGTTTGAATTCCGTCACAGAGGGAAATATTGGGCTTAAGTGGATCCCTCCAGCAGCACGGCGCAGGAAGGCAGACAGGGGGAAAATGATAGCAGTCACTGCGAGGCTCGTGGTTTCTGAGGGTGTTATCCCTCTACTTTGCTACTGTGTCATTTCCTTGTGGTGGCTGCAAGTATGGATGGATGCAGGGGAAAAAAAAATGTGTTGAGTTTTCTTGGAAGCTGACACACAGAGCTGGCAGTGGAGCAGAGAAATCCGTTTTCCTTTTGAGACAGAAGAATGTATAAATATAACTCCCGCTCAATAACCCGAGATGCCAGCGAGTCCTCATTATCTCTCTTCTTGATAGCAGCAAAGAGAGAAGACTAATGGACTAACCTCTGCTGCTAATCGCTTTTTTATAGGCTCCTATAGAAGAAGATCTTCCTTTAGGGAAGATTAAACTTTCTATTTTTACTGTGCAAATAGCCACATCAACCGAAAAGCTTAAATGTTACAACATTTTAAAACCTTTTACTTTTCTTGACTAGCTGCCGTGTTGATTTTTGTTCCAACTTGTCTCTTTGATTTGCAGCGTATCACTTTTTCTTAAGCATTAAGATTTCACGCTTTACATTAATCATTCAGGGAATAACACATTAATCCAAGGCATGAAATTACAATCTCCCATTTCCTCTTCCTATCCCACAACAATGGATTTAGCACCGTAAACGGATTTTGGTTTATGTTCTTTATCTTTTGCAATACAATTGCTGTAAATATGAATTTAGGAGATCAAGCAAATTTGGCTGCATTGTTAAGAAGCTTAAATGTGGGGACAAAAAGGGAAAAAAAAATCAAAAGGCACAAAAGCGGAGGACCTGCAGCCTGTTCCAGAGCGACAGAGGTTTAGAGCGGCTCCTTCTCCTGAGGCCACTTCCTCTGCCCCGCTCTCTCCCCGATTCAGTTTTCTGGCTGCCGCGCTGCCCTCGGGCTGTTGTGTCCACAACCCTCAGTGATGGTTTGCATAGCTTATCATTTCTCATTTTCTCATTTATGGCCCCGCTTAAGAATCCTTTTCATGAGATAATCGGCCACAATGCAGCTCCCTTTGACCACAGTTTTGGCGCGGCGGCCGCAGCTCGCCCGGTGGCGGGGGAAATCACCGGCGCGAGGACCCACACAACCAAACACGGCGACGGAGCACAAGCCGCCAGTGGGACCAGTTTGTTTAACAAGCGCTCAGAAGCAGCCCGGCTGAGCGCGCCAACGCTGTGTTTTGTGTGCCTGACTGTTCATTATGAATGGAAAGTTTTGCGAAAACTGTCTCTTCTCCGAGCCATGATCACAGCTTGGAATACGAGAGCTTTTCTGTCTCCCCCGACTTGACGCTCTTCGTTTCCCTGCCTGTAAAAGAGATTGTCGGATGTGTGTTAAAACGTAAATCTACTGACATTGACCGTGATATTTCGAGTTTTCTTTTTTTTTTTCCGATCGTATGTGATGTAACACAGTGAGGCAGCTGACAGTTTGTCATCACGCCAGTCCATCTGTCTTCCTCAGAGCGACGGCCGCAATTGTGATGTGCCAACAAACTGAACTTATTTCAGAACCGGGACTTGTTGTGTGTGGTTGTTGCCTGAATCAGACAGACTCGGTGTGAAAACATCGCTGATATTGCAAATAGTTCTGTTTTGCAAGAGCCGAAGAACATATGGTTGAAAAAAATTAAAAAAAGGTTCTCAAATCGCAAGAGCTGCATTTTCAATTATTTCAATTAAAAGCCGGACGTGCTGCTGAGCTACCTTACATTTTATTCTGCTCACCGCCAACACAGTCATGCCCTCTCCCTTTTCTAGGTCAGTAGGTAACTATGTTTAAGTGTGAATCACTCCTGGTTGCATTTATATGTTAATTTCCTTCTCGGTAATTCTGACTCCTCATAAACAAAAGGAAGGCGCCGCTTTGAACCGAAAGAGCACAAGTGGTGATCTGGTGTTGTTCTTATTCTTTTCACCCCTCCACTCCTCAGCTGCGTGGTACAGAGAAGTCTCTGTCAAGTGCAACAAAGAGGTGGTCATGCAATCAGCTTAAACAAAGACTTCATTCCCTCTGTTACCGAAAAGCAATATGAATGGATAACCTTTGTGGAGGCTTTTATTTACACCATTCAGTCCGTCTCTTTCTCTGCCCGTGCAGCTGTTGCCACAACATGAGGGAGCGATGCGTATATTTCTCCCAACGACAGGGGCAGAAGAGAGAAATAAAAAAAAAAAACGGAGGAGGAAGAAAAGACGGATGGGAGTAAATGTTGTATACACATATACGATTAAGGGGTGGGGGTGCGGCAAAAGCTCTAAAGGGCAAAAGGCTGCGGGGCTTGAGCAAAAAGCTGGCTCAGCAGGAGGCTGATTATACCTCCAAAGGGATCCACTTTGCACATCTAGCATGTACAAACTCAAACAAAGGAGCATGGCAGCGCGCCGGCAGCTGAAAAGTGAGGGTGGGGGTCTGGCCCCTTTTTTTTCCTTTTTTTTTTTTTCGTAGAGGCAGTGGCACTTTTATGACCGTGCTAATAAAGTGCTTCTGGGACGGAGCGCCTCCCACACCTCGGCCTGCGCACACGCCAAGAACAGCTTGACTGGGCCCTAGGACCTGTGTTTATGGACACATGGATCAATACGCTCCCTAAGGGTCTATATTTAAGTCGGAGCTGAGTAGCGCACCCGTTGATCACAGCGGGGGGAGGGGGAGGGACCCCGAGATGGTCATTACCAGATTTGGAGGGGAGGTCTGTGAAAGGGCAGTCACGGTTCAGAGGGGATCCCGAATCGGCTCCGCAAATCAGACCGGATGAGTGGTAGTATCTCTCTGCGTAACGCCCCCTTTTTTTTGTTGTTTTTTTTTTTTTTCTGTCTTCAGTCGCAAGCGCTTGTTAATTCAAGGCGCAGCCGCTGATTATTCCAGCCACATCTTTCACCCTTGATTCTCTGTGCCCTCGCTGCTGGAAATGCAAATCCGGAGCGTGACAAACGATGTAGGGCCGTCTCTGACACGTTCGGGCCCCTGGCGTCCCCATGTCGCTCCCCAGCTTACCTCCTCCAGCTCCGCAGTAATTACCCTTGTTGGATCGCTACGCCTAATCATACTTGATTTTGGGATGCACTGCCATTGTCTCCACTTGTTAGCCCCTCACACTGCTCGGTTCTGATAGAGTACACTGATAATACTCAGGGAATGAGGCGCACGCATAAACACACACACACACATACACACACGCACAAACACATACTGTATATTCTGCTCGCTGGTGTTTTTATGAGGGAGCCGCGTACAGATCTAATGCGGTGGCTGATTCATTTAAAGATGATTGTTGCGCCGCCAGCGATTAATCCCTCTACGATCTGATCGTGTCAGCAGGAGATGAATAGAATGAAAGGATAAAAAAAACAACAAAAAGAACAAAAAAAAATGGCTTCCATGTTTAGAAAAGAATAATTAATAGATTGAGATTTTGTGTAACGGGCCCCTTAAAGAGCAGAGAGCGAGGGGAGGGGGTGTGTGGAAGTGGCTCCCAATTTGCTCTCACTTTGTTCCAGTAATAAGATCCAGGCCTTCCTTTCCAATGGACGGGATAATTAACTCCTGGGGACAGGCTGCACAGAGCTCCGTCTCCTAGTTTATGGCACAGAGAGGGAGATCTCTGCAGCCCGGGCTGAGCATGGTTGCACAAATTGCAGACTGTGCTTGATGTATGTTTCTCCAGATAGATATGGAGAGGGGACAAATGATAGGGGGTGTCAGTTGATAGTTTGTAGTCGAGAGGAAGAAATGTGAGAGGGGGTTTGCATGTGGAAATGAAATGAGGAGGCTGATGCTTTAAGGGAATAGAGTGTATGAATTTCAGATGTGTGCTCGCGTGTATTTTATGATATTTATTGTGGGTATTTTTTTGTTATTTTCATATTCATGGCACACACATATTGTTTTCTCTGCGATCTTTTTGGAATTTGAATCCGCCGTAGTTCCGATTTGACGATAATGCGCGAGGACAAATTATCCTCTGAATGAAAAAGCGTCTCAAGTTTCGAAATGTGGGCTCCAATAGGTTTTTTTTCAAAATCGAATTTAACTGTGATGAGTCATCGCCGAGTGTCCGGGGCTTTATGAGAAATGCGAGTCTGTGGGCAATGACTGCATTAGGTGTTGTTCTGTTCTTCGAAACCGCTCGCTCAGTGTGTCACACCGGCAGCGCTAGCATGAGTCAGATCAGGCTCATTTCCGCCGCTCTAACCTGGCCCTCTTTCCTGCATTGCCCAGCAACTCCTGTGGAATGTGCACCATAATAGTTTCCGCCCATTGTCTCTTTAAACCTCCACTCCTCTTCCCCCGTCGCCTTACTGAGGGTGACCTTTGACCTCCTCAACTCTAATGAAAAGCCTTTTCCATTTGGTCATTGGTGTTTCCTTTGCAGGATGCGTGAGTCATGCTGCGATACCTAACGCCGTCTCTCTTTCTCTCTTTCTTTTTTTTGTCTTTCCAGAAACATGTGAAGACCCTTGCGAGGATTTTACCTGCAAGTTAGCCTTCAGCAGCGAAAAAAGGCGAAGGTCTCCTCCCTCCTTCCCTTCCGTCCGTTCTCTCCGCTTCCTCCGCAGCTCCCTTGCAGGCCCGTCAAACATGGAGGGCCGGCGGGCGACACGCAGGACTTTGTCACCTGACCCCAAAGTAGGAGCCACCGCCGCCCTGTTAGGCTTTTGGCTCTTAGCGTTCCCTGCCTTGTGCAGTGGGCAGACTTTTACTAGTTTCCACCCCGAGCGTCGAGACTGGGTCTTCAACCACTTGACGGTTCATCAAAATACGGGGGCGTTGTATATTGGAGCAGTCAATCGCGTGTACAAGCTCTCAGGCAACCTGACCCTCCTGGTCTCCCATGATACAGGCCCGGAGGACGACAACAAGGCCTGCTACCCCCCTCTGATCGTCCAGCCCTGTTCTGAGCCCCTCGTCTCGACCAACAACGTCAACAAGCTCCTCCTCATCGATTACTCCCAAAATCGGTTGCTGGCCTGTGGCAGCCTCTACCAGGGGGTCTGCAAACTCCTCAGATTGGATGACCTCTTCATCTTAGTGGAGCCCTCCCACAAGAAAGAGCACTACCTCTCCAGTGTCAACCAGACCGGGACCATGTACGGGGTCATCGTGCCTTCGCAGGGCCAGGACGGCACCCTGTTTATCGGCACCGCAGTGGACGGGAAGCAGGACTACTTTCCCACCATCTCCAGCCGAAAGCTGCCCCGTGACCCAGAATCGTCTGCGATGCTGGACTATGAATTGCACACCGACTTTGTGTCCTCCCTCATCAAGATCCCATCAGACACGCTGGCACTGGTCTCCCACTTTGACATCTACTACGTCTACGGCTTTGCCAGTGGCAGCTTTGTTTACTTCCTGACCGTCCAGCCCGAGACGCCGGAGAACAGCATGTCATCGAGCGGATCCACCAGTGACCTCTTCTACACTTCTCGCATTGTCCGCCTCTGCAAGGACGACCGCAAGTTCCACTCCTACGTCTCGCTCCCCGTCGGCTGTGTGAAGAACGGTGTCGAGTACCGGCTCTTGCAGGCGGCCTATCTCGGAAAGCCGGGCCGCGTTCTCGCCGCCTCCCTCAACATCAGCGCCCAAGACGATGTGCTTTTCACCATCTTCTCCAAGGGCCAGAAGCAGTTCCATCGCCCACCAGATGACTCAGCGCTCTGCGTCTTCACCATCCGAGACATTAATGCACGAATCAAGGAGCGCCTGCAGTCCTGCTACCAGGGAGAAGGAAACTTGGAGCTCAACTGGCTGCTTGGGAAAGATGTGCAGTGCACCAAAGCAGTAAGTTACTGTGATAGATGCAGATTAAAAGCATTCACACGTACAACATGCACTTCTCACACACACCTTTTTCATGTGTTAACAGTATGGTGACATTTATTGTATGGAGCATGATCGTTCTGATCAACAGTCCAAAGCTGCTTTTATTGGAAAATGCAAATTATTTATTGTGTTTTGAGTTTGTTCTTACCCTCTGTGGACACAGTAGAGTTGTAATCGGCCGTCAAGCAATGAAAAGAAAAGAAAATCTTTCATCTACTGAACATTTTATAGGTCAGAATTCTCCAGTGGTCCAAAAACATTTACATTCTTTCTCTAAAATAAGATCTTAAAGAGAAGGGGAGTGATCAAAGCTCTCCAATGAGCCTCGAAACCACCGAGTTCAAAGATATGAGGGCGTAGGTTGTAGTGAAAATAAATCCAGCAATCACCAGGAAAAAAAAAAAAGAAAAGCCTTTGACCACCTTGCGCAGCACACTCTATGTTATCAAATGATCCCCACTACGTGTAATTATGTCAAATAGTTTTGTGGCTCTGATATCGTGGAACATCCACTTTCAAGTACTTCAATGAGGCATATTCATAAATTAGTGACAGTTTATTTTTCTTGGCAACCATCAAAGTGATAATATTCTCCTCGAGCACAATAGGAATAAACACACTTTTCCTTTCTGCAGTGAGAAAAAAGGTAGTTGTGTGTGTGTTTGGGGTGTGTGCGTGTGCGCTTCTGATACTAACATAGATCACAAACCAGCCTATTCCTTCTGAAATCCCCAATTATCCTATAATACAAGGCCGTGTATCTGCTACATGTTGTCAAGTAGAATTAAGTTTCTTGATTTTCCCTCACTCCCAGGAGGCTACAGTCCTCTGTGCTTTCATTCTTTAATTGCTAATAGGAATTTAAGAACATTAAGAGTTAATGACTAGTCAGATACAGCGTGTGTGTGCGCTGTATGGCTACATGTATGCAGGAAAGGCTTGCAAATGCTGGATGCACGTACGCATGGGTGTGATGGAGCGGTGGTGTAGTTCTTAATGCGTTTTAGAGTTTAATGATATCCCCATTCTCGCCATGATGAGAGTCACTGATCAGCTCCCTTTGTTGCTAATCCCCCCGGGTCTCTCAATTGACCACTCTTATTAAAATCAGTAAATTCCCCATTAGCACGGTGTCAGAGGTGATTGTCAGGAGGAGGGAGACATTATCTCGAACTAGCGCCGTTGGGTTTTATTAGCTCCGCTGAGAGGGCGGGAGGCGAGCTCGGAGGAAGGAGAGTGGGCGGAGGAAGGAGAAACGGCGGCGTGCGGCGACGACAATCCTGAGGTTGGGAAGATGTCTGTCTGCGGGAGCCCAAATTAGAACCTTTTTCCAGTTTCCTCAGAAGACTCCCCAATCATCTCGGTGTGCTCTGAAGGATGCCAGCCGGTACCTGCGAAGCTGCACCTCCCACTCCATTCTCCAGGCACGGGCTGCCAATAACGCTCTGCTCTCCTTTCACATTATACACAGGGGACACACAAGCTTTGTGTGTGTAGCCACTGAGATAAGGAGATGTAAAATACAGTCCTTAAGACCATGTCCTCATGCTCATCGTGCAGCCAATAAATCCATAGTATGATATGGATTATGCAGATAGATGTCAATGGATGAGGAACTCTTAAAGCCTATACAAATTACATCAAACAACTGGATATGTCAACCATGCCGACATTGCCTGGTTGCTGTTAAATCTCCATCTCGAGCAATGTGGCCGTTTTTAAAGTGCACATGTGTTTCACATCTCTTTTCTTAAAAAAAAATGTTCCCGAATCTCTGTGTGTGGTATTTTTAGACCTCCCCAATGTCTGAGATCCATCAAAATCTGAGGTGAATCGAGGTTGGACCCAGCCGAGAGACTGATTTTTTGTGTTAACTGTTAACGGTACGTCGCTTGGTTTCTGAGTAAATTACACATGCGGTCCCATTGCCTTTCCTCCGGTCCATCGCTAACAGCAGGTAGCCATGAGCTCAAAGCAAGAGAACCTTAATTATACCCACAGCTCTCATTCCCGTCTCGGAGACGTTTTACTGTGTGTACGCTCACGCGCAGGCCAAGGCTGAGGCTGGGAATGGAACTGAGGCTGAGCCAAGGGATTCAGACACAGCAGCCAATCAAAGATTTATCACCCAGCCGTCCAGCCTTCTGCCATCTGGAGATTCACACCATCTCTATAGTCGCTCCCAAGGAGGGGAGCTATGATGGGATTCTTTCTGTATCTGTGTGTGTCTCCGTCTGACTAACACTATCATCCAGTCTTGCTTTTTGCTCATGCCCCACCGACTAATAAGCCACTCGTGAGAGCAAAGGGGAGTTAGTATTGATAACGCTGATATACCCTGGGAGGGAACCTCAGATATCCCGTCACGTCTAGCTCATCCATTCAGATTCCAAGTCAAATGCAGCAATTTAGGTCATTGTTTAACAGGATTATGCAGCGCGCTGTCGACGCAGGCCAGGGTAGCAACTGTTTATCGGCGCGAATGAAATATCATACTGTATCGTGAGTTGTTCGATAAGGATTAATCACACGGGGTTACGGTCTATTTTTGTCTCACCGCGGCTCCGCTGGAGATAACCGACGTAATTTGTGTCACATGAAACAGACTGAGACATGGCAAATCTACATTTCGTCACCACTTGTGAGATTTGTGATAAGGCGAAGGGAAGGCGAGGCTAAGAAAAAAAAAAAAAAAAAAAGGAAAGGAAAAAAAAAAAGAGAGCGAGAGAGAAAACTGCAACAAGGTGTACAAGACTCAACCACAAAGGCTCCAGGGGGATTCGAGTTGGCTGCCAAGTCTGCTAAGCGTACATCATCTAAACAATCTAGATATAATCAGAACCAAATGCTGTGGAGCCCAACAGACCATATGTGGAACGGCGGCGTGCATTTGAGGGAGAAGCTATTGATAAGCCGAAGTCTGGGACTCACGGCTGTTTCTCAAGATAGCTGCTAGTCTTTCCATCTGATTCATTCTGAGCGTCCGCGTTTAATCAGCATATGTTTAAAACAAGCATTATATACGGTACATTTGATTTAATAACCTCAAGAGGAAAAAATAATGTAAGATTACCTGATTTTTTTTTTCTGGTTTAGACACTGCAGTGGAGTACCCTATAGCGCTCTGTGCTATTTTGGGCGAAGGAAATAAAAGGAAATGCCATAAAGTGTGGGGTGGGGGCGTGACTGTAAGAAGGGAGGCGATTATTCCCTGTCAGCATTATTGCTTTCGCTCTGCTCGTGAAAATCTGCGTAGTACTGAGAGGTTTTACAGCCGTGGTGTGCAGCGAGAGGCTGAGCTGCCTCCCAGAGCGGGAAATGTCACTCAGCAGAGTCTGCTTATAGCATCCTGACAGGGACGGAGACCGAGACAGAGAGAGAGACAGAGGGGAGACAGACGAGAGATGGATACAGTGACAGAAAAAGAATTAATGAGCGTCAGGGGGTGGCGGTATACATTCAGAGGGAGAACAAGACAGAGTTTGCGCTATAGGATGTGTACATGGGAGGGACGGAGGCGCTCAGCCTGTGTGGCCGTCTCACTTTTACTCCTCCTGGCACTTTGAGGCCACTGCCACTCAGGCTGTCTCAGCTGACCTGATTCAACGCCAGAAAAGACCAATGCGTTGGTCCTCGTTCGCCACCTCCTCCTTTCGCTCTCGGGATAGGCTGCAGGACGGAGTTAAGTCTTCCCTCTAAGCAGCTCTTGTAAGTCACACACTACAATCAACGCCTCTTTTCCCCAAGAAGCGAAGCCAAACTTCATGAGAGTTTATACCTGTGATGATTTTCTAATGAACGGGTAAATACGACTCACTGCAGCCTCTTCGCTTGCATGCATATTTCAGGTTGAGCGTGTTTGCCCGGCGCACGTAGTTATCATGCAGCGCGTGTCTTCCTGCAGAGGTGTGATGATAGGCCGGGGTAATGAGCCACGGTGAGAGCAAGGTGGAGCTCAGTCAGGCGGAGCTGAAACATGTCTGCCAAGTGGAACAGAAAGGCAAACGTTTGTCTGGCCGGGAGACTCGCCCGCGCACCTCCACCTCGTTCCGACACCCACCACCCTCCCTCCCGCCTCCCCTTCTCACCCTTCTCTGACACTATTTCCACAACTTTGACCATTGCTCTCTCCCTCTGTTTCACTCTGTCACCTTCGTCTTTCCTCCTTACTGAGCTGCCTCCTTTTATGATGCTCTGCGTCCTTGCCTCTCCGCTCTCTTAATGTCTTTTTCTCCCCCCTAAAACAGTACGTCAAAGGGTTTCAATGTTTAATGTGACACATTTGTATCATATTCACGATCACATTTTCTTCCCCTCTTAATGCTTTTCTGTTTCAGTTTTCAGTTTTTCTCGTGTCATTCATTCATACTTTGTTATATAACTTTGGTTTCCCTTTCTCTGCCCGCAGCCGGTGCCCATTGACGACTCTTTCTGTGGTCTGGACATCAACCAGCCACTCGGTGGTTCCCAGCTGGTGACCGGTCACACTCTGTACACTGAGACTCGAGATCGCATGACTTCTGTCACCTCCTATGTCTACAACGGCTACTGTGTGGCCTTTGTGGGTACCAAGAGTGGACGTCTGAAGAAGGTGAGTGCCGAGCCCTTTCTTCCTCCCGCCCAGCAGTTAAAGGCCTGCTGCAGGAGGCCTCTGCTCACTTCATCACCGTGGTATGTAACAGCTCCAGCTGTCCAGCGGTCCACGGGGCACAGACGCTGTGAAGTGGTCCTATTTCCGTGCAGATGGATCATGGTCACAGGGAAACGTATCTCCTTAATATTTAATGCATGCTGTCAAAGCGTCGGAGAAGGCTAATGGCGACGGCTAGCTCACTGTAGTGGTCATTACCAGCTCCTTGTTGAGTGAGCTCCAGTGTCGCAGTGTTGAATAACCCGCGCTGGCCCATTAATTTTAATAGGCACCTTTCTGCCTGTGGCCCACTGAGAGGCAAAAGAGCGAGGAGGCCCGTGCACTAAACCCCCTGGTCTTGGTTAGAGAATACAGACTCCACGGAGGGTTAAGGGCTTCTGGCCTTCTGCCTGCCAGTTAATAATGATAGATTTCACACCCCAGCCACAGGAAACAAGGTATTAGGTGAGATTTCTCACCAGCAGGCTTGAACAGTGACAAAAGTGAGTGCTGTGCTCTAGGTTCAGATGATACGAGGAGCAAGATTGTCAATCAGAAGTGTCAGTATTATTTCTGATTAACTTAGGACAGCTGTTGCACTGTTGTGGCACCTGATGCTTGGACTCCCCTTCATGTCGTATGTTTAAATGTTAATGAACAATGGTTGAATGTAGATAATATGTGTTTATGCATTGTGCCACAGTCGTCGTTTGTCTTGCATACTGATGGCGCTTTCTAGACCAGATTTAGACAGCTGGTTGAAGGATTTGTCAGTATTCACTTGGCTCCTCCTCACATGGGGGCGCCTGATTGAGTGACAGCAGGAGTGTGTCACAGGGCCGTAACTGGCTCACGCAGCCGTCCCCCTCCCCCCACCAACAACAGCTGCAATGAAGCTCAGCGGAAGATATTGAAAAAGAAAGAGAGTTGCTAAAACCGTTCTGATGCCTCTTTTGGCAAGTTCTTTGTTATTTCAAGTCTGGCAGTGCAGCACAAATGGTGTTGGCCTGGGTTATTTTTGGTCTCCATCTATTCATAATTAAATCAATACACCAATCAGACTGTGGTAGGGAGAATATTCATTCGATGTAATCCCCTGTTTGAGTTGTTTAATAATTTAGCTCCTTTTTCTACTTGGCTAAATTAGATGAGACAGAAAAGAGTGCTTTCCCCACTGCGTTGCTGTTGCTTGCATATTGTTTTTATCGCCGCGCTTCTTTCCACACTCCTGTCTGTGGCGGCCGCCAGCCTTCAGTCCATGCAAAATAGCCTTGCGTGCTGCTGTGTGCTTAGGCTCACTCCTCAGAGGGGCATGACTGTAACCACAGTAACGCTAACATGGGGGAGGAATTAACCAGGATGCGAGCGGGGCAACAAGAGAATAGGTACCACAGTCCAGCCAGAGCAGAAAAATCCTGTAGAGCACTCAACCGCAGAGTCTGACTCACATGACAACAGGAGAAAGTGGCTGCTGTGGATACCACTCGCACCAACAAAATGTTTTTGCAAACTTCTTAGTAATGAGTATTACCCGATTTATTGTCATCCTAATTTGTCATCGTCCTGTCACTGTGGGGTAGCCTCGATGAGAAAATGGAAGTTTACTCACTGATGTACCAGCAAAAGATTTCACAAGATGCAGCCCTCAACATTATGTATTCTTAAAATGAATGAGAGAGAGCATCTGTGTTAAGGGAAGGGCACAAAACTAAAACTGCAGACCACCTGGAAGTTTTATTTGGATGTATTTTAGTGTAACAGTGCTTTTGAAGCAAGAGATCAAGAGAAACAAGAGAACGAAGGGCCTTATTTAAATGTGCTTTGTTTAAGAGTCACATGACAAGGCAAGTTGATACTGCCACTGTGCACCTGCATTTGCATGCAGGTACGTTATTGGACAAGGACCTCTAGTGATTTGCATGCAGGCGTATGATTCAGCAAGCAGCGACTGTCCGCCTAATGTGCATGAAAGAAAGAAATTACCACAATTACCCTACCCAGTGTGGCAGTCTGCAGCAGCGTGGAAAAGGAAAGCATTATTTTTTAATAGGTAATGAATAATCAATAATGCTGCATGACAGAAGTGGTAAGAAGTTTTGCTCGGTCATTGTTAAGGTGTTGGCCTCGCGTTTCAGTGAGTCTGAAATATGCATGCGTCTGCGCGTCTGCATTAAGAGTGTTCGCCATTCACTCCCTCAGGTGTCACAGGGAGGGCAGAGGGATTGGGTGACCTGATGAGCCCTGGCTGCAGCTCCTCTGCAGGCGGTTTATAATCTCCTACAGAACGAGACGCGAAGACGGGGTAGGGCTTCCTTCAGATGTGAGCATGACACAGCTATAGGGTGACAAGATTTTATGCTTTGCAGACGATACAGTTCTATACAGTTTCCTCTTTCATGCAACCAGACGGATGGGGAAAGGGAGGGGCATGGTGTGTAGGGATGCGCGGTTCAGGAGTGTGAGCCATGATGAGAAAAAATAGGAAAAAGAGTAGCAGAAAGAGGTAGAGATAGAAGGAAAAGGAAGAAGGTACTGGGGGAGGGAGGAAGAGACCGTTGAAATGTGAATTTAGTGCCGCCAAAGAAACCAGGGCTGCACCGCTGCCTGTAATTGGATTGGCTCCCTTCCCAAAGAATCCCCCCCGCCTCCCCTTCCCCTGCTCTCCATCTCTCGCTTCCCCATTCAATCCCACTCCCCCTCCACTCCCCTCCCCTCGCTCTCCCTGCAGACCGGCTCCTGTATGTGCTGCTGTTTCCTAGGCTTTGCTGGAGCATTGCAAAGTAGGGAGGGATAGTGTTGGCGGATACTGCAGCCTGTGGCCGGCTTTTGCAGGGGATTGATTGAGGAAGAGGGGTTAAGAGGGTGGGGGAGCAACCAGACGCTAAGGTGAGGAGAATGCATATATGGTTTAAACAATAGCACTAGCATGTGAGTCTCGTACGGTGCATTAGCACTTACATGCTGTGATCATGTGCACCAGACATGTGAAATGCTTACATTTTACCCTTGCACAGGATCAAACAAAGACATATATACTGAGTGAAGGTGGAATATTGTCATTCCTGACCTAGGGTAAAACCTCGCACTATCATATAACAGTTATGTGTTAAATGTGCAGCCTGAGTGTCCTAAGGCTCTCAGAAACTGGTTGTGAACTTGTGGGTGGCACCTCTGGAGGCAGTGATTGATTGTGGAGGGCAGTAGATGTTCACCTCAGCAGAAAGCTGCTGGGGAGTAATCAATATTCCTGGCCTTTTCCTAGCCACAGTGAAACCAGTTCAAATCAGGACCAAACCCAACCAAGAGCAGACCGTCCGTCCAGTCTGAGGCAACTTCACAAGATGTTCCAGTGAGCCGAGTTAATGTCCTATTTAAATTCTAGACCGAGATTTACATTGATGCTCAGCAGGCTCTATATTATACTCACCAGGCTCCATCATCTACATTATCACTCTTCTGTACCCGGAGACCGAAAACTGCTACAGGGCTCTGCGGGTCAAATTATAGAGATAGCCGATCTGCTATGCAGTTTATTCTGGATACACATTACCCAAGAATTGCATCATCTAAATTGGAATTGGCTGTGTGTGGTTCACTTTGCGCTTAAGCACAGACGTATCCCACATGGGGACTGATACTGGTGGGAAGCAACGACGGCATTAAGGAGAAAGAGGAGCTGTGGGGTGCGCTGCCTTTGATATGGATGGAGATGTAGGGCACGGCTGCACATGTAAAATTGGATGTTGAAAGACATCCCGGCAACAGATGAATGGGGAGGTTAAAGCATGCTCAGCAGAGGCGCATTCAGGATTCCCCTGTTAATCAGAGTCAATTTGCGGACAGCGAGAGTAAACGTCCTCCATCTATGGTCCTCTTATACGGAGCAGAAGGGTTAAACCTGAGATCAAATGGATATATTCCCAGATGGCATCCTCTTTTGTGTTGAACAGTGTTACTCAAGTCCATATTGGTTTATTTTTTAAGTAATATGATAGTCATGAAGACTTGACATTAAAGTAAATCTATTTTGTGGAAGTAGCCATCGTCTGCACTGCATTCTTGGTGGAGAGGAATATTGAATGAATGTCAGGGGTTTATTAGTGGCGGATTGTATCGGCAGAAAACCATGGATGGAGAAAAAAAGTCCTCTGGCTATTTATCCTTCAAGCCTTCAACCATGATGTGCTGCTTTCGGCCTAATTAATTCTTCTCATCATGCCCTCATGCGTAATCAGGAATTGGTTTGGATGATGCTCCCGGCAGCTGAAGGGGACGACTTGAAAGGGCGGTTCAGGTGTTTAACTGGACAAGTCCTGTTGAACTGGTTAACGCAGCAGAGGGTGCACGGCTGCCTCAACCTGGCTCCTGCGCTGGCCTGAATAGAGGATGTGTGTGCTGCGCAGACAGTACTGGAGTGTCGCAGAGGGTAGCAGGTGATCGTAGGGCATAAAACGCTGAGGACTTGAAAGGCTTGTAAATTCAGGCAGCTGCTCCTACAGGGTCCCGGTGGATAAGTGGTCAACCCCACCCCCTCCGACTCGCCTTTCGCCCCGCTCCTGCTGTGCTCACCCCCCCAGTGAACCTCAAAGTTAGACCTTGGATTCATTGCCCTCAGAGGGGATGTGATCTGAGGGCCTTGCCAGTCCATTGGCTGCTCACCTGCTTGACTTGTTTCAGCCTCGCTTAGATGTGACCTGGCTTAGCTTGGCCTCAGTTTTTATGCAGATGAGAGCACTCTGTTCTCCAGCCATTGGGTGCCGTGTTTGCTGACGCCCACGTGGATTGTCAACCTGGTAATGATGGAGACAATTGGGGATAGAGAGGAAGGAGGAAGACGAGGACAGGCGAGCAAAGATGAGGCGGAGAGGCTCTAACTAGCATTGACAACGACATCCCTTGCAACAACTGAGCGCAAGCCTGTGTTGTTTTCTCAGGGGTGCAGTTACTCTGAAAACAACAATGAGGGGTCTTGTCGCCTGCATCAACCACCAAAACCACACACAGAAACACACGCTGTCGTGATATAGGAAGTGTGATATGATCACGACCCCTGTTCACTTTACTTTATTCGCAACTTTTAGTTGTCGCTCCCTGTTGGTTGTGAGTGCCTCCTTGTGGGTCTGCAAATAAACAACGTAGAGGCAAAAATGAATAATTTTAATGGCTTCATAAAACATCTCCATTGTCACAGTATGACTTGCATTAACCTTGAGCTGACATGAAAGGAAATACAATTACAAGTGAAAAGCCTTGTCACAATTGCCACCAGGTAGAATTTGTTTCCAATCATCATACTCACAAATTGTTATTTCTCACTGAATGCCTGCTATAATTTCCATTGCATCGCTTTGCTTCAGATTGAATGGCGTGGTCCAATTAATCCCACGCGGAACAAATAATTGCATCCTTTTGTTAAACCATTGTCTTTGTTTTGTTTGTTTAAAATTAAATGAAAACCACCCTACTCATTATACCTGCTCACGAAGCTGGCAACTAACATTTCAAACTTAGCAAAATGACAAATTGACAAGTGGCATGGAGACATAAGGAGCATTTTAACTGAAATGACAGCTGCCAATATTTATCTATTACAGCCGTCATCGGGACACTCCCTGTGAGATTGCCTGCAATCTTTTTAATCATGTTAAACTAAGCAGTGCAGCCAACAAACTCAGTATGCCCACCGGCAGCAGCTGGGAGCCGTGCATAGCCTGCAGAAAGTACTCCTGGTAGTAAAAGAACATCTTCCCTCCCAACACAACCTGCAGCACTTTCTCAAACGGGCTGAATCAAGTAAAACCAGCGCTATTTGGAGAAGTGCAAATAGAGGTTAATTGTGTTTTCTATCATTACGTGGACCTCCGGGCATCTGTGAATTCCAGCTCACAGAGAAAAGTCAACCGTCCTCTTAACCTCTGCAGCGAGACAGGATCACCAGCGAATATCATCTTGTAGCGCTGTGAAGTGCTTCGTGAATGCCTGTGCTTGGTGGGGGGAATACCCTCTGATCAGCGGGTGGTCTGAACTCCACTGAACATCCATGAAGAAGTTCAGTAGAGCCCGGAGCTTTAAGTCCTCCGCCTCCTCTGTAGAAAGGCCTTTTCTAGTAAACGTTAGGGGTTATTTTCAAAAGCAAATTGTGCTTTTTATTGAGGCAATGCAGTTCACACATCTGCTGCGTCCCAAGTCTGGGAGAATGACGGCATTTTGTGCTTTTGAGTTCACTTGAATGGCCATTTTTACTTATGGGGTGTTTGTGTGTGGAGGTGGTTGCCATCAGTGTTTAATTGCCATAACCATCTATAGTCCAGCTAATGACTCGCTTGTTCATTGAGCTGTGTGCCGGTAGGATGTCTGTATGACCTTTCGGGAACCTGGCCTCCACTTGACCCCCTCCTGCTCAGTTCTTAACCCCGAGCCAGATAAAGAGGCGGCCGGCGGCAGCCCCGGGCTCCAGCGCCGGGCTGTGTCTTTCATGGCCGTCTTTAAGAGTACAAGCCTCTCTATCTGCCAGACCTGGTCCAGGCTTCTTTAAACACTTCACTGTTAAAAGGCCAGAGGAAGACTGAGAGCCCCTGCCGTTCCATTCATCCATGCTTTATATCTGCTTTTTCCTTCTTAGTCTCTCTGATTCACTCCCTCTCCCTCTCTCTCTCTCTGTCTCTCTCTGTGTCTCGGTCCCTCTTTCCTTTCACTGTGCCGAGTTAAATGCAGCCCGGTCAGCCGACCGGCTGTCCCCTCTCATTTTCGTTCTCTTTTTTTCTTCCCCCTCATTCCCCTCTTTCTTCCTGTCCCTTCCTCTGTCTCAGCCTCTCACTCCCAGTCATTTTCTCCCTCTCTTCCCCGCTCAGACTATTACAATGACACAGCCTACCCTGCAGTGATCTCATTAATCACATTCAAACAGCTCTCTGTTGCTTTCTCTCCTTCTATCTGTCTCCCTCTCCATTCTCTTCCTCTAATTGCTTGCTCTTTTCTCCGCCAGTGTCTCGAAGGAAGCGTTTTTCATTATCTAACAACAAGACACAACTACTCATACAGTGCACACACTTTACTACAGATGGATTTTGTACATGTAGGCTTAATTTAGCCGGGAGATGTGCAGCAGCACGCGTCCACGCCAGTGTAGCCGAATCCCAAAAGACGCGAAGGCAGAATCACACATGTCCATAAATATGTTACGCACAACTTGCTCATTAATTTATTACCATTTTTTTTCCCGACCAGACACCTTGATTTTATTTATGCCTTCTTTTTTTTTTTAAAGAAACAAATTACCCTGCTGAGTGCATCCCATAATTGGACTTAACTTCGTGAGTGAGATTAATTAACCCATTGTTGATTAGAGGCACTTTTCACCAGAGACTACGTGTAGAAAGAACGCTGCTGTAATCCAGTTTTTCAGCGTATTATCTTCCTGATTGGGCGACAAATTAAGATGATGGCAGAATTATTTACTCTGCCCATGAAAATGCAGAAACACTTGTGGCCTTCAAGGGAAATGAAGGCATAGATCTTGGCTCTGCTTTCACCCTTTGCCTCACATGCACAGCCTGAGAGCCGCACTATGCCTGTGGCAGTGGATTGTGTGGTTTTTGCCAATGTTGGGAGCAGTGGTGTCATTAGGTTTTGCGAAGCCACATCAAACGCCACTGACTCCCCAGATCCATGTCTTCCTGGCAAGGCAGGAAAATTAAACAAGTGAAAATAGGCTGAATATCCCCATGTTTCCCTTAGTAAGAAGTGGCCTTTCTCATTCTTATGAATATTGTATCAGCAGCCTACACATGCCGCAGATCGAATGTTTAATGTGCAATAAAAACACGAGGAGAAAACATGTCCAAAACATTATGCAAGGATGCTGTGTTGGGAGGCAGGGCCTTGCAGCTTATCAATATTCCTCTTTAGTCTGCAGCCAATGTTGGCACCACGGGGAGAACATTTGAAATTCATAGAAATTCTTATCAGTTGTTTCGTCGCTGTTATTGATCTGTTACTGTGGAAACAGCGTAGTACGGGTGTGAGCCTTGTTATTTTTTTTTCTTGCCTGAGGTATAAGTCTCAGAGCTCCAATGACTTCCAACAGCTCGACCAATCAAAGACAAAATTTCCCTCTCTGTCAAATGAACTTAAAGTACACGGTGCTTGACTTTTGTCCTCCCGAGTTGCCAGCTGGCATGCGATACGCTTTTTTTTTTCCTTCTTCTTCTTCTTCAGTTTCCCCCACTGACCTTGCTGGAGTGCGCAGAGTGAAAAAGGGACAGAGAGAGAAAGAGTAAACATCTTTAGGACACAGAAAAAAAACAGAAATAGATTAGCAAGCAACGTCTGTCAAAGTGGATGGCTGGCCCTGTGCCAAGCTTTATTGATTTGCTTTACAAAGCACTTGAATGGGCCAGATAACTGTGATTAGCCAATTCATTACTGCTGGCTCTTAGAGTGGTCCAAAATTAGATAAAAGGGGGAATAGGAAGGACAGAGGGGGGAGTGAGAGCAAACTATTACTTTGTAAACTTGCGCAGAAACTCTCGCAGTGGCCCACAACAGAGGCAATCTTTTTGAAGTTCTTGATGCATTTCCCCTATTTTACATGCATCGTAATGATCGTCCTCATTAGAAGCAGTTACGAAATGGGGGGGTGGAAAGCACGCATTGTTTTTGCGTTTGATAGCATGCATAATGATTCTAGATTACTCGAGCAACCAAAACAGCATTCCTCTCATCTACTTTGCAAATGTGTGCCTCCATTTCAAGAGCCTCTTCAAGTAGCGCGGCGCCAATAGATCTCAGAAATGAGAACTGTTTTGGCTTTGATGATATACTAAACTGTTGTCGGTGTGAAGGCAAACCGAGTGTGACAGCGACTAATGTTTCTGTCTGATAGGGAGACAGCTTTACTGCTCCTCTGTCTCCTACTTCATACAAGACAGCAGCAGTTATCAGCGTCCTTAGAGTTAAGCTTGCCTGGGTGACAGCATTGTTTAATGCATTTCTATGATCACAGAGTGTTTACAGGAAGCTTTTATGGGCTCTACACAAGTCGCGTCTTTGATATATGCCTCCTGACAGTGTACAGTCATCTGGTTATCTTTTTACAAATGTTATGACAATAAGAATTAGGAACTGAAGTAATTCCTCCTGGTACATCCGCTTCCCTTTGAGATGCCCCTGTTTACCTCTCGAACCTGGATGTTTTGATGGATCTCTGACAGTGAGGGGTCGAGGCCTTCGAGCAAGACCTCATCATTTTCCCCTGATTTCCTTCTTTCTCCAGTTTTCCTCTCCATTTCTCTCCTGCGTGCTCTCCGTCGCCCAATTTCACTCCCCTTCCCTCTCCCGCTCTCCTCGGCTCTCACGCTCTTACCGCAGGGCTGTCAAGTAGCTCCAGCTAACCATCAGCCTAATGAACAGTGATACGGTGCTAATAGCATGTGATAATATTTCAGGCCACTGGAAATCTCAGCTCAGCCTTTACCTGCTCGTCACTTCTGCGCCTGTAATGCACGCACACACTCACATCGAGCGTGTGTGTGTGTGGGGGGGGTATCTCCTTCTCTTGACAGCTGTATGTCAGGTCTTGGCCTCGCGCTGTCATGAAACAGAGCTGTCAGCTTAGACTCCTTCTTAATAGTCCGGCCGTCCGGCGAAGACGGCTGCAGTCTTAATAGGATGGGACGGTTCCTTCTGCACAGCTTGTAACAAAGTGTGCAGTGGGTTCGTTCACCGGCCGGAGTTTACACCCAAATAACATCATGGTCTCCTTTGTTTTGAAGACCTTACTGCTGGTTTTGAATCGATTTTTGAACTCTTAAAGTGCATCCATTTCTTGTGCCAAATAATAAAAAAAACAACTCTTTTTTCATCATTTACCCTTGTTCCCTAACTACCAGTGAGTATAAGGCTGTAGCTCAGGCTTTTAGATGAATTTAAGATACGGCCCCAGTTAGCAGGCTGCTATCTGACCCCTCGAGCAGCCACATTACAACAACGTCAACAC
>JAOXYL010000050.1:19031954-19045658 GCA_028564955.1 Terapon puta | reverse complement strand
TGTGTGTGTGTGTGTGTGTGTGTGTGTCTCAAGGGGGTATCCCCTGTCTGCCCCCTCTAAGAACATACCTCCCTCAGTCTGCCAAAAACCGTTAACCAAACCAAGCACCCCATTTCTCCTCCTCCTCCCTCCCTCCCTCCTCCTCTTCTTTCTCCTCCGTGGTTACTTCCCACATATGGACACAGTTATTTAGCCTCTTGTTGTACGGGAACAAAGAGAGTGTAAGCAGCGGTCAGAGGAGGGGGGGAAATGTAGACGCATTATATCAATGTGCTATGAATCCTTCCCACAAGGCCTACACTCTTCCCAGTGCAGCACCCCCCCCCCCACATCCTCCTCCTCCTCCACCTCCTCCTCCTCGCCTTCAAAGATGGAAAAAACAAGCCGCTAGGTTTGTGTTGACCCAAACATTTATGTGGTTTTTACAGTAAGAAGAACAAGGATGGGGAGACATGGAGAGAAAGGGAGATGTATTTTTCCAGAGAGACACAGAGAGCCCAGTTGTGGGATAACAGGAAGCCAGAGAGTTATGGGGGGATCTGGACCGAGGTACCAAAACACGGAGCCGTCTGGCCGGAGTCTGTGGTCAGCTCGTGAAAGGGAGAAAGTAGAGGAAGCGGGTATTGTTTGATGTGGGTCTTTACGGCGCAGTTTCTTTAGCTAAATTAAGACAAAAATAAAATAAAAAAAGGGGAGGGGGGCCACCGTACCTGATCTGCCAGCTTAGCTCCTATTTGAATGGTGCATTCAAATCAAGGTATCAATTACACTCAGCCTTGAAATTTGAATTTCAAAGCATAAATGTGTGAAAGTAGATGAACATTTCCTCCCGGAGAATGATCTCATCGTAAATCCGGCCGAGTCGCGATAGAGTAAGAGAAAATGGCAGTATAGCGTGACACGCTTCCTTTTTGGATTTCACGCCAGTCTCGTGTGCGTTTCTTTTTTTTTTTTTTTTGGCAGAAGATTTTCAGTGTAACAAAAAACCCCTCCACGGCCCCCGCTGCTAATGCTAGACATTACCTCACAAAAGTGGATTTATACAGAGGAAATAGCTAATCCCCCAGGTAATATGGGCAGGAATCAGTCCAGGCCGGCCGGCGGGAAAGATCCCGCTCGCTCTCCCGGCCCCAGACGCGGCAGAGATAGCCCCTCGGTGCTGTAGCTGTGCTGTACGTGTTTGGAGGAGAGTGAGAGGAAGAGCTGTCACAACCCTTTATACTTTCACTCTCACTGTAGCTCAAGGCTGGAGCATGGAGTGGTGTGTGTGTGTGTGTGTGTGTGTGTGTGTGTGTGTTTGTGAGAGATGTGCAGTTTTGAGCAGGAAGGAATAAGGGGTGGAGCGATGTTGGTTTAATTTCTCGCGGTAACATGACGCCCATTTGGGAGCACGTGGCCGTACGGATGCTCAAGCAACCTCACACCCACCCTACGCTAAACACCGATACCACCCCAAGGTGCGGCGGCAGATAAGTTTGGGGGGCACCTTGCTGCCTCCCGTCTAATTTCGAGATTGCACCAATCAAGCACAGCGTCAGATTGTGTCTCCACCCACCCCGGGGTGTTATTGCGCACCCCCAATTCCTTCACCGCACACTCCACACACTCACTCACACTCACTCACACATACACAAACTGGCTGGCTGCTGACCGGCACTAATGCCCTAATGGCGCTGTCCTACATACTCGGTACGCTAGTGTCTGTTGGCAACCTCGCTCACCCACCCCGGAGCTGGAGGCGGACGGGGAGGAGAAAGAGGGTGGGGGGACAAGATGGGAGGAGAGGGCTGTCTGTAGGCTGTCTCGCGCACCTTCTTTACCCAGCACGGTTCACCACCGGAGCGGCTTTAAGGCTTAGACCTGTTTGGTGAAAGATTTGATTTAATTATTTTCCCCCCGTTTCTCTTTGATCCCGAAAGTCTCCAAATAAACGATCTTAACCACAGTCAGATAGAGAAAGGGAAAGAGAGAGATACAGTCTCTATAGCTGTTCACACCAGCAGCCAAGCAATTACTGATTTTTGCAGTGCGGCGTGTCCATTGTTAAAATTAGAAGTAACAAGTACAGTCTCGCTTCATTTAATCGCCTGTTGTCTCTCCATTTTACTCGTTTATTGCATTTGTCTGCACGTTCTCTGTGTTTATGCTGTTTATTATAGGATAATGGTGCCTTGAATTTCCCCCCATTTCCCCCAGAGTGTCTTGGTTCTGTCACTTTTAAAGGACAGGTCAGGACTGTCGCTCATGTGTGATGCGCACCGTTGGAGTTACGATAATCCACTGTCTCCCACGCAGCGGCCCTCCGAGCAACCTCACTGTCAGAAATGTGGAACAAAGCCCTCAAAATAAATAAAATTTTTATCATGCAGCTTTCGGGAAGTGCCGCTAAAAACCCAGAGATACCCCGTTTTGCAGATTTCCCAAATGTGACCTGCGGACAAATTGGAGGACTTGTATCTGTTGCTGTTCCCTCCTCTACCTGCGTGTCCATCAGCATTAGTGTCATGGACGGAGACGGTCTGACGGAGCCGGCCCGCACCCCGCGCAGGGGAAGTGCCACCGTCTGGGCTCCTATTTATCCGGCCGTCCCTGAACCCTCCACTGCTCCCCGCTCCCTTTGCATATGGAAGGAGGAGGCAGAGGCTTTGCAGTGTGATGGAGGTGTGTATTGACCCAGCGAGGCGATGAGGATGGAATACTAATAGGGTTAATAGAATTAATGGCGCTGTCACCCTTGGTTGGGGAGGAGCGCCGGGGCTCTCGCTGACTGTTTGCAACCTGATTGCTTTCTGCTTGGTGTAGCTATAGTCTGGCTCTGACTGTATCTCTCTGTCCGGGAGTCTTATTGTTATCTCGCCCTCTCCTTTTTTGTTCTTTTTCTCCGTGCTGCATCTTTCTATTCCTCTCTCATTCTCGCTTCAAATGGATAAAAAGCTGCTTTAATAATGCACCTTTGTCGCAAATGTCCATTGTTCATTCAGTTATTGATTTTATAAAGTGGCTGTGATCTATAAGTCTTTATATTCCTTATGTCCTTGCAGGGGTCTGATTTGTGTATGTGTGTATGTGTGCATGTGTACGTGCTGCATGTGTGTGTGTGTGTGTGTTTATGATTCTGCACCGGTCCTGAGGCAGGCAGGGTGTGTGTAATAATGGAAGGTTGACATTTAAAGCAGTGTATTTAGTGCCACTGAATTAGCATACTTTAACTGGCTGGTCTATTCCTTCTGGAGAGAAGCAGGCATTAAATCCTGACGCAAGATTGGTGGGCAATTTTAAAGAGCTTTAGTGAAGATTCATAGACTACAAAATGTGCCGGCGTCTCACACACACACACACACACACGCACGCACACACGCACAGTCCTCTCTTCTTCTTCCTCCACCGTCTCCGTCTCTGTCTCTCTCCTCCTTTTTCAACTCGCTCTGACCCGGGCGCATGCCGCTCGTCTTTTCTGCATACGCAGCACTTTCCCCTCCCGCCGCTTCAGAGCTGTGAGGTATGAGGCGATGAGAGAGGATGAGGGAGTGCGTGCGCGCCGGCGTGTTTGTGTCTGAGCGTTCGGAGGATAAAAGGAGATCCTCTGTCACCGCCACATGTCTCCGCTGATGAGCATCTCTGATCCCCTGGTCTGCAGGAAGACGCGGGCCTGTTGCTGTTTTGCATGTTTAATGCACAAACAGGGGGACGCACAGCCGCCGAGCACGTTGGCGGTCGCGTCCCCGTCCCCGTGTATACAAACACGATGCCCGGCTGATGATGTGTTTGCGCCCGCTCGCAGTAAATGTCATAAATGCGCACCGAAATGTTGGGACCACAAGTCATTCTTCACAGTGTTTTCTAATTAGCAGACTAATGAATCAAGGCCCGGTTTGCTGCTCTCG
Source organism: Terapon puta (assembly GCA_028564955.1). Taxonomy (NCBI): domain Eukaryota; kingdom Metazoa; phylum Chordata; class Actinopteri; order Centrarchiformes; family Terapontidae; genus Terapon; species Terapon puta. Next base: position 19,041,774 of record JAOXYL010000050.1, on the reverse strand, counting down.
CACAGAACGCATATGCCTGAAAGTCATTAGCTTGTTTTATGTGCAGACAGCATTACACATGCTTGCTTGGACATACTTTACCGAGTGGAAGTATAAATGTCATCTGGACTACACAGGCTTGGCTGAATTATTTATGTACAGTTAAGTTATTTTTTTAATTCAATTAGCGATTTGCTTTCCATGTGCATTGCCCTCAAAGATATTTAATGCAAAGTACATTGATCTTTTTGGTTGGATAATTAGGCCGCACAACCGTACACACACTCACACATCATTAATGCATATAATATAGCATCAATTATCCAGTGCTGTGGTGATAATATAAATCAAATAAAGGCTTACTCGTCTGATTATTGCTTTCTGAACAATGTAAAATATTGTGTTACACAGGTTGCATTATTTAGGAGGCTATTTCATCACCTTAAAGAAGGCTGTTTTCTTCTGATGTAATGCTTCTTTTGCAGAGATGGAAAGTCCAAGAAAGTATTTCATTTCAGTAGAGACCAATCAGCAATGTTGAACATGCACTGTGTATTTATTTTAAATTATTTTCTTAATAATTTAGCTTTATATTGAAGTGCATCAACAGCATCATCAAGTAAGAATTCCAGGATCATTATGCAAAATGGAAAATGTGAAAGAGGCCCTTTGTTTCAGCAGCAGAAAACAAAATAAATCTGCAAGCTGATAACCGAAGTCGCAATGTTGGTGTTGTAACCGCACCAGAAAGCCATTAACCTGTGGAGATAAATCAGTTTTAACTGGAGTCGTGACCCGCCATATCCTGTTTGCGTCCTGAGAGAGTGTTTGTGCTGGAATGCTGGTGTTTCCCCCCGGCAGGCCAGTTTTACCACATGTTCTTACTGGAAAAAAAACAAAAAAAAACATGCTGGAAACACCAAAAGTCCCTCGAAGGACGGAGACTTTCTCTCTGACCGGTTCATCCTGCGCCGACGACGGCCTGAACAATAGCGGTGACGTAACGGTTTGATGTATCAACAGGCTTATCCACGCGCACAATAACACATATTCACAAAGACGCACACTTTCGGTTGATTCCCTGCTGATCTCGTGCCCGAGGGGAGAGAGGTTACCATGGCAACCCTTGTCCAGCACAGGAGTTTTGGCCTGCTTTCCTTGTGAGCGTTTTGAATGGGGTCAGACAATCCAACTCCCGCCCCCCCCCCTCACTCTTCCCAACTCATCAGTAGCATCGCTGCCTTGCCTGCAGAGGATTGATTGGACAACCCCTGTCTCTCATAGTTCATCCCACTTTCTTATCCCCCCCCCTACTTTCTTTCTGTCGGCCAACGGAGGTTAAGGGTTCACAGTGTGGTGTCCATCTTACCCTTGTCTCTTTGTGGAAACCTACAGGAGGAGCTCTAATTATCCAGTGGCTGCTGGGAACTCGGTGCGTTAGAGGCAACGGGAGGTGAAAGGTCGCGACATCTGTCTCCGCGGAGCTATATGTGGTATGGGTCGGGTTTTTTTTTTTTTTTTTACGAAGCTGCTGTGATGTCATGCAGAGGAGAGATAAGCCTCCTCACCTGACCTCAGCCCGGGCCCCCTCTGCGCCGGCCCCTTACCTCATCACCCGCATCGCCCCTCTGAACTAATCCGACATTAATAAACGTTAACCGCGGCCCTCCGCTCCGATGTGCTCGTGTTATATATGTGCACCCTGGGCCACTTGAGGTTTGGACGGTACGGACACTGAATTTGAAATAGAGAAAAATGTCAGATAAATAAATAACTCCCAGTTGGCTGCAATAAAAAAACCCACAGCAGTGACTCACCGACTGTTCAAGGATGCTGCCAAAAATAAACAGAAGTATGGATCTGGGAGATTATCACTTCAACATTACACCGCGCCAAGTTTTAATCTTTCTATCATCTTCTTTCTGTGTATCCACCTTTCTGTATCACATATGCTTGCATCTATATTTTTCCCCTTCTCCCACCTCATTATTTTCTCCCCTTTCTTTGCGTCCCTTGCTTCTCCCCAGCCCCCCCACGTGCCTCTCCGTAATAAGTCCAGCACATGTCAGAGAGGGCTCACATTAAGGCGGCCCTGATGAAGACTTCATTGAGTGTCAAAGCCTCGTAGTGCTGTAATACATTCATCGATGGCCCCCTAGCACACCGCCGGCAAAACGCGCCTCAGCAATACCAACCGCAGCGTGAAACATATGGGGAGGTCATTAAAGCTCACACACATTACAGGTGTAAGGTGGGCTTGATTGAAGTGCTTTTATATTCTCATTTGCCGTGCGGATCCCGCTGGCTATAATTTCCCAGTGTCTCACTTCCACCTGCCAATCTTGTCCCACATTTAAATCTCACAAATCCGGTGGGAGAAATTGAAACAATTTCAGCTAATTCGCCCCTCACCTGAACCTTCTTCCGAGCTCCTTTTTGATTCGCGCATCTCTGTGATCTACTTTGAAGTACGCCGAGGGAGAAAACAGGAGGTGTGATATTTTCCTCTGGTTCAGACTGTTTGACATTCCTGTAATAACTTTTGTCTAACCGGCTCGGCGTACGGCTCGTAATGGTTGTGTGATAGCTTTGTCCCTCGCTTATTTACCCACATGAAGTGTAGCTTTTCTCTCTTCCTGCGACGCGTACATCACAGGAGTGAGAGCGCCGCCTTTGAAGCGTAATTTTCCCCGGAGAGGAGCCTCCGTTATTAGAAGTCAGGCGTTTGTAAAAAGGAATTTGTTGTTGTGGATTTTGCTCTGATAACACGGGACTGCTAAAAATAGCTCAGAGAGTGTGTGTGTGTGTGGGTGTGTCACCCCGCCAGCTTGTGTGTAATCACTTAAGCATGTATTTTATCTTGGTGTCATATATCGTGAAGGTGTTGCCTGTACATTAAAACTTATCAAGGGACGAGGAGTTGTCATCACCGCGGCTGAAGTGCGAATGTTCCCGTGTCTCCGGCGCCTTTTTCTCACCTCCCCTTTGCACTTCACCAATTTCCATCCCCGCTTTTTGCTTAACTTTTTCATTTTGCTTGCGTTAAATCCACCTCCTCCTTCTCCATGTTCCTCTCGGCCTGTCTCCCTCTTCACTCAGGTCAGCTGAGAAAGGAAAACTTACTGTGGCGTCAGCTGTTTAGTTGGTGGATGCAAACCATTTTTCTCTCGGCGCTTGAGCGCCTCAGTCGAGTAGAAAACAGCGGCTTTCCCCGCGCTGGCGAGGCCCATTTTTGAGGGCTAAGCAGAAAATCCCTCCCACCACATCCCTCCGTTTTCGCTCTCTCTGAACCTTCTTGGCCCGCGTCCATCACCAGCGCGCTGGCCCCCGTTCAGTGTTTTAATGTGGAGCTAAATATAGGCCTCGCATTGTGCTGCTGTGTTTAATATGTGTGTTTGGGCTGATTAGAGCTGAGCCCTGATCTCATCCTACCGCAGACCCCTAATGCATACCGCGGTCTCTGGTTTCTGTTTGGACTCGGGGGCAAATGGGGGAAAGTGCTGATACAATCATGTTTCGGGTTGTGAGCTATGTGACCAAGAAAGATGGCGATATTACGGAGCCCAAATGGAATTGGACGAGTCCAGGATTGAGCCATTACAGCTGGCAGCGGGCTGTCGTGAGATTGGTTGTTAAGACTTGCCGGGAATCAATCTGATGGCGTGTTTTCCTCCGATATTCACAATCGATGGTGATAGTTTGAACGGTTATCATGTGCGATTTGTCGGGCGCTGGCGTCTCTGTCCATTCAGATGAGGAAAGATGTTGTGTTGTGAGGGGGTTAACCGCTTTGTACGTGGAGCGGAGAGGCAGATCAATAGGCTTTATGGTGCCTGGCCAAAAATATGAAGTAATTGCCCCCTGTATTGACTAGAGGCTCGGGTCATTTTAGCAGATATAGAGCCACCATCTGAGCAGGTTAGGGAGAATTGAAGTGAGCGAAGATCGCCACGTCAGCTTCTTTCATCCCTGTGTAGCCTGTTTCTCCCTAACCTTTCCTCCAATCCCTACATCTGTCCGTTTTCCCCTTCTCCCTGTCTTCCCTCGTGTTCCTCTCCTCCGTCACCGCGGGGAGGTCTCTCCGTGCCCCGGCCTGTCCGATGCGAAGTGACACACAGCGCGTATAGGCAAGCAGGCTAACATACGCCTTATGGGAGCTTATATTGTACAACAGGAACAGGAACAAAAGAGACGGCATCCTATGCTGGTGGGAGCCATCACACACACACACACACATACATGCGCGTGCACGGTGCATTTCTACACGCCGCTCGCTACTGACACCAGAATTCTTCAGCCTGACACCGGTGATGGATTAGATGCGTTATCGAGGCGGAGAGAGGCTCCATGTTTTCTCCCACCGCACGGAGAAAGAAAGTGAGAGAAAACGAGAGAGAGAGAAAAAGAGTGAGGCCGAGAAAGAGAGACACACACACACACACATATAGGCAACCTGCACCCATTCCACCTGAAGTAAAGAAATACAATAGGAGTCTGCTACATTTCAAGCCCAGTTTCCAGAGCAGACATGTGAATAGATAGAGATAGTGAGGCTGGTCGGTACACAGTGTTCTGCCAGTCTTCGAATACATCCAGTTGATTTGTATCTGTGTTAGTGTGTGTGTGTGTGTGTGTGTGTGTGTGTGTGTGTGGCTGCTCAATTATGTTGCCTCATGAGCCGTATGGGCAGACATTCATGCGCACGTGTTCCTCCGTAATTTAAAAAGAAAAGAAAAAAAAAAAAAGATGAATTTGCGTGTCTCGCCGGTGGCTGACTTCAAATGTGTTGGAGATAAATCCCCCCCCTCTCTCGACTACCACCACCCCTCTTGCCCTCCCCAGAGTGACTCATACTTCCAGTCCGCTCACCCTGATGCAGCCCCCCTCCGCCCCCCTCCCCATCTCACACCCAAAGGGGCTGACTTCATCCAAGGCTGGGCATTATACATCCGTCTCCAGGGGGGATGGGCGATGGATTTGTCAGTACACCTCATGCCCGAGCGCCACCCGTCTTTTCACACCGCCACGTAACACTCACACTTTATACGTTATAGCGCAGAGGCTCGCCGCGAGAAGGTGTCGGGTATATTTGCATACTTTCCTAGTGTTCATACGTGTTCATTTGACCGCAATAAAAGACGTTGGGGCCCATTCTCCTGCTTCTCCCCACCTGCGATGACGTTAGCTGTAGAAGTAGAGCCACCAGTGTATTTTCACAGGGGTTAAAAGCAAAAGACAAATATGTATGTGTCAGAAAAAAAAAAGCTTTTTCTTCCTCAAAGTTGAGCTTGCAATGCAGATCCGATGTGGCGAGAGCTCTCACAGAAGCCTCTCAAATCATGCATGCCTCCTGACAAGCTTCACTGGCTCTTAAAATGCTGTCAGCAGTCTGTCACCTGTCATCCAGCCCCGAGGTGCAGACCTATCTCGACATCGAATTCAAGGCCACTTACGGAGGCCGAGATTGGCCCCATCAGACATGTTGGATTTGATTGGATAAGGTTTTATCGCGGTCATTGTCAGATCCTCGTGACCTGTGTCTTTTTCCGTCGGCCACCTGACTACAAATCTCCCCCCGGCAGATGCCTCCTCCGTTGTGTCTCCGTGAAGGGTCATTGCATTGAGACGGAGCGAGGAAGCGTGCGGCGGCGGGCGGCGCGCTTTCGCAGAATCTAATCCAGTGAGTGGGATCAGCCAGATAAAGGCGTCGCCTATCACTTCAACATCCAAGACCGCTGAACTGGATTAGTGAAGATACGGGAGATAGCTGCCAGACAGGTTACTTAGGGGGTTCAACTTTCACTCTCCGCTCTCTCGTTCCCTCCCTCTCCGCTTGAGCGCTGTGTGTTTTTCGCGAGTTTCAGCAGTAAAAGAACAATCTCGCTAGAAAATCAACTTCCATTATGCTATTCTGGTACTCGGTGTGGGCGGAAGACCTACAATTTGACTTAATCCCATCCTGGTAAAAGGTGTTAGCGAGGAGTGCGCTGTACGCTGTGGTTTTGGTGAAGGTTTCCCGTGCGTGGGTTACAATCTGCTCTGCCAGCCGAAATACGGCGGCGAAATAATGTACACCCTCACATGGATCTGTATTGGTGTTGGCAGCCACCTGTGCACATGTGTGTCCTGTTTCAGAAACAGCTAACCTCCCTCAAGGCTAAGGTTAGAAAATAGTCCGTGTTTTTTTTTTTTTTCTTTCCCAAATCTGAAAAGAAAGCAGCTCTCAGGTAATAGTTAACAGCTGTGGCCATTAAATGAGAAACATTCTTTAAAAATTGAGCGGCTGATGTTGAACAAACACTCGGCGACAAGCTGTAAAACAGAGAGGGAATCAGTAAATCAGAAAATAATCCCTCGCAGTGTTTTGCTTTTTAAATGGTTTATACTGGAGTGTTTTCCCACTAAAACTAAATTTAAAGACTTGATTTTATTTCTCAGTCGCCTCTCATACCCTGCAGGATTATACCATTTGTAAACCATCCAAACGGCATTTTGGCGTTTGGCGTGTCACTATCATATCTGTAAGGGGGACCTGCGGTTTGTGGCCTCCACCTCTCCTCCTATCTCCAAACAGCAGCATCCACAAGGCACCGCAAACACACATTTGATGCACTTTTACCCTGGATTTATTCAGCACTTTTCACTCAGCAAATTGCTTCACACAGGCTCACACGGTTGGGGATCCAGTGTCTGGCACCGTGTTCAAAACCAGTGAGACCGAGGGAGAGGGAGAGAAAGAGAAAGCGGGAGAAGGGCAATTTGAATTGGAGTTTGGTCAATCTTCAAACGTTTTTCCAGGGTGCTTACATGGTCTGATCAAAAGCATCCCACTGGCACAGGCCCTTGTAGCCACAAGGGGAGGCCTCTGATGCCGCTGCCATGGCTTCCCCGCCGGCCAAACACCACCACCACCCCCCCACCACCATCTCCTACTACCCCCCTCCCGCTCGCTTGTGCCTGACTAGGTGCTGCGACATCAAGTTTGCACATAGAGACAAAAGTTCCTTTTTTAAAAAAATCATTTCTGTTCTTGCAGCTCGGGAACTTTGCGCTCCCGATGTTAGTATTTTACACTTTGTTAACAGGGAGGCATTACCAGACGCAGCGTTTTTTAAAAAGAGCTGTATTTTCGACAAAGCACACTCAAAGTAGCTCTGAAAAAGAACATGGGTGAACTGACAAAACCAACTCTGATCAGTTAAACTTTTTCACTTAACTGACAAAGAACCTCCCTGCTTGAAGCACCTTGTTTTGAAACAGACATCATGATTCCTCTCCAGCTTGCCTGATAAACAAGTCACATCTTTTAAAAATACATACAGACAAAACATTTAACCCATCGAAAGCCCCCCCGCCCTGCGTCGTACGAGCCATGATGTCATTAATGATGCCAGCGAGCGCATAAAAGCAGGAAGCGTTTGGTCGCCGCCACCTCTAAAGGCAAGGTCACATTACGCTTCCTGTTTACGAATATAAGTCTCCCATTCACGCCGTTTGAAGGACAAATAACGGACAAATTCAAATGTGCGTTTCCTATTTCTTCCTGTTCCTGTTCCAATCCTGCGCCGGTCTGCAGGTCAGAGGTCACAACTGTCGACCAAGAGCTACACTGTGCCTGGAAATGGTCATTTTTATTGTAATTTTTAGTACATTAGACTACAAATTGAATGTTTCCCTTGCACACTATTCATAGTCTGTTAGTGGTTTAATCAGTTTATTTACATACATCAGAAGGTTTATTGGGTGGGGCAGGATGTGGAGAAATTTTGTAAACCTTACGTGAGTCTGTGCCTTATTTGCTCGAAGGCACGGTGGATATGTTGAGTCATGGGGAAGCCATACCTCACCATTTTCCAAGAAACTGTAAAGTTAAATCCATTGACTACAACTGAACTTAAATAGTACGTTAGTGTTACTTAAGTCAGGAAACGTTGATGCGACTGTAACAAGATACGATGCTGCACAGAAGCAGACTTGGCGCGGTGTGTGCTCGCAGTGCCATGGGATGCAGATGGAATTAGGGGAAATGCGGCGCGAAGTTATTTAAAAGTGATAAAAGTGGTTTGGATTTTGAAATCTAAATATGGCAACGCTGCGTGCGCTCCAGGATTCTTAGCTCGCTGATTCAAAAGTCCTCCTACTCAGCGACGCCTGGGGACATTTATTTCTGTCCTCAGTTCTCCAGGCGTCTTTCACAATTGTTCCGTCTGCGTCTGCACGGATTTGTTTGTGTGCGTGGAGGATGTTAAAATGGTTCATGTGAATACGATGCGGTGTCTGAACCCCCGCCTTCGACCGTCAGTTTTTTGATGTTTAAGACGCCGGTTGTGCTTTTCTTCTTCGCAAATATTAAGTACTCGGGCCTCGGTGCCCCAGGGGTTCACGCGGAGTGTTTTTTTGACACCCTCATCCATCTTCTCCTTTTTCCTACTACTCGGTTGCAGCTCTCCGACGCCGGTGATGGAGGCAGGCTACCTAATGGCTGTGGTGTTGAAATGAGGGGCCGCGTGAGACCGGGCCAGAGCCAGGGACAGGGCACCGGGGATCGTTTCAGTGGATGTGTCCTCCTAAAATAGAGGGGCTGGGATGTTGAGAGAGCACCTCGGGGGTATGAATCTAACCTGTTGGCAGCCTCCTCACCCAGCCTGATAAATAATGCAGGGTCAAACGGGGCAGGGAGGGGACGGGTTTAAGTACCTGAGAGAGCGGGCCAAAGGTTGGAGTAAAACGATGCCGCGGCAGTGAATGTTTCAGGCCCTGAGAGTCGCTCACTCATGTGCTGGATACTGTCGGCTGGTGAAACGGCAGCGTGCGAGCGACTGAGTGCGGCAAACAGATGGAGTTTTTGACGGAATTATTTTTGCTCCAGCAAGCGCCGGCCTCTCCATTTACTCGCCCCGGGTTTTTATTTCCCCCTCCCTTTTCCGTCCCGGTCGCCCACCCAGACGTGAGCCCGCCCCGCAAAGTATCTCACTTTCGACCGACCCGACTCGGCGCACACATTTCTCCCCGCTCCCCCACAATGCCGTGGGTGTGTTTGCGTCTGGCTACGTGTGAATGTAGCACACTTTGCAAGATTTGCAGCCACTGTTGAAAAGCAGCTTCTTAATGCGAAAAGCAACTGCACGTGGGTGTGTTTGTGTGCACACGGCGGGCCGGTGTGAGCCATTATGTGAACTATAAGCCCCTAACTTTATGTACAGAAGGAGCGGAGACTGAGGAGCAGACGGTATTGGTGCCTGGGGAAGCGGAAGGTCATTCATTATTTATCTCTTTGCACACACCTCTGCGCTCCTGATTAAGTGTGTTTGCTTAACAGGACAGTTAACTGTTTGGTTATCGCCACGCCTGGTATGCCGGCACTTCAGCGGTGGCGTGTAACAAACTGCCTGGAGAGTAGACGTTTTGTTCTGGACACACTCTAAGACAGCTGTGCGTTTGAGTGTGTGTGTGTGTGTGTGTGTTTCCAGCCAAATTTAGAGGCCCCCGGACGGTGGCGAGAGACACTGTGATAGCGATCTGATTCAGACGGACTGCAGGCGTGCAAGGGAGGGGAGGTCGGGTTATCTTGTGATCCCTAGCAGCGGCCTGCTAGGACACACATTACACCGTGACAGACTGCTCCTACGGGCGCACGCAACACCCACACTGACACAGCGGCGAAGCGGAGCAGCGCCGGCCTGGCCGCGCGCCGACGTGCTTTTATGGATGAGCATATTTCGCCGAGGTCCCCCCTCCTCACTGGAGTGTCAGAAACCAGATGAAGACTGGCACGGCCCCCGCATCCTGCCTTTTTTCTCCCCGTTCCCGCATATGGTTTTCACATATGTCTCCTTTTTTT
>JAOXYL010000050.1:19018672-19029524 GCA_028564955.1 Terapon puta | reverse complement strand
GAATTGTATGACTCATTGTGTTTTTTGTGGACGTCCCCAGCGTGAGAAACCAAATGTGCTGTATTCGAACCCGTCTGGCGGTGAGGTGACGACCCCGTAGCAAAGGCGCGACGCGGGTCCCACGAGCAAAGACAAGTTTGCGCTCGGCGTAACGTCCGTTTCCCCCCGTATTTGCCGGATCCTTTATTCCCACTTCCTGCGCGGATGAAACGAGCTTTTGATGTTGAGCTCATAACTGCTCGTCATCTGAATGAGAAGTGATGTCGGTGAATATTATTAGTATTCACCGTGTCGACTCTCCTGTTTTGCTCCCCCCGGGGGTTGGGGAGGATCGAAGCAGACAGACGCACGCACACACACACACACACACACACACACACACAGACTGAAAGGCTCTCAGCTTCTCTGAGGATGTTGCCCTGCATGTTCAAGGATACCACTCGATAGTCACACCTGAGAGAGTAACCGGATTGGGATTTAGTGATGCCACACAGTCATTCATCCTTTTTTTTTTTTCTTTTTCCATAAATTGGCAGATTCAACAGAAACCCCATGGTTTCGTGATTATGGTTCTGATTCTTTTATTTGCTGCGATATTCAGTCCTCTCTTTCCTCAAAGGGGTGAAATTTTACAGCGCCGGTTACCGCGTCGTATTTTCCAAGCACCGCAGGTTACCTCCGCTGTAAAACACACAGCCGCCGCCTTCAAACCGGCTCCTTCGCACCGACGTTCGGCGTTCTATTTGACCTTTATCTCGCCGTTAGCCTAAATGTCACCTCGAGCTCCACTTGAAGTCGGACAGCCAGGACATCACGAGATCCGTCTCTCCCGTCTGAGCGCCCGCTTGTTCCCATGTGTCTCGCTGATGCCGTTTGAGGCCAAGCGCCTGGTGATGGGAGACGGTTAGAACAAAGGAGGGACGATATCAAACAGAAAGCAGGGCAGATTTGGCTCCAGTCGCATTTCCTACTCTGAATAACAAAGAGGCCCTCTGTGTTTGGCACAGTGGGAAAGAGAGAATACAGAGAGACAGAGAGTGAGAGACACCGAATGAGAGAGAAAGAGAGATGGGGAGGGAGAAATTGGGAGAGAGAGAGAGAGAGAGAGAGAGAGAGAGAGAGAGAGAGAGAGTAGTATTTGCTCAGCGAGGCCCCGCTCCACAATCTGGGCTCTCACTCTCTCCGGTCCTCACACCTGTCTGTGTGTGTTGTGGCAAAGCTGAGAATCGTGGGATGTGCGAGGCCTTTGCAAACACAAACATGCATACGGGCACCCACGGGGACGCACACACACACACACACACAAAAAAAGCACACGCTCCCTCAGTTTTTCATTTGCATAGGTACCGACATAATGCACCGGCTCTCGCGATCACGTGCACACTCTCACAAAAAAAAAAAAAAAAAACTATAACTACAGACACATGCGAGCACCAGTCCTCCCATTGAATATTCAAATGGGATCTCCATAAGGCTTTCGGAAGCTTTTTATGTAGCCCTATTCTCTCACCCGCATATATATAGATTACACCCACTGCATATGTATAGATATTCTTCACTCTCAGGCTCTTACACAGTCACTGCCTACCCCAAGTTATCTCTCGGCGTGCGACTCAACTTCCCGCTCTCCCTCGTTCTCATTTGTTTTAGTCTCGCACTCCCACCCCATCGTTCACTGGCCCCCCCTCCTCCCCTCCCAAACATATTTAATAGCTCCCTATTTCATATGCGATCCATGGTGCTGCCATGTTAAACTGTGCTTTTTGTTTTGTAGATGTAATGACAATAGCATCCACCATATTAATGATGTGGTGAGATTGACCCAGTGCGAGGCAGCGCAGTGGAACTGATGAAAAGACCTGGCTCACTGACTTTCTCTTCTCCAGGAGCAGTAAGGAGTGTTTGCGCGTGTGTGTGTGTGTGTGTGTGTGTGCTCCTTCCTGTAGGGGTGCTGTATCATTACTGACAGTCCTGAAATACATAGCAGCGGGTTTTCATCACAAGATTTATCTCCAGACATCTGTGTATATCCGCTGTGGTGCCTCTGTTGAAAAACCTCAAAAGCGCTGCTCGTTGCATCATCTTCAGATTTTTTTTCTTTCTCGGGACTCACACTTTGAGCTTTGTGCGTTCCAACTGTCCTCGTGCGTTCCTGTGATTACGCAGATCCATCGTATGGATTTCTGCCAGATCACATGTTTGAGTCATGTTGTGTGTGTGTGTGTGTGTGTGCGGCTGCTTCTATATTTGGACCAATAATCCAGCGATTTTGGTTCTTGGCTGGGTAGCAGTGCCGGCGGCAAACGCAGTGATGGAGAGAAAAAGGTCATAGCTGTTTCGGGAGACTCAGCTGAGCTGCCTCCTAGACACGTCCTCGACTCTTTTTTTTTCTTCCTTTTTTCCCCCCTCTTTCCTCTTTTTCTGTCTCCTTCCTCTGTCTGCGTCACATGACATGCCCCCCTGAAATGTCTTACGCTCCCGAAACACCTCGCTGCATTTAATATTGCATCAAAAGCTGTAGATTTCAAACCGAATACCACATCTTTCGCCACTGTAACAAAGCAGGCCCGGGTATGTGCTGCAGAGCATAAGCTTTAACCTTTACATGAAAACCTCGCCGCGCTCTACGTACAGCCAGACGCACTCTGCCCGCCGTAATACCCCCGTGCCGCAACAATTCCAGCAGAGGCTCTAATCAAACAGGTAGAAAGAGTATTCATGTGTGAATGGCAGCTGGAGCAGAGCTAAACCACTGGTGCTTTTGCCAGCTCATGCAAATTCATGCGTTGGATCTGCATGAGTGTTTGGCCTGGCCCCGTCCCCACCGACTGGAGCCCGTGTCTTTCTCTCGCTGCCTCTCATTCATTACCCACTGCTCCTTTTTTTTTTTTCCTCCTCTCTGTCTCTCTCTTTCTTTCTTTTTTTTTTTTTTTTCAGGATGCATTTGCCTGAGAATGCAAAGGGGCCTCGCGCGTTGCTTGTACGCGCTGCCCCGTATTTGTGTATGTTTGCACTGCATTTTGGGAGCACCGAGCCAACAGAGGGGGATACGCGAGCGATGTCTGACTCCGCGGCCCGCATGAGGCCTCGAGCGCCATTCGCTCCCTTTTGTTGTCAGTTTATCAACACAATGCAGCGCACTGGGATAAATGGCGACAACCACTCCAGTATCGAATGGGGTCTTTCGGGGCCTGGATTATCAACATTTTTATGAGGCCTTTTCATTCCCTTTGTGCCGCATTGTGCTGTTATGGCCGCTGGCACCCAGCAGTAGGGCGAGCACTCATCACACGCGGCTGAGAATCAGCGACTGCATTATGTCGGTTGCTTTGGTCAGCGGCCAGTACGCCGAGCCCGGGCTATAATGTATTATTCATGGGGAACAATCAAGATTTAACATCTGAAAGGGGTTTTGAAGTGATACCTGTGGCGTGGCCTTAGTTCTGCCTGAAAAGCTTTTAGAAAACACCTTGATACAAAAAAAAAAAAAAAACTCAGAGAAACCACACACAAAACTAATAAAAGCGGTTACGTTTTTTATCATGTCTTAATTAAATTCCAAGAAAAGGGGCAGGTGTTGACTTTGTAACAGAGCTCAATGGTTTTTGTAATGTTTTATGGCAGCGGCGCACAAGAGTGCATAATAGACCTTAACAGACTTAATAGTCTTCTCAGTGAAATAGTGGCCCTCTAATTGCCAGCTCTTTATAAGGATAAGTGTGAAATTCTTGCTAGCATGACCAACTGAGGGATACTGAGCTGCCTTGTAAAACAGACTCGTCTTTCATGGACGGAGCCACAGTCCTCCCCCTATAGAGGCGTTCAGCCATGTGCTGCTGTCACTCTCCAATACACTCCTGGCTCTTTAGCAAACATTAAACCCCCCACCCCCCCTCTCAGCCTCCAATCCTCGCACGCCGTCCTTCCTCCCTCACCCGGCTCCATGTATGGAACGACAACATTACAGCTCGCAGATTATCAGAAAAGAAAAGAAGACCTCTTTTTTCGGGCCCGGCAATTTCTTCCAGGTGCTCAGCTGTGAAATTTGAAATCCATGCATGGATTCTTTCTTCTTTTTTTTTTTTTTTTGACGAGGCCTCTTCTCAACCTGTTCTCCCTCCAAACACCCCCCCCCAACACCCTCCTTTCCCCCCCAAGAGTTTTCTGGTTCTCCTCCTTATCCCCCCAGACCTTTGTTTGGCTGGTGTGGTTAGATTGGGAGGAAATGGGTTCAGTGGTTATCGCGACGGGAGGAAATAGGATTCATTCACACCTCGTCCAGGCTCAGATTAGCCGACATGCTACCGGCTCATCATTATGCAGGACTTTGGTGTGTATGACACGCCGATTTCACGTGTTAATGGACACGGAACACATGGTGGCCCGTGGCCAGGTCTTCCATAGGTCTTACAGCTTGTGCAGACTTTAAAGAAAAAAAAAAACCCACAAGCGGCATTGTTAGTGGAAAGTCTTTTGTTTCCCAATTTGACTGTTTACACCCTCCACAACAAGCAGATTGGACTGGCTCACGTCCAGACCACTCATTCAGAGACTCAAGTATGTGTGCATGTCCTCGTGTGTTTTTCCTCAAAGCCCAAGTCTTATTTTAACCATCTATTTCAGAGTTTACCGGAAGATGCTCACTTCCGTATCTCATAGAGGAGGAACAATAATCAGGCGGGCGGAGAAAAAAAAAGTCTGGCAAAGGTTCAGGTCGAAAGAATGGACACAACAGGGTAAACAAAGTCAACATGGCAAAGGGACAAAAGATTAGCGCCTTGTGTCCACTTATTCTGAGCCCCCTCCTTCCTTTACGCTCTTTGTTGGTTTGCTGTCAGGGCTGACTAACGGAGGAGTTTCCGGCAGGTTTGACGCGACTCCAACAAGTGTCTCATTGCCGTCCCTTGACCTTTTGTCGGCCCCCGGGGCTGTCCGGTTAGCTCGCAGCTGCCAAACAGCGAACAAGACCAGGGCTTTGACCGTTGACCCTTATCTCTGCGTTCCTCCCCAATCTGTCCGTCAGCGACATTCGGACAAAGAGCCCCCAATAACTCGGCAACCCACCGTTTCCACCGCTGAGGACAATAAAAAGGCCGCTCTCAGGATGGAAGAGCAATCAGTGGGAAGTGCTGAAATGCAGTTATCAACCCCGCAAAGCCTTCTCTCCTCTTTCTCGTGTCTTTTCCCACAATCCCTTTTTTCCACACAACCGAGGTTCAAACACCTGAATGCTGAATATCATCCTCGCTTACCTCTGAATGCGAAATTCTTTTCTGCGTCCCACAGGGCGCAAGAAATATCTTTCCCTCCTAAGTTTCCCGAACGTTCCCTAATTCCCCTGTCGTTCCCGCGGTTTTGAGTTTCGAGCCACGTGAGTTGAGAAAGATGTATTTTACCTAACTTTAAGGCCTTTAATTCGGGTCGATCGAGGTTTCCTTTATGTGGGACGGCTGACAAAGCCAGGCGAGCGTGACGTCTAGACCAGTGTTTATCTGAGAGAAGCGACCTGAATGAAGGTTCCCCCGTCACGCATGGGAAAGCTGCGATGCCAACATATGGGCCGCACATCTGCATCCCATTGCGTCCTCATCGGGGCCGATCGTGCGAGGGGAGCGGCAGCCGCGGCGTAGTAGCGTCTGTCTGTTTTTGCTGTCGACAGACCTCAGCGGTGGAGAAGCGTCTCCAGGACAGCCCGCCATCCGTCAGACGGGAGCGTTGATAGATCGGCCGTCATGTTTTATCTGGGATGTCAGTGCGACGGCGGGGTCGGGTCGGCAGCCGTAAGGGGTGAGGGTCGGCGAATCAATCGCGCGGCCGCTTCCTTACCCGGGTGTTCTGCAGTTGGAGCTGGGACGGGAAGGTTCGGTCGTGGGAAGGGAGGGGGGGGCGTGCGTGAACCTTGGGCTCGGATTCCTCGCCGCTTCCCTGACAGCTTCACTTGATATTGACACCTGGACAAATTAGGATAAATTCCCCTGTCAATACGCACATCCAATGTTATTGATGATGCCATTTAGCTTTTTCATTCTGAAGTAACCACTTTCATCCCTGACCCACTTGTCAAGCTCCTTTAATCTGAAGCTTTGTGTGTGTACGTATTTGTGTAAGGAAAAACAAGTACTTGAAGTGTAGCAGTGTTTTTTTTTGTTCTTTTTAAAGCATATTCATTCATAACATGCAATTACAGTTTTAATCATTTTAACTCAGTTAGTGTCTTCGTTCGCCTCTCATGTCTTAATTTAGTCTTGTTTGACTGTTCTTTTTGTTTGATTTTTTTTTCAGTTTCATTTTGAAAATGAGATGCTCATAGACTCTCTTTGTCTCCGGTCCCATCCTCAAATACAATAATCTCAGTGTCTGCAGATTAGTGGTTTATTTTTTCAGGCATGTGACCTCGTATTGTACGACATTCCTTGCAGCTGAATGGAAAGTTGTGTGGTTTGAACCGCTTCCTTAAAGAAAACACACCAACCAAAATCTAAATCTCTCAGCGGCAGTTAGCGTGCGTCCACGTCGTATGCGCCGTGTTTCCTGCTTGATTCAGACTCGTTGGAAGATTTTTATGGACGCGTGTTGACGTACAAGCTCCATGCGTTTCAGTTTAATGTGTGCACTTTTTTTTCTGTTTATTTGCGAGGTCAGGGGTTGTGGGAAGTTCAAGGGTTGACCGAGTCTGTTCATCAAACCGAAGGGGTCATTCAGCAGGTCACTTAGAGACGCCCCTCCATTGAATCCTGTTTTTATGGCTTCCATCTGCCCGACCTCAGCTCGTCAGCGACTCCTCTCCCATGATGACCGATAGGAGTATCCTTCCCCCTTTTGGCTATGTTCTAGCAATGTTTTACATGTCTGAATGTCGAGCTGTGTTTGCTCCCCCTGTGCTGGCCCACCTAACAAAGGCACCTCATTTGCATGAGTCCCTGAGCAGGCATTGTTAATTGACTTAAGCCAGGATTAGTGTTAATCAGGTTTTGTGCCCTGGAACCATTGGCCAATCCTAACCTCATTATTTGATAGCAGCACACGTCCTGTCAGCCCCCATCAAGCTGTTAATTAATAGAAGCCCGTGCACCCAGGTCCCAGCCTGAACTGAACCCCCCTCCCCTCTTTACCTCCCATTTCCCTATCTGTCCATCCATCCATCCAGCTTCCCTCCCCGCCTCTCCCGCCTTCACACCAAAGTCCCCTGCTACCTCAGCAGAGGTCAATACATAGTAACGCACTGTGCAAGCTGTGAATTCAGTGAGTAGGCCAGCGGACTGTGTTAGCTGGCCGTGCAGCTGCCAGTAAACAAGTGCCATGCAGCTTGACATCTGCTTCACATGAAATGGACCCCAAATAGACTCAATAGTGTCAAGTCTAGTGTGAATGAATTTCGAGACCCACGTGAGAGACCCCGTGGCGGGTTTGTTTTTTGCCTCGCTTTGCGATCATTTGTCTGTCTGCACATCGCTCGGTGCCGGCTACAAACTCGTGGCTGTCTCCTACCCCAGCCCCCCTCTGCAGGAGTCTCTCGCTAGCCCCCCTGACATAATATGAGATAATGAGGGAGAGGATACCTGATCCTTAGACTCTCTGACACCTCTGCCTCTGTCTGTCTGCAGTCTCCCAGAGTTTGCCATTAGCCAGCCGACTTGCGCACACAAACGCAGCCCCTGAAAAAAAGACAGGGGCGACATTTTTTTAAACCACGAGGGGTTCGTGGAAAATTCTGTGCAAGTTAAAGATACATTTGAGTGTCTGAGTGTGTGGGAGTAAGGCATCGTTTTACAAAAATATATAATTACAAATATTTTGCACTAATTCTGCGCAAAAATCCATCATTCTGACCACCAGATCTGTCACTGAACTTTCTAAAAGCCTCCCAACAGTGCTATTTATCTCAGATTAAATCAAGATCTCAGATATCAGGGTGTAAATATGCATGCATTCATATATATATATATATATATATATATATATATATGCCATATGTGTGTGTCTGCGTGCACGCGCGCTTTATCGCTTTGTGAATGTGAGCTGAAGGAACAGTCCAGGAACCATCCTGCCAGAATAATCAGCTCTATAATTAAGAGCTGTGAGTGTGTCAACTGCCTTCATATAACCCCCCCTCCCTCTCTCTCTCTCCCTCTCTCTCTCTTTCTGTCTCTTTCACTCTCACTGTCTGTCTGCCTCTATAATGGCACAGCATTTGTCTGTTTCTTCCGTGCGCCTATGCAGAATGTTCATGACATTTATTGTGAAACTAATGGCAGTGCTTCACTCCTCCTAATTGTAGGCTTTAATTGCAATAATTATTTACAAGCCTAATTAGAGCCTAGAGAGTGTCAGGGAGAAACACGAGTGCTGGTTGAAGGAATCACGACAGGGTTTGTCAGGAGCCAGGCGAAGAGTAAAGTGAATAGAGTGGCAATGTTTGGTCTATAATTGGGGGAGGCCATGTCTGCAAGTCTCACTGCCACTCTCTCTTTCTCTCTCTCTCTTTCTCGCTTTCACCGTCTCTTTTTGCATCTGAAGATTGCCTTCCTCCTTAGCGCTGAGATGGGCCCACAATCACCGAGCGAAGTGCAGCGTAGTAGGTTTTGAAGCTGAGCCCGCACATCAGTGGATGGCGGCGGCTCGGTCCCCGGCGCTGTGGTAAAGGTGTTTGTTTTAGAGGTCTCAGGCTGACTGCGTAGACTGATCTTTCCTGTTTTAAAGTGGCTGACAGCTCACTTGAGTACACCACCAGCTGCCTTCTAAAACGGAGAATAAGTGTTTGTGTGTGTGTGTGTGTGTGTGTGCGTGCATACGGGCATCTCGCGTGCATTTGTCACGGAGCACATTCGCTGTTGTGTGTGCTCTAACCACGGCCTTGGTTCTTTTGCTGCAGTTTGGCAGACCCTCAGGAGGTCTTTTGTGTCTCTCTCCCTATGTCTGTGTGTGTGTGTGTGTGTGTGTTTGTGTTTTGCCGTGCGATGCGGTCATGCTGCCAGGTCTGCAATATGCTCTTTGTCTGTCCTTCACAAGGCCAGTCTCGGTAAACAAGCTACAGCAGGAGAGCTGCTGTTTTTGATGGGTTACCCATGGCAGCTCAACCTCCTCTTCCTCTTCTCTCTCTCTCTTTATTTCTGTCTCTCTCTCTCTCTCTCCCTCCCTCCAGTCGCCGGGGTTGTGCAACACATTCCCAGATTTCCCCCTGTTTCTTTCCCCCCTTCCTCCTCTCCCCTTCCCCTTTTCTTCTCTCCTGTCAGCGCAGCGTCCGATGGGAGGACTCAATCCCACAATGCCGTTCTCCTCTCCCCTGCGGCTCACTTTGACAAAGCTGTCAGCCTGAGCCCTGGTGATGGATGTAGTATTGTACAGTGCGTGTGTGTGTGTGTGTGTGCGCGCATGTCTTCGTCTGTGTATGCGTAGCTGCCTCGGTGGATGTGTTTTTTGGATGGTAAATGAAGTCGGGTATCCTATTTTGGACTCTTGCTGGGCAGAAGAATTATCTTCACACGCAAGGAAATCTGTAAATCGAACCATATAGATCATTTACAGATGTGTGCGCTCCCATGTTTTTTCTTCACGTTGAGATTTGATCTTAAAGTTCATGTTGGCTTGAGACTGTTTTTTTTTTTTTTTTTCAGTAAGGAGTCAATGATAGCATTCACATAGGTGCACTGTACACGATAATATTACAGTCAATGTTCGAGGCCCTCAGATTTGCTGGTAGACACGGACACACACACACACACACACCCTCAGAGACGAGCATTTATCTATGTCTGCCCGTACATATGCACACACACATTCGGCCAAAGGAAGAAGATGAATGTGCAGGGATGGATAACATATCTCTAATGCAATATTTGAGGAAAAATATTAGAAAGAGCAGAGGCTAGATAAGGCCGGTGATTTAAACAGTGTGTCTGCCGACAGCCTGTTGAAATATTAACCTTCTTGCTGACTTGTAAATCGGATATTTGGAGCCAGAAGGATCACATGGCGGTAATAGATAGGGCCACGGAGTGACGGATGGGACTGCGAGGGGGATTTTGGGATGGAAAAACTACACGACGGATTTGTGGCGGACAAGGCGCCGTTACCTACGCCGTGAATGGGGGGCGGCGTGCAGAGCCGCTGAGAGTTCACGTGCTCACCCCCCAAAAAAACACCGTATCCCTCAGAGGCAGAGCACTTTATTTATTTCACATTTTCTAAAAGCAACTGGGGAGCAGTTAATTTGGCTGCAGAGAAGCAGCTGTCTGAGAGTCGCGGGATGAGAGGGAGAAAGAGACAGAGGGTGGAGAGAGAAGGGAGACGGAGAGAGTGAGACACAAAGGCAGTTTGGGCTCATTATGTTGATTTTTCCTCTTCTGCCAAACAAAAACACCCAGGCACTTTTAGACACACCGCTGGAGATCAGTCACTGCTTTCTCTCTCCTTCTCACCCCACAGAGTTTCTTTATAGGCAAACCTAATAATTTTCTTTCCACTGCAGCAGTGTGTTTGCCCGCAGCCTCTGTCTCTATATATTTTTTATGGAATCAAACAAGCGCTATCATAGGGTCTGAAGAGGTCTTTCGGCCTCGGCGATACTTGTAGGCTCTCGTTAACGTATCGCCGCCGAGGTCCGGTTGAGGACTGTTGTTTGTGTGATCCACGTGCAAACGAGCACGGCTCATATGTGCATATACGCATGCATGCACGCGTCCTTGCAGAGCAGACACACTTGTGCATGTACGCATACGCACAGCCAGTTTGGGATTAGATGAAGTGTCCCTCACCACCTGAGCCTAGTTATCATTGCCCCTCCTCCCTGTCTGTCTCTCTTCCTCATGTACACAGACTAACATTCATCAAGACACAAACACACACACACACA
>JAOXYL010000050.1:18981828-18994473 GCA_028564955.1 Terapon puta | reverse complement strand
TTTCTATCTGTTGCACATCAACATCGATCGCACAGTGGCGATGACCTGAGGAGAGGAGAGGAGAGGAGAGGAGAGGAAAGAACGGGAGAAAATGAGAGGAGGAGATCATATTAAAGGCGGGGAAGGAGGTAAAATGAAGGAGGAGAAATTAAAACAAGGATAAAAGAACGTGAAGGAGAGCTGGGGGTAAAACGGCGAGGACCTCGGGCCGATGCTGCGCTCGAAAGTGCGGAAAAATAGCTGGCACTCTCCTCCACCGGAGAGGCTTTTGTGTGGACAGGAACTCTGCAGCACTTTGTTTGCCAGATCCTGTGAGACGAACGTGTGATGGTAGAAGTCAGCGATGAGCCGAGCCTGCCTACTACACAGACTTGTGAGAAACAGAGCCTGATTCCCAACAGGTGCTGTGGAGAGAACGGGGCACACGGGGTCATTCAAGCCTCCTACACACTGAATGTCATCTGAAATTCAGGCTGCTCTGCACACACACACGCACACACACACACACTCATATTTATGGAGTCTGTTATTCTCGCTGGGAGAGATAAGAGGCTGTTTTTTACACAGAACAGAAGCAAACCCAGAGCTCATTTCTGTATGTGATTGAAATTCATTAATTTCATGTACATGTGCATGTTTCTTTTAATTTAGCTTGCACATATACCACTCTGCCTTTAGGATATCTTGTACGCTCGTATGCCATCATCCTCAGCTTATAACAACTAACTAATTAACACAGTTTAACGCTGTCTGCTGTTCACAACTATGCAAAAAAAGATATAAAGATAAAGGGACTGCACTGCAATAAAGCAAACAATGAATGCTCGTCTTCTGTCTCTTCTCTTTCAGACTGGTCGGGCGTGGAGCTGCGGCTCAATTCTAAGGAGACTGGTCAGATGCTTATCAGCACAGAGGTCAAGTTTTACAACTGCAGCGTCCACCAGCTGTGAGTATCTCTCTCCGAGCCCATTCATTCTCCTTTCATTTACAAAACCAGCGCCCCGGACCTGCTGCCCAAAACCATCGGATCAATGCTCGGGGAATTAGTTACAATTTGTCCTCAACCTTAGCCGGCCCCGGTCCCCTAAAAATATCCCCTGTAAAGACTAATGTAATCTGATCGTTGGCTGCTCCCTGGGCCCCGCAACAGGAAGTTTCTCTGCTGCGGCGCTAATGAAGCCTTCTTCTCAGACGCGCCGCGGTGCAAAACACGCAGCTCGCTGCCTAACAGGTCTTCAGCGGGGATTTCATGCCCGTTTTCATGCCATGTCTGTCCCTGATTGAGTGATGTCGAATTGAATCCCCGGATTGGAGATCTCGGCGTCGGCGCTGCCTCTGCAATTGCTCGCTTCATTCCAGTGTGGCAGATTCTGTTTGTGCTGGATCCAAAAAGCCTCGCTCGGGAGCATCAGTGAGCGGGGAGCGGGAGACGAAGGATATCACAGCACCAAAGCTAGCAGGGGTGCAAGAATTATAGTATGTCATATTATCCTTTTCACTCCCCCCCTCCCTCCCTCCGATATTAAAACAAAATGTTGTTGCCACTCTCTCCTTTGCTAGTTCAAAGCAGCCAATGTTTCTCCCTCTCTCTCATCGTGCACAGACACACACACACACACACACTGCCCTATAGTTTCGTATGGCTGTCTGCTGTCTGAGAAGCCCGTCTGCGTAGCACAGAAAGCAATTACCAGCTCACACATCAGCTCCGTTAATCGGCGATGACAAACACACTTGCGCGCGCAGCCAGACGCACACTCAGACACACAAAGGAAGATGCATGCACTTGAAAAGGGCATACGCTCTCCCTCGCGCGCTTGGGTGCCAACTCTCTTTCTCTGCCTCTCACGCACATACTGTACACTCTATTCGCCAGAAGGTGAATCAGCCCTATTCTTCTGAATTAGTGCGCTTGCCAGAGATCCCTCCCATGCTTTTGCACCGATGAATATTTCACAATAAGCAAGTGTGCATAACTCAACCCACCCCTCATTTTTTTTTTCCCAGAGAGAAAGAGAGAGAGGGAGAGCCAAGTGCGACTACAATGAACCCTCCGAACAACTGTTCATGAATACACAGTGTAGTAAATGCCATCACAATCAATTAGAAGTGTATGTTGTCTTTGCTATGGCAACCTACGGAGAGTATCATGCCTCGCGGCCCCAGGCGCTTGCTTCTTCCTGTTTTCTAGCCCATCCAGCGTTTACTCATCTCCATTCGTACATTTACTCAAGTGTGCTGCTAATGTAGAATCATCTACTGCCAATGGGCTCAATGAGTATTTTTGCATTATGCTATTGGTACTTTCGTTTTTAGTAAAGGATCCAAGTGCTTTTTTTTTTTTTTTTGAACGCCACAGGCACATACTTACATATTGTACATGCTCACACACACAAACACACACCTAACAGCTGGTAATTACAGCGACACTCCAACAATGCAGGGCTAATGGTAATTGCAGGATCAAGCTGCGCCAATGTCTTATTTGTCCTCATTACTCAACGTTCCTCCGCTCTCCCTCGCTCTCTCCGTCTCCCTTTTTCTCCATCTGATCCTGGTTACGGGGGCTAATATGCAGCCTACCGTTCACACATGACAGGCAGCGTTAATATATGGCGGTGGAAAATATATGCAGGGAGAACTTGGCCCAGCAGCTATTAGGTACCGTGCCAACCGCAAGGGCACAACAACAGCAGGTGCCCACTTGGGATCTGAACTCATTTCCTCTGTGGCACTTCCCCTCCCCCACTCCACTTTGGCAAACTCGCTGCCCCTCCTTGACTGCTTGCTTTTTTTTTTTTTTTCATCACTCTCTTCCTCCGTGTGTGTGTTTTTGTGTGTGTGTGTGTGTGTGTGTGTGTGTGCAGGTGTCTGTCATGTGTGAACAGCGCCTTCCGCTGCCACTGGTGCAAGTACCGCAACTTGTGCACCCACGACCCCTCCAGCTGTTCCTTCCAGGAGGGACGAGTCAACGCCTCCGAGGTTGGTGGAGCACACGCAAGCTCTCGCGCAAAACTTCCTCTTTTCTTTCCCAATTTTATCTTCTTTCTTCCCCTCCTCTCTCTCTCTCTCTCTCTCTTTCTCTCTGCACCTCACACTCCCTCTGTCTGTTTTCCTCCTGCCTGCATCCTGCTCTGTGTTCCAGCTCCGTGTCAGCCTCGGGGCATGTCTTCAGAAAGACAGCCATCTAAGCTCTTCTATTTCCGAATTGGCGTTTCTCACTCAGAGCGCTTGTTCTCTGCAGCAGCAATTAACACTCTATTATCTCTGGAGTTATTGAGCTTAGCGTGTCTTAACAATGACACAGGATCACTTTGACCCAGTCAATCATGTGCGGTGGGTACAAACTGCTTGAAATCTGCTCGCTACGTTTCCAAGCGTCCCCGACTTCAAAATTGCTGCCTCGCACCGCAAACCATCTCTTTACGCTCAGCTCAGAGCTTTCCAAGGTCATAGAAAGTCACTTTCAAACTCCAACTCCAACGTCTTTGTAATGACATAAACAACAGAAGAAAAAAAAAAACAAAGCACCGTTTTTGTTTTTCCGTTTTGTTGGCATTGATTTGTGCTCCCCGCCCTCGGCTCGTTACCTCCAGGACTGTCCCCAGCTGGTGCGCTCGGAGGAGATCCTGATCCCAGCGGGGGAGGTGAAGCCCATCACCCTGAAGGCCAGGAACCTGCCCCAGCCCCAGTCTGGCCAGCGAGGCTACGAGTGCGTCCTCCACATCCAGGGGGTCAGCCACCGCGTCACAGCCCTCCGCTTCAACAGCTCCAGCGTGCAGTGCCAGAACAGCTCGGTAGGTTGGATGGTGAGATCAGGTGCTGTCAGTGATGTGGGGCTCGTTAGCGTGTGTGTGCTTTTATTTTATTTAGCATTTAGCGTTTATTTTAATACACGTCGCACATTCACTGTATAGAAATAACAAACTATTTTATCGGTTATACTGCTGTCCGTAGAAAATAAAAACTGCCACCACATTGCTGCAGCATGTGTATGTGCGTGCGTGTTTGTGTTTATATGTGTGGACATGTGGAGGCACACTAGATGCAGCCTAGGTAATTACACTGGAGAAGGCTGCAGCATGGCTTTGCCCTCCAGGGCTGACTTCTGCAGTTTATTCCCAGAGGATCCACAGACATACACATTTTACTCTCCCTTCTCTCATTTCTCTCTCTCTCTCTCTCTCTTTCTCACACACATACACAAATACACACACACACACACACGCGCAGTGAAAGTCAGGCTGGAATTAAGGGCATAGGCGGCAGTTAAGGACAGCATCTCCAAAGGCCAGAAGGGAAGTTCAAGCTTCTGCTCAGCTGTCCCATTTCTTGTGGCCTCTCGCTTTGTCAGCTCTCTGATGATGAAATGATGTAACTTTGGGGTAACATTGGAGGGACACGGCGCTGCATCTTTAAGGAATCCTGGGAATTCACATTCCCAAACCTCCCATTGAAATCCTCCTCTCTTTTAGTCTCTCTTCCACTGCCACCCCCCTCACCCCCCCTCTCTCTTTTTCTTTCCTTGGCCTCTAGTATCTGTATGAGGGAATGAAAATCAGCGCGCTGCCTGTGGATTTCTCGGTGGTGTGGAACGGAAACTTCATTATTGATAACCCGGAGAATATCCAAGGTAAGGAGAAGAGATGCTGCTGATGCAACGTGTGCTGGCAAACAGGATGAAGACTGACAGGTGTAACACACTGCATCCTTTCCCTAATCTCTCCCTGTATTCAGATATAGTCTTTGCTGGCGCGCAAAATAGTCGCCGCGTTGATATTTACGTGGTATGTTAATAACAGGTGTGTGCGTCTTAGAATATGTGTTCTTGGAGAGGAAAAAAAAAAAAGAAGAAGAAATAGCCTGTGGGGATATTTCACTCAGCAGACGCGCTGTCAGTTTTCCTTAAATAAAAATTACTCTGCAAATATTTATGCAGGCGTCTCTAGTTTCTGCGTGCTCACTGCATCTCCCCACTGCCTCCTGCGTCCCACAGTGCACCTGTACAAGTGCGCAGCCCAGCGGGACAGCTGCGGCATGTGTTTGAAGGCGGAGAGGAAGTTCCAGTGCGGCTGGTGCAGCGGAGAGGGGAGGTGCACGCTGCGGCACCACTGCCCTCCCATCAACCCTTACACCACCCGCTGGCTCAACCTGTCCAGCAAGAACGTGAAGTGCACCAACCCACGCATCACCGAGGTCAGTACCCGTAATCCCCCCCCCCCCCTTCCTTCCCTCCCTGCCTGCCCACACACACGCCAATCAATGTGCAATAATTAGCTGCCGCGTTGTTGCATCCCATCCCGCTTCTTCATGCCAAATCATGAGGCGCTCAGCTGATGCCGTTGGACTATCCATACATACAAACAGCTGTCAAAGCTTGTAACAGCCTGGTAAGACGTCCTCATTGATGACAGTGGCAATGCTATTACATGGTTGAAGGCCTGCTCTGTGTTCTCTGTAGCACACCGTGAAGTGCAGTTGTGCGATCCTTGAAAGATCAGGGTTTTTTTTCTTTAAAAAGTTGTGTTGATAACAACAGAGCTCTTAAGAAACGAGTGGGGCTCTCTTCACGGTGGAATGACACCGAGAGGTATCGTAGGCGAATGCTACTCGTCTCTGTTTTCCTTCGGATCCGAGAAGAATAAGAATGAGCCTTAAAGAGGATCCCCAGGGTGCAAGAGGCCACCTAAAGCCTGCAGATTTCTAAATGTTTTCTGTGTTACTGTCTGGTCTTTTTCTCTTTTAATTTATCATTTTGTGTCTTTGTTTAAGAGCAAAAGAAAAGCTGACGTCCCTCTGTGTTTTTGTGTCTGCTTGTGTATGGCTATACGTTTTATGCTCCCTGCTCTTCTTACCTTCAGTATTTATCGAGAAGGGCAAGAGAAGGCCAGAGATATTCCGTTTTAAAGGCCTGTCTCTTTGACATCTGCCTCCTCTTTGGGCAGTACGCACAGATGCCTCATAGATTTTAATGTCTTTTTTTTTTTCCCTGCAAGGTTATTCCAGCCCTTTGAAAGTAACTTTGGCTCCCACACATGTTAGAAAAGGGAACCATAAAACACAACCGCTCAAACAAAAGAGAAACAACCACTTTGAATAAGTCAGTAGCTACTTCTGACAGTTATAGGTCCGCTTAAAATACTGCTATTCATAAAGGCAACAGGGAGGTGCATGCGGTTCTTTATTTTTTCCTCCCACTCGCTGAGCCGCCCCAGACGTTGCGGCAGCCCGACCCAGCGGTTGGAAGTCCTCCATCTCGGCCACGGCCGGGGTCACGACCTGGAAGTGCTTATTTGTTTTCCCATAAGCAGGCCTTTGCTCGATCGGGCCACGTTCCCATCCTGCCCGGTGGGTTCGCTGTCACGGGGGAGCCATGCCTGGAGGACACACTATTTAATTAGGTTTGGTAACGCACCAGTGCATTGTGGTTAACCTACCCCTCCACCTCCACGCTGATCCGTTTGGCTTCTCACTCCTCCGCCGCGCTCTCGCACCTCGCAACTCCAGCCAATTAAAAAGTGAAGTTAACGACTTGGCTAATTGATTTGCTATACTGTATGCAGATAAGGCAGAAAGGGAGAGGCAGGATGAAGAGGGCCATCCGTACTTCCTTTTAATTCTGCCTCTCCCTGTCTGTCGTCCATCCCCGCGTACGTGTGTGCGTGTGTGTGTGCGTCTCTGTGCACCGCTATCTCTGACTCATCTCGGTGAATTAAATTATGGTCTCGTGTAACTCCATTATGTTTTCAGTTTGTCATTCTAAGGCACATGCTCGCTGCCATCCAGTGGGACATGCCTCATCCCCCTCCGTGTTTTCATTAGTGCTATGAGCTCGGTCTGCGATTACCAAGGCCGCCGCTCGCCCCGGACCTTCATCTGTCACACCGCGAGCATTAAGGGGCAAAACGCGGGAGATATTCAGAAACGGCCTTAAACTTGAGAGGTGCAGAGAGTGCACGCGGAGTCGCTGCTGTTCCTGTCGAACCGGGATAGATCCCATTTTAATGACCATCAAAATGAGTAAAAATACCCATTGTTCACCCGCACGTAAGGCCCAGTCATTTACGAGCAGCAAAGCAGAAAAATACAGAAAAACACGTTTAAAAATTGAACAGCTTTATGTGCAGCGCGCGTTGAATTATTGGATACATCTGTCGTCCGATAGCGTATTGATCATAACTCCTGGCCTGTCTTAACCAAACATCGTCTCACCCCAAGGTGTTTCCAGAAGAGCTACGGCTACATTGCAACTACTTCAAATGTCTATGAAGAACATCGGGTTTGACAGGTCAGTTTGTCAGAATTGCTCGTGGTCAGCAATCAGGCAGGAAATCCATTACATATAGAAGGGGAAGATGCACCAATTTGTCCACCTGCAACAGCTTCAAGGCGTTTATATCCTGGGTCAGTGATGTCAGAGTAAATGGAGAGAACTTATTGCCAAAGCTCTCTCCAACTATATATAGTGTGTAAGCCTACAAGTGATATTTAAATGAACAACTTTCCAAAGGCGTTCTGGTTTAAAAAAGTTATTTCCATACAAATATAGTAAGATGGTGATTATTAATAATTCCCAACTGACTCACAATACATTATAAAGTCAGCGTGAGTCTGTCTTTCTTGTAAGTGACGACGACTGATGTTAAAATCGTGAATGAGAGCGAGGGGAGCGCGCGGGGTGAAGTGAGAGAACAAAGGACAGAGCGGGGGAACAGAACCATGAAAAGGTGGGAAGAGCGAGAGGGAGGAGAGGGAGACGGAGGGAGCCCCCCACCCCTTTCCCCCGCCCACCCGCGGGCTGCCTGAACTCGGGTCTGTTTACAGCTGTAGGTGGCAAAACCAACTCCGCTTTAATTTACACGATTCGCACGAGTACGCACTTCAGACACACACAGGCGCGCCAGGATTTCCCCCCTCTTCATTGCCGGTGAAGTCGGCGTTGGTTTGTGCCGCGCCCCAAAACACCCACCCCCGTCTCTCAGTGATTACAGTTCCTTTAAGAAGCAGACATCCCCCTGGTGGGCTGAATTTATTAATAAATTTGGTTTTGATTGTATGCGCCATGGCCCCCATCATGAGCTGATTTGTATACATACTAGCACATTAGTAGATGTGCCTACCACAAGATAGGCCTTTTGAATAATTAATGCTTCTATTAAGTGCCATGGTGCCTCCCACCATGGGCCATTAATATTGAAGAGATGTAAGCCCCTGCTAACAGCACGGGGAACGACATCAAATGAAGCTGGGAGCTGGATGGGCATATGAAAGGCATCTCCTCAATAGGCTTTGGCCCTGGCTTCTGTGTGAGTTTACAGTATGGCAAAGAGGCTTCCCTGCCTCCCAGTGACAGTGAATATAAACATCTAGCTGTTGCCTCGGGATAGAAAAAAAGAAAGAAAAAAAAAGTGTAGGATTCCTCTCTTTCTTCCTTTCTTTCCCCGTCACACAGTGTAGGCAAGCTTATTGTTGATATTTTGAACACCACGGGTATGGTGGGCCTGTCAGTCAGCATCATAGTACAACTGAACTCTCCTCGCTGCCGTAACCCTGAGAGAGCTGCCGTACTGTATGCGCGCTTCCCTTCATTAAACCAGCCGGCAGAAGGAAGGAGTAAAATGCTGTGCGGTAAAGAGAAAGCCTTTAGCCAGGCAACGCACGGCGCACCGTCGACAGAAACGTTAAAGTGGCCCTGTTCAAAGACGCGGCATCAGGATACTCACTCGCATCATTTTGCCTCTTGTTTTCTCCTCTTTGCACACAAAAAAAAAAAAAAACCTCCCCATCATCGCGGCCCGTATCTCTTGGCTGACTACAAGACATTTAAGACCCCATAAAGTATTTAGGATGTAGTTTATTCGGGAACAAGTGATCAGTGGGGTTTTATCAAGCCCATTAAATGCTGCTGACAATTAAATGTGACATGCTCGAATTAGTCTGAGCAGAGTCCAAAGACAAAGAGATTAGCTGCAAGCTCTTAAATTGTATCAGGGGCTGTGTAATTTCAAAAGCAAAATACCCGGCAAGAGTGGAAATGCACCGCAGCTGTGTGGTGTAAATCTCTTTGATGTTGTAATAAATGTGTAAATTAAAGGTTGAAGATAAAAAAAAATAATATACAGTAAAAAAAATGCTGACGTGCTGTGTTTTAATAGCGGACAGGGTGAACATTATTAGCTCTCGATTGTCTTGCAGGGTGCCATTCAGCTCGGTCAGCGGCAGTGACGTGCTGGCCTTGCATCGCCCGAAGGGTGTGTTGCTCTCCGCTGTATGTATTGAGTTTAGCCTCGGCTGCATCAGCACAACTTTCCCCGCCATTACTTCAGCTGAATAAGTCAACACCGCTCTGACAGGCATCCCCAGGCTGTTCACGTTGACGGCCATTTTTTTTTTTTTCCTTCCTCCTCCTCCGTCTCCATAGTTTCTCTTTGGCTCAGACTCGCAGATTATCTCCCCAAATCTTATCTTTTCTGGAAGAATGGCTCTCAAACGCCTCTCTTTGCAATTTAGGTCATCTCTGTAGTCTTTCTGCGGCTTCTTGCCACATCCTGGAGAATGTCTAAAGCAACAGCGGTGGTTAAGTGGCCAGCGCTCTGATCCCCTGAGCTGGAGAAATAGATTATGCTACAGAAAGCTCAAGAGTGGGAGCGGGGAGTGCGATGCGCAAGCTGACTGGCTGTTTGTTGGGAATTACCCTCTATTGACAGTGTGACAATGCCAGGCGGGCAGCGGCACTGCTCCTAAAAGGATTACACGGGGAGCATGGCATGGCAGCGCTGGGTGGGAACGGGTGGGGAGGGAGGGAGTAAAGGCGGCGGGGTGTGCACGCATGTCCAATGGGGCTTCCTCTTCCCCTTCCCCTTTCTGAAAGTCTGTATGTTAAGACAAACAAGCAACCCGGCGCTTGGAGGAGGAGGATGTGTCACGTAGCCTGGAGGGGGGGAGACGGGATGATGAAAGACAGAAAGCAAAAGAAGGAAAAGAGACGCGATGAAAGGGGACGTTGCAGTGAAATATTAAGTCGAACCCCTCCCCTGTAAATATTATCTGGAGTGCACGACTGAGGCGGTCTGCAAAGGTCATTAAGATCTGGTTTACGGGGAATCAAACCGCGCTCTCATGCGCAGCGAGGGCCCTTTATAGATTTAGCCCCATTGTTTGTGGAGGCAACACAGACACAGAGACGGAGAGCAGCACTTCTCTCACGCCCCCCCAGCCCGGAGACATCAGCGGCGCGGGCCTTTGAAGTGGTGGTTTTCGTATGATCCGCTGATGAATCAAGGCTCTATCTGCCAATGGGGAGCTCAGTCAAATGGGTTTCATGCATGGATTAGGCCGCCTCCCTGTGCTCGGTCCACCGTGGGAAGGAGTCCATTTCGACCTCAAGGGTAGATGGAGGAGGTCTCCCAAGCTTTTAGCATCCCCGTCTGCGGCAGGACAGCGGCGCCGCGCCCGCCCGCCTCACCTGTCATCTGTCGCGGCTGATGAGGCCGAGCCGAGCGGCGTCCGCGTTCCCTCTGCTGCTCATCCCGTTTTTTCCTCCGCTCTCCTCTTTCTCTCTCCTCTGCTCTCTCTTTTTCCTCCCTTGTTCTCTCTCAGGCCCTTGCATTGCTTATGTAACCATCACTAAGTCTACTCGAATAGCTGCTGCCATCGCCTGACATGGATATATTTAGCCATTATGTTCCCCCCCCCACCCATCCTCTATACCCTGCATGCCCAAGCAGTGCTAAAAGATTCATGTATTCAGACCCCTCAGGCGGCGCAGTGACACACTTACTTTACATCCAGAGCAATTAATGTCCACTGAATCTAGATTACAATGCCGCTGTCCCACAGGGAAGCCGCAATGCCCTAGTGGGTGTCGGGGGATAGGGAGGGGAGGGCGCGCAGCATCACTCGAAGGGTAGCCGTCACGTGGCGCTTTGCGGCTGAGTAAGTGGGCACAACTGACTGTTGTCTTTTTTTTTTGTCCCCCCCCCCCCTTCTGCTTGCGTGGCCAGTAATAGCATATTGATTGTTTACATAGCACTCCGAGCTCCTCGCAGCAAAGTGACAGTCATCTCCTCCCCGCTGCCCTCCTCTTTCTTAGTCTCTTCTATCTCCTTTTACTTCACTGCTCGCCGGGCAGCTTCGCCTGCTCTCTCGCTCTTTCTTCATCTCCGTTTTTTCTCTCTCTCTTTCTGCTCTTACTCCTCTTTCCTCCTCCTCTTCTCCTCTCTTGTTTAAAGGGCTGGACCACGGCCAGGTCGGAGCCTCAACAGGGCTCTGCAGCACAGAAGGCAGCATGCCACCCTGTGCCAAGGTCGTGCTGGGCAGCCATATTGTATTTTATGAGTAGGTGGTCTGCACTAAGCATTAATATGGCCCCTTGTTAGATTTATCTTCCATGGCAACAGCAGCAGATTCTTAGCAGGCGCCTATCCAGATTGTTAATAATCCACCCCAATTTCTTTTAATTGCAGGATTGATGGGGTTTATCATGATGTAGTTTATAGGAGGAAGAGGAAAAATAAAAGTTTGAGAGTCCAGTTGCGTGTGTGCGGACGTGATGCCGTATTTAGACAGATAGATAATCAGAACATGTGCCAGTAGGTACTGTTGTGATTAGAGCGCGCTCACGGCACAATGACTCACGGCGTGTTCTGACATTCTTGGGATGCGAGCGTGGGAGTGCTCGTAATTGCTTTTACAGCCACCTGGACCGTAAGAGCGTATTTACCCTTGAGCATCCATGGAAACCTGTGCCCGTTTATGATTTCAAAACAGGTCCATGGCTGGAAAGATGAACCTCTTTTAATGTCACTTCTCACGGAAAAACCGTGAGCAAGTTCCTCCCGTTGACTTTCGCTTTTCATGTGCTGCAGGTGACCCCGGTTGCTGGACCCCCAGAGGGAGGCACGCGGGTGACCATCCACGGCACGAACCTCGGCCTGGCCTTCTCGGACATGGTGGGCAACGTGGAGGTGGCAGGGGTGAGGTGCACCCCCGTGGAGGACGGCTACATCATCGCTGAGCAGTAAGTCGCACAAACGAGACGAGCACAAGAATTTTTGTTATCTGAAGATTACGTTTTTTACTTAACTAAAAGTATCTGGGGAAAAGTTTGCCACGTATTCTTCAAACATTTTTAATCATTATTTATCATCCCAGTTCGTAAACTACACGATTCGCTTCCTCTATCTCCCGTTAGGAAATGCAACACGGAGCTATAAGATGACAAACGTTCATTAGATCAGCCACCAGCGCTCATAATACTTTGCATCTCGACGGGGGCGTCGTGTACTGCGATGGAACAAACGAGCGAATAAACCCCGATCGATATATCTGTTTGTGACAAATATGGGCACTCCCCCCCACCAGCTCTGCCTTAATGAAGACTGGAGCGGGTCCAGGCAGTCTGGCCCCGACACTGCTCGCCCCCCCCACCCCCCCACCCCCCCCTCCTGCAGCACACCAGCCCAGTTGCCTCTCTGCAGCTCCTCTCGTCAGCAACAATCCCATAACAGCTGTGTGTGTTTACTCGTGTTTACCTCCCTAATTGTCCCACGCTGTGCATACATCACGTTAAAGCCTGTCCCGCTCACCCTGAACTAATGAAATGTTGCCCGCGCTTCGCAACTCGCCCCGTCTCCCCCCCAACCC
>JAOXYL010000050.1:18731361-18741623 GCA_028564955.1 Terapon puta | reverse complement strand
ATCTCTGGCTGAAAACAGGTTTTGATCTTTGGTTTCTTTCTATAATACTGGATTTATTTTTCTACCAAGATTTGAACTTTGAGAGCGTTTAAACAAGAGAGAAAAGTGGGAAAATGTTAATGCCTGTCTGAGAAAAGCGTATAAGTGTGTAGTGAGGGGTTTTACAGCCTTAAAACATCTATAGTAATTGTAAAACATAAAGCTGACTACTTCACAGGTTCTTTTTGGAAGCTAACCCCCGCGATAAACAAGGGTTCACTGTATGTTCACGTGCACAAACTGAACTTCCTGTATTATGGGCGAATCGGAGTGTAAAAACTATTTGAGGACAGTTACCACCCCTGTGCATCCGATGTGACGAGCCGTTCTTGCATCGAGTCAGATGGCACGCCAGTCAGACGCAGGGAAGCAGGGCAAGTGGGAGTGAAGGGAATTGCGATGTTCCCTCTCTTCCCGTGCGTGTGTGTGTGTGTGTGTGTGTGTGTGCGTTGTTTGCCTTGTTCCTGTTGGCCTTGTTGTTTTTTTTGTTTTTTTTTCCTTCAGAGACTGTTTGATGTTAGATCCAAGATGGGCGGGAGGAGAAAGTAAGAAGAGAGAAATTGGGTGAGAGAAGGAGGAGGGAAAAAGGGGGAAACGTGAGGGGATGGAACGGCGAAAAAGAGAGAGGGCGGAGGCGTAACACGACGGAGGAAGTGGGTCACTCGACCACGTTAGAGGAGCATTTGGAAAAGAGCTTGCTGTACCTTCGTGGTCTTGACTTTGTTGCCCGTGCTGCAGCTCCATCCTGTGAGGTCCGGGAGAACCTTACACTCCTCGCCGTCCATACATGGCTGCATCTGACACCACCACTTCTGGGCTACAATGGAGGCTGCAGGGAGAGAGGAGAGGGCGACATATTTTAGTTTGGTACCTGATGTTTGTGGTGCATGCTTTCATTCGGGGCTCTCATGTGGGGGTCTCACGGCAAACTTTCCCTAGTCAAGTCTCAAATTGCAAAGTCAAGCCTATGTTTGTTCTTATTGTTGGTTTTTATTATCTCTAATTTCTTTCTTATGCACAAATCATAAATATGCATAAGAACAAGCGAGTACTTCCAGACAGATGACCTGATATCAACGGAAAGTTCACCAAACATGAATGACTCTCAACCTCAAGGAGGCACAAATATCCAGACGCAGAGCAGTGTTCAAGTCCTTTAGAAAGTATAACTCTTCTGTTATATTTCAACATGTCTGGGCTTGTTATCATTAATATAAAACATACAATATTCTTAAGAAAATATTCCTCACTGCGCTAAAAGGTTTCTGCGCTCCCTTGACCTATTTTTTTCACATTTTTATCATTGCAATATACTCACATCTCATCCATCACAATATATTTATGAAAAACCGTAACAAAAATAAGAACAAATATTAATCCAGACGGCTCCATATGGCTTCTTGTTAGTCTCCCCAGTTCAGAAAATCTAACATTCTGCATATATGTGCCACGATTACTGCGATATCGTCCATAAGTCCCTTCAGGGGTTACATAACAACCTTCAATGGCATACACATGTATAACCTTAAGGCAAATATAAAATAGAAATATTCATTTGAAGAAAAAACATGAACATTTTTCAACAAATAAAAATGGGCTACAACAGCTTGCCACTGGGAAAATACCCCCCCAAGGTACAGCTGTTTTACCCTTGACACTGAGTACTTATTTGTACCCATGGGTGTGAACAAATTCAGTTTACCTGAAAAAAATTCAATTTTATTGGCAGAATGTTGCTCCTGAAAAACAGGTCCAATATTTAATTTAGCGTGAATCAGCCACATATCCTCAGCCTAACCTTCCACTTTTTTTCTGTTTTGGGTATTTCAAGGTTACTCAACCAGAGCTCACAAATCTGAAAGTAAAATGAATGTTTTACCTAACCTCATTTGGTATTTGGGCAAACACACACCTTCTCTTGATACTGTACTTTTACAATTTATAAGAAATGGTACATACATAGCTTTTACTGCTTGGGAAAAGATGGGTGCGCATGAATTTGGTCACATGGGAGGGTTTATGTTTTTTCAAATCAGGAAACAATACAACAAAACTGGAGGCAAGATGTGCAGGAGACAGCTGGGATATGTTGTGATCTTTTAGGGTGTCTCACAATACATCGAATCAGATAAAAATGAAGCGATGCCTTTAGCAAACACACACACACTCACACACACAGACAAAAAGAAAAAGGCTGAGAAAGACCAGACACATCAAGAACGAGAAAGATGATTAGATATCACAAAGAAAAAAATAACAAAAGATCACTTAGCACAGGAAAATCTGACCGACTAAATGTACAAACATCAAAATATTTTGCTATGAATACCCCTTTCTCTTCTTTGGCACTCTTCAGATTTGCTATTTGCGACAGTCAAGTAATTGCACACAAGCATTAAAGTAATTATCGCTCCGATTTAGTCACTAAATACTTGGTGAGAAACAGCCTGTATGCAGTGATATAATTCCCGGGGATTTAGTGACACTTTCTGAGGGAGATACTTTTCAAGAACAGTCCAACTTTGCAATGTCTGAGGAGGGATTTCTTAGTAATCAGATGCTGCAGACTGTAGCCATTTTGGAGGGAGAAATCCCAGCATACAAAGCTGAGGCGGACTTTCATCAAGGCCATAATGTGGTCTGTCAGGATTTGTGTCAGCCCGATATTAATATAATGCCTTCGTGCGATTTAAGAGTTTTATGGTTATTAAAGTAGTGCTAAAGTCAGACACGATTCCCTGACTACTGCTGAGGATACTAATAATTCATGCTAAATCAACGCATGATAAACCACAAATAACCCTCGACAACCGCATGCTGTTACTGTATCCGTTCGCCAGGTGAGTCACCGATGTGGCTTCAATTGGAAACACAAAAAATACATATTCCCCTTTTTGTTTGCTGTATATTCGAACTCCTGAAGCAAGAAACAACAGAGCCGCAGAGACTGCAGAGTGTGATTTCATCAAATGCCACTCTTCATAGCTGCAGGGGGTGCGGGATACTGATTTTGTGGACACAGGAACAGTAGCCAGGGGGGGATTTTCCGGGTATATGGGTACATTTTCTTTCCTAGAATTGTCAGCGCAGCCGCGAAACAAAGCTCATTTGTGTGTAAAAGCCCAGATAAACATTCGGGTCGGCAGAACCAACCTTTCGTTCACCGTCAGCAAAGCGGCTCCATAAAGATAACGCTTTCTGCAGATTATAATATTTGCAATAAAGATCCGTGTTGAGGGTCCTTTTACGCTCACATAACAACGGTCGAGGCACTCAGCAAAATAGCAGGAACACCTGAATTCCTCTCCGTGATGAATTTCTCCTATATCCCCTCCCAGTTAAGAAGCCATTATGTTATATTAGAGTTTGTCATATTCAATTTTTATGTGCATCATTGGAATTATTTGCTTGGTTGTGAAGCACAGATTACTTTTCTGTGATTCAGAATGGTTTCTCTTACCTTCGCTTGGATAAAAGCCCGAGCAGACGTTTCATTATTTCCTCATGTGCACAGTGTAACCCCCGCGTCAGCCGTCATCTTTGTAATTCCTTTTGAATTCGTCACAGACATATACTTGACAAGGGGCCGTGTTTATAATTGATCCGGCTCCTGAGGTTACCAGCAGGAAGCCGCGTCGGACAGAAGAGGAGGGACAGTGGGAGGAAGGCTCCGTTTTGGCCCGATTCTGTTCAGTAGGCGTTTCAATTCAGCGGCTTCAAGGACACCTACGGTATTCTGGGTACCGGCGTGCACAAATACTGCCAGGGGAGTATTGACATCTACTCTTCACTTTCAAGTCAAGGCTTACTCCAGCCGTACATCAATTTATCTATATCAGCTTTCAGAGGCCAGCAGCACGCACAGCAGAGCGCACGTTTTTAAAACGGGCACATGTACGCCGTATATCGCCGTGATGGATTTCACAGGGGGGACTCTGGGCCAAATAACGCTTGGTTTTTGAGTACCACATTTGTTAGGATTACTGCCTCAGGACCAGCCGGAGAGTATCAATTACATTCAGTCAGAGACACTTAACGCCGGGGAATTTGCCATTTATAGCAAACGGTTGTACTGTTAGATTTGGCAGAAAAGGCTCCACTCTCAAATGTATGATCAGCATAAATGGCGTTTAAAGACTAAAGACTAAAATCAGGTGTGGTTCTGACAGTGGTAAAGACGAACCATACATACCGTCGACACAGGAGGGCATGGCCCGGGTGGTGCCAGCAACCTGCCCAGGGAAGCAGGAACATTTGACAGTTTGAGATCTCTCCTCGATCTTGTTCTTGTTGCAGCAGCGATGGGCAGCGATCACCTCGCACGTCCCTGCCTTCACGTGCACTGTGAAACAGAGGGAGAGGGACACACACAGCGTTCAGTGTAGCAGGCTGTCTGCGGGGCCGCTCCTTACACTGCAAATTATTTGGTTCTTACCAAGAAAAAAAAACTTAGATTTAGAAGTGTTAGATAATTTGTCTTGTTTTAAGAGTTAGTTTCTTATTTTAAGTGTTAAACTTTACACTATAATCTTATATCAAGCAAACCAATCTTAATTTAAGAAATCTTGTCAAGTTGAAATTATCTTGCTGGACAGATAATTTTACTTGTTTTGAGAACATTTTCCCTCAGATTTAGTGCTTTTATCTTGTTTTTAGACCCCCTTTTTTTGCAGTGTACACACATCCGTCAATCCAACGTGGGATCCAGTACTGAGCATTAACAGGTAGACAGACAGAGAAAGCTCCACTCGTGGCTGTTTATCCAAATCAATCAGAACAGCGTTGAAGGATTTTTGAATAAAGATGTCATCCACCCGTGCCTGACCCAGAAAAAAAACAGCAACAGAAACATCAGGTCAATGCGACGACACAGATCGTTGTAACTGAACCTACGGAGATAATTGCACTTAAGTGACAGATGTGGCAGCCGGCGCCAAAGGACTAAATAACCACCGCTCCGCCAAACAAAAAATGGCAACGTGATGTCAGAGTGAATAATGAAGTGAAGCGAAAGGGCCAATTCAGTGTCATTATGAGACCATTATCAGATAGCCACGAGCCGCAAAGGAGCCGTTTACAATGAGAACGATCAAATTAAGCATTTTACGAATTCTGATTCTTTATTCATGCGCCGACGTGTGTGCGGAAACCAAACCACACACACACGCACATACATGTAAAAGCACGTATTTGGCTTGCAGACGCTCACACACAGACTCACAAATAAAGTAAATCCGGAAGTCCCGGTCTTTACTGCATGTCTGCTGAGCCACAGCTGCTCCTTCACTAAGAGGATCTGTATTGAAAATGCATGTTAAGTCCCTTTTAGCCTTTCTGCAATATGAAGGGAATGAAACGATGAGCTAGGTAATTGAAAGGCAGAAAATCAACAAACGTTTGAGTTAAAATATACTGATTTGCGCGAACGGTAGGTATAGCATCCCACTTGAGAATTAGCCGCGATACGTATGGGAAGCCCCTCCATGTTTTCTATAGCTACCATTTTCTGTGCACATTTACACACACACACACACACACTTCAGTCAGACAGCCGTGTGGTTAATTAACAACAGGTCCACGCGGAGCACAGAAGTCCCTTGAGTCAGCTAAGTGAGAGGGAACAAAGAAGTCACTCTACATTTGAAGATTTGTGATGTCAACACATGGCCCTTTCATACCAGCCTTTCATCAAATTCATGAAAGTGTCAAGGACAAACAATAAGCCTTGTCAGGAGCAATGTGTGCAGGAACACAGTTTGTGCCTGTTTGCGATGACGCGCATCAGCGGCGCCGATCGCGTCCACGAATATGCCTGATTTTGCATGTCGTGTGCACTTGTGTTGTGCATGTGTGTGTATGTACATGTATCGTCACGTGGTTGTGAAAGTCAAAGTCTGCACGTTTTGGGTTTTTTTTTTGGCTTTTTCACACAGTTGTTGGAAGTTACAGCCATTTCCATTACAAAAGAGTCCGCCCACAATACAACAAAGGGCGCACACTGCGTGGCAATGAAAACTAAAGCAGCAAACAATGACTCCGCTCTGTCTAAAGAGTATTTAAAAGTGAGGCGAGCCGAACTGAAAGACCCAGTATGAATATGTTAAACAGACTAACAGAGATTTGAAAAGTTCTTAATTTGCTCCGTTAATGAGAAAAAGACAAAGCAGCAATCCTACAAAGCCCAGTCCAATTAATATCTCGGTGAAAAGCACATTCTAATATCACACCCACTGCGCGCCTGCCTCTCATCGCTCTTTCATGTCCTCTGATTTCCCTTATTGCTCCGCGAGCGGCGGGGCCAAAGGATGGCGGTGTCGGCTGATTGATCCGTCCATCTGTGTGTCTGTCAATCCAGCACTTTGAAAGACATCTCATTGGATTGGACTGCCAAAAAAAAACTTGGCAGGCGCGTTTTACGGCCCCCAGAGGATGATTCCCAGTGATTCTGACAATCCCTCCGGTTTATCATCGCCATTAGGCAGACAGTTCCATTTGTGTGCGTGTAGTTAGAGAGTTCGAGCGCTCCGCTGACGCCAACCTCAGGTCAGTTGTGGGACATTAATGCTCCCCAGAGGACGACCCTTTTTGGCCTCGGCGACCTCTCAACCTTTTTTCCGTCCACACACCTTCATGATCCAAGAAGGTTCTTAACTTACCTTGACTCAAACTCAAATAATAAAGTGTGCACGCAAAGCAATTAATGGCCCCAATTATTGCAGCATTGCTTTCACTGTGCTGCTGCGTCCTCCTCTTAAACGCACATTAAAAGATATGCTGAACCCGCTGACACCCTCACGCCAAAATTACCGCTCGTACGCTTGATGCTGAATAATTTAGCGCGCTGATTACATTTATGCTTCCCCAGAGGAAGAACCTTTTTTTTTTTAAATTGGCAACTGACAAACTCCCGTTGGCGGATACCCAGCACAGGAAAAAATCAACACCACACAGAGTAAACACTTTAACCCGACCCCCCTCACAGGCACACACACACACACACACACACACATTGCCCCATTTTTAGGCTCAGCACCTGCAGTAGTAATTGACTCAGCATTAGTAAGAGCAGCGGCGCACTACGCTGAGTGTAGAGGAGAGTAATGAGGACGCGGGGGGTGGGGAGGGGGGGTTTTACTGGAGGAATGTAAAAGTTCATTGAGGGCTTGATTACACATATTAATGTCAATAGATGGCAGTAAATTTCCTCAATATGGACCGCGTGGCAACATAAATATGAAGCTGGAGCCGTTCAGCAGAATGGCTGAGTGATTATGTTGGCACGGCTCGATCTCCACAACAGACTCTCGTACGCTTTATCGCGCGCGCTCTCTAATTTGCTGCTGAACCGTTGCCTGCTCGTCGTATTGCTCTGGAAAGTTCATTTGGCAACTTTTAAAGCCGTTACTGCTGCTAGGTGGCAGTGATAGTTTGAAAAGCGCTCAATATGTGCTGCACAGACAACAGAAATGAAGACATGGGAAACTGAGCGCTGAAGCCCTGCTGTCCAAAATTATTTGATGATTATAATTATTTTGATTGCTGCTGTTCTTTTTTTTTTTTTAATTACAAGATACAATACAAAATGCGGGCGGTGGCAGTCGTCATGCCAAAGGTCTGGTTTTGGTTTTAATCCTCCAAAAT
Organism: Terapon puta; assembly: GCA_028564955.1. Taxonomy (NCBI): domain Eukaryota; kingdom Metazoa; phylum Chordata; class Actinopteri; order Centrarchiformes; family Terapontidae; genus Terapon; species Terapon puta. The sequence continues at coordinate 18,733,943 of JAOXYL010000050.1, read as the reverse complement.
CAAGCAGCCAAAATTGTTTCACACATTTCGGGAGACAACTTGTTTATTGGACTATTTCAGCTTTAAAGGCTGAAATAACAGTGCCGACTTCACATTTGATAAAACTGGTGGTGTTCACTCTTGTCGGGCTCACGTAGGTCTTCTCTTTCTCCGCATTAATTGCAGTGCATCACACTTTTTAACAATCTTTATAACGCCGTTTCTCGTTTTTGCACCTCCTTGGTTTAACAGCTTCTCATGACGGGATGTGGGACTCGACCTCGGGAGGGATTCGATTTGAGGGTTATAGGGTTTTCGACTTGTTGACGACCTCTCGCCACCTTCGGCGCTCTTGCTTGGAGAGGAGGTGGAAAGGAGGAAGGATGTGTTTGTGGGTGAATGTGACATCCTGTGCGTCTGAGCATCTGTGCAAAGATTATTTGAAGCCGCTGCAAACCGACGCCCGAACATAAACCCTGTTACACGTCTGCCGCTGCTGTTTCTGGTTAGTTTGGTGGACATTTAGGGCTCATGGCAACACGGGGGAAGCGGCGCTGTGAAGACATATGCACGCAGAGTGTTTAGTGTCTGGTGCTCTGGCTAAAGGTGTCAACAGTTTGAGGCTGTGTTGCACTGAGACGTTAATAGTTACCAATCTGTCAGATCGCGAGTCAGGCAGTGGGCCACAGACTCTCATAAATACCCAACTAAATTAGGCATTACTCACCGCATGAGAGACACAGAGGGACACACTCACAAATACACACACAGAATACACACTCGCAAGTCTTTTTCAATGCATGTATTTTTGTGGTCAGTGCACAAAAAAGAAAAAAACATAGGAAAACATTCAGGGATGTTAGACTTTCTCTTGAAAATCTCACCATGAAGTCCTTCATAGCGTGTGTGTGAGTGTGTGTATAGAGGCAAATAATGCCAAATTACACTAAAAGAGCGTCCTGTTCAGTTTCACCTGGTGAGAATTCATCTCTCTCTCTCTATTTCGTAAATGGCGCCCACCTTCCTTTGCAATCTCTCTCTCTCTCTCTCTCCCACTTCAACGCTCCACGTCTGCCGTCCTCCCTTCTCTTTCTCTTCCTGCACCTCCTCCTCCTCCTCCTCATCTCCTCCATCTATCTCCCCTCATTCTACTGCTATTTCATAAATGACCGCTCCTTTTCTCAATCTCTCTTAGCCGCTCCAGCACCCCATTTTTCCTCTGCTCTCTCTTGCTCTTAGCTCAGCGCAGCAAACTCAGCGGGGTAGCGAGCCATTATCCTCAATCACAGGCCCTGAATCTGAGAATTTTTACACTTTCTATAATGTGTTCTCCCTCTCTCTCTCTCTCTATCCCTCTTCCTGCCGATGGCTCTCTCCCTCTCCTCTGCCCCCTCCCATCTCTCTCCACGGCACGAGGACTTGTTATCCCTGCCTCTCTTAACACAGCAGTGGCTGTTAACCCCATTTACTAAGGATGACGTGCTACTGACAGACAAGCAGATGGACAGATTGCCCTCACTGAAGAACCAGGAGGTGTGTGTGTGTGTGTGTGTGTGTGTGTGTGTGTGTGTGTGTGTGTGTGTGTGCGATCGCATCCCTTGTGTGTGCACGGTTTTTGCCGACACACACGAGATAGCTTTCTTTGTCTCAGCGGGTACTTCTTTCAAATGTCATTCCTACCACTGGGTGCCTTTCACTCGCTCATTTACTCACTCACACACACACACACACACACGCACACACCACAAACACACACAATACATAGGCATGAAAACACAGTCCATATAGCATTAGCCAAAATACAAAAGTCCACTTTGATTGACCAGCGAAAATATGTAAATTGTTCAGGATCAGTTAAAAAAAATTTCCTCCACCAACATTTATTGTGATTTATTTTTTATTTTTCATTGATTTACTACAATGGCACCGCGCTGACTCCCAGAGGGGGCATCTTTACAGTTCTGACCCTTTAAGGAAGTGGAGCCAAGCAGAAAGTGGACAGAAGAATCTCATTTATAATCCTCCTCCAGCAAATAAGAGTAATCACTATTACAACTTTAGCCGTCACCATGTACCTGCGCCTTGTAATTTATATATGAATTTCACTGAACCATGATCTTCCAGCAGTCAACTTCCCCGTCGCTGTTATGTTTTCTCCAGTTCCTTCAGTGGGATGAGACATTAATTCAGAGACAGTAAGGAATCCAAAAAGCTGTCAGTTTCCATATGTCAAGCCCCCCAGGATCAGCGCGGGGCGATTATGGAAAAGTGCTCACAGCCAAGATTTCAGCCGAAGTGACACCACGGTATCCCAGAAATATCTTTCCGCCATAAAAATCCATTACAAAGGAAATGGATATAAATCTAAGAAGTATCTAGGCTGCATTTAAAAGCCACGGCTCATGGTTCATGCCGCCATGTTTGGGCTCATCCTCATTTGACACACTCCTGTGCCGTGTTGAGCATAGTGGCGGACGTCACCTAAAATTACCGTTTTGTGGAAGTGTCGCCGAATTGTAGGCGATGAATGAATGCGGCGCTGATCATCCGTACTGCCTGGACGACTTCCAAGCGGCGCAGTTCAAGTTGGCCCTTTTTCTCCT
>JAOXYL010000050.1:18701161-18715575 GCA_028564955.1 Terapon puta | reverse complement strand
TTAAATTAGGCATGGACATTCACTTTAATTATCACTTTTAGCACCAACAGAGCATTAAAGTCAGCTCAGTAATTCGGGTGCTCATGCCCTTAAATGAAGATCAACAAGATGGTCGGAGCCAACGGCCAACAGAGCCACCGATCATCATCACCGTCTGCATTGTTTCATTGTTGAGAGTTAATACTCATTGTAATAACTCACACAGATATATACAGATACTTTTCACACCATGGAAGAATAAAAGTTTGCTCTTTTTTGTCAATTCAAAAATATCCCTGAGGCTTAACACACATACTCACCATCATTGGTGTAACCTTGACCTCCGCAAATGAAGTTATAGGAAGGAACGGGGGAGAGGAGGATGTAATTGAAGCACCCATCATGCAGTGGGGCGGCATTTTTCTTCAGATCTGAATTGAATGACTTCGGTCACTTCCTCAGCCCAGTAACGTTAAAATTAGATTTTCTTTACATGCTAGTATACATAAATCTATGCGTGTGTGTCAGGAGAAAAAGAGATGGTGTGTATGTGTGTGTGTGTGTGTGAGACCTTGAAGTGACCTAAGGGATTGTATTCAGTAATTATCTGATTACTCGTCTGTTTTTTCCCACTCAGGCAACCTGCAACTGGATAACGCTGTAACTCCCTGATTACAACTTACTCTACAATCAATCACCCATTAACGGGAGCGCACAGACGGTACACATACCTACACAAACACACACACAAACACACACACACACTCATACAACTCTATCCAGTTGAAACGCCGCCATTTCTGCCACTATTTCCGAGGATTTTATGATAAAATAACCAGTGTCCTCAGCGAATGAAAGCCTCGACCACTAAACTTTTTCTTATCTTATGACTTTGCTATTCATCTCTCTGACACTCTTTCTTTTTCTTTTTTTTTCTTAGTGTTTCCACGGCTTTGTGCAGACCTCAGCACTTCACTGAAAGGCCGCTTATGCGCCACAATAAGAGAGCATCTCCGTCCTCTTTCCGTGTCTTTTCACCATCCTTCCATTTATGAAAATATTTGCCCTTGCCTTGTCAAGAATAGCTGGCAGCAAGAGAGGAGCGGAGTCAATCTTGCACACAAGCAGACACGACGCGTGCACACACACACACACACACACACACACACACACACAAAGCTGCAGTTAGAGGTGCTTGCATCCCGGCGAGGACACACACACATAAAACTCACACAAAAGGACCTTGTAGTTTCCAAGAAGAGATGACATTACGACATTAGGAGGATTTTTCTGCTTCTGCACAGAAGGCCGAAGGACTGGCGTACTATTTGTCTAAGACGCTGAATTCTTTTTTTTTCTTCTTCTTCTTCTTTTCTCTCATCAATCATTTTCTCGTTCAGCCAGCCGCTAATGGAACATCCGCACACCGCAGATGTTGAGGCGTACAGTGCGCTGGCCGCGGTATAAATATCTTTAGACCCGCTGCACGCTAGGCACGCGCCGACAACAATGACAAACAAAGACAACCGGTTCACATGAAGGGCAGCTGGTGCGCGCCACTTTATCACGACACCAAAAGCCAAAGGCGCAGCGTAACATTTTCCAAATATCACTGCCTATCATACGTAGTCAGACCAAAGACAAATCCACTATCATCACTTCTTGGTTGTATCCCCAGGTGAATTTGTCATTGGCGGTGACTTATTTTGGCGAGATATGTTTTTTAGTCACATCCTGCTTTTTGTTTTTTTTGTTTTATACTCAGTCTTAAGAGAGGAAATTGGTGGCTTAAATATCACAGTAACACAGCTTCAGGTACAGGTGTTTTTTTTTCCATCTGTAGATAGGTTTGATTGGTTTTGATTGATTTTGCAGCACTGACATAATATGGATGGATCTCTAAAACTGCCTCCATCCTCAGAAAAACACTCAATTCTGCTCCAATCTCACGTGTCTCTTAAAACTTTTTTTAAACTGCTTTTAATCTTTGATTTCTCCTTTTCTTGCTCTTTTGTGTCCTTGTATAGTATTTTAGTTTTCTATTTTTTTTAGCCATGCCAGCAGCTTGGCTCTGTGGATTATAATGTTGGTTCCATCTGTTAGCCCTCCACTGTGGTTAAGGATAAAAAAAAAATATTACCACAATAAACATCGGAGGTCATGAAATGTTGTACAGACATCCGTGTCCTCCAGAGAATGAATCCGGAATCTGGAGAATGTTTTATTAATCTTCCATCTCGAGCCACCATCAGGCAATAAGTTCAGTACTTTAATAAAAATAAAAATAATTTATGGCCAAATACCTACAAACCTAATGCACAGCTTTTTTGTTAAGAAAAAAAATGATGAGAATACATTTCAAAAGTCTCAACAAAACACTGGACTACATTCACTCTACAGTGAAAATGTGGAAATGAAGCTTATAACCTTGGAGTCTTGTTGACGATGACTGAGATGTATACATCCAATGATATGTGTGTAATGGTATGTGGTCATAGTCAAAGGTGGTGTTGTATGGGACTACATTATGTTCTGCTGTGTTTCTGTTTTCTTTTTTTTCCACATGAGGTGGGCAGAAGATTAGAAAGACCTCAGATTATAATGCAAGTCAACTATAACTTCAGTGCTAAAATATTATTTAATTAACATATCTCCTGCAGTATTAGAAAATTATGCCACCATGAAAATAGATTTTACAGGAGAACATGTTACACTCTGCGGGTGAACCTAATAAAGTGTCTAAGTTTCATGAAGTTAGCGTTTATTCTTGGTGGATAACACTAATGTGGCAACGTGTACCTGGTATCTGATAATCTAGTTTATATATTTGTATACTGCAGAAAATAAATGAAAGCAAACTTATTCACAACAAATTATTGTAATAAGATTAAATCATCATTAATAATATTCACATAATGATTAAATTCCTTACAAAAGAGTTTCACCTCTCTGATATCTTTTCTCAACATTAAAAGCTCCACAAGGATGCACAGGGGCGTTCGTATCCATATTTGCACCCCATCAGTTCATGTAAGTGATCAGCTTGACCTCAGGTGCATAAAAAGAAAGCTCTTATTGGTACACAGGAAGCAGATGTTCTCTATTAAAGTTTTTTTTATATTTTTGCTCCCCAGAGGTAATTTTCGGTGTCACACGCAGGCGATCACTGTGAACTAGAGAGGTGAAGATACGCGACCTTCGTGTGAGAAATGAACTGGAAAGTAGTTAGAGACCTCTGGGCTCAATCATTTTCATGACTCAGCCTCTTGGCCCACATGGGAGGGGGGTACGGCGCAACCAGGGATTTCTGATCCATAAGGCTGAGCGCTCGCTGTAACCTGCGGGCCTTTTGGAAAGTTGCCCTGCTCTGATGGGACTGCAAAGATGTAAAAGTCCCTGAACGGAGGAGACCTTTCTTGTTGGCTCACTTGTGTTCCTCCTCCTTCTTATTAAATAACTTTTTTTGTGTGTGTTCTTCTTCTTGGCAAGCAGCCTCTGTGGTCTTTCACTGTGACTCCGACCTCTGCATTCCCCCGGGTAGCACATGGCCTATTCACTCCAGCTTTACAACATGTGAAAAGAAATTGGCTGCAGAGGCTGCCTGCAGTGGTGATGCACAATAGATCCAATAAATGCTGTACACAGACACCGACCAAGTGACAGGGGCATGCACGCTGCAAACACACACACCGATGGACATAAACGCGCACATCTACCTACCTATGTGGCTCCTGTGTGCATGTGTGAGGGAGGCCAGGCAGAGGGACAGCAGTAGACTCCACACGCCTATTCCACAAATGCAAGGACCCCGTTCCCGCATTCTGCCAGAGAGAAACAAAAACACACATCCTTCGTTATGTCACCACGTTTACAATACACTGTGGATTGCATGATATTTTTTTAGCTGTTGGTCAAATACACGTAGACTGTATATAAACGCAGAAGACAGATTCCCCAAATTAAAGCCAAAACATCTGGATCGCCCCCTGGTGGCTGGCTGTAGTACAAGTCATAAAGAAAGTCAAAGGGGGGCCAAATGTCATGATTGACAGCTATCAATCACACTGAAGCAGTCATGGAGGAACCTCAAGAGGAGATCACTTTGACTTTAGATCGTTATCTAGCAGTTGCTAATTACTGAATACCAATTAAGGTGGGCGGGTATGGGAGGGAGCTCGATACCGCGGCTCCTTCCTCCATCACCACTGCCCAGACTTTGGCTCCAGATGAAGTCATCAGCGCAAGATTGCAGAGCCCATATCTGGGATATTTTGGCTTCATTTTTGTACAGTCAGGGGAAGTGGAGAAGCATCATCCATCTATTTACACAGCCTGTGGTCTGTGTCAGCCCCACATCTGCAGTCCAAACCGGATTAGCTAAATAACCAGTGAATGGACTGTAGAAACATCACCAGCATGTCAAAGATTTCACATACACGGTAAATATCTTTCTGCTTCAAATGTTGTTCAGACATTCATGGTTCCAAGACAATAAATTTTAATTAGTTACTATTATTGATGCACAGACTTTTCCTCTGGTGCCCGTGAAATATGACCATTGGTTGGACTGCCATGCACGGACATGGTAAACAGTATTCCTGAGTAACATCAGGATGTTTGCAGACCATTTTATCTCCGACAACTTTCCAAGAAAACGGTTAAATATACTTCTTTTCTTGCCAAAGAAATCAGGGTTGTTTACTGCAAATAGAGATAGAAGAGGGAGAGACACAAAGGGACTGGAGGATGAAAAAGTTAGAGAGAGAGAGAGTTGTTATATGTAGGTTTGGAGACTTTGTGTTCAGTTTTCTTCCTTCGTCTGCCAATAGGAGTCTAACAGCAACAAGCTGAGTTTTGCTAATACAGTCTAGCCACCGTCGCTGTCCGGTGATTAACTGTTGTTTGCAAGTTTGTATATTTGAGTGGTTGCAAATAGATGGCATCTGTTGAGGGACGAGAGCAAATATCTGTTGAGGACATGCATGCACGAACTCCCAAACAAGCCAATAAATCCTTTGATAAAAACAATAATGAAAACTTTCTTATTAATAGAAACGATGCAAATCAAATAAAAAATATCTAACATAAAAAAAAATCATCCAAGACTAAGTTATTACTCTGATATTAATATATTTTTTATTTTCTTAATAGGATGCAAACGACGAATAAACAAAAAAGACACAAAAACACACAAAATCTCCCGTGGCGTGTGTCTCTCTTCATCCAAATACTGGCAGGTGTTTACATTGAAGTGGTGAGCAGGGATGCATCTGATTAAAGCACTTTATATTCTGAGCACTAAGCGGGAGGGAAACTTCCACAACAGACAAACAAACTCTCTTTTTTTTCCAGGGAGGGAATCGGCATTATGTAAGTGAGCTTTGTATACAAGCGTGCCAGCGTGTGAATAAATAACTGCAGGAGGCCAGGAAAGCGAAAGCAAACGTCTGAGGCCGAGACGCACCACAAAGAGAAACTTAACAACCCCTTTTAGCTTGAACACGTGGTGCTGGCATGAAAACAAACAGGAGTGGATGAAGCTGAGTGGTCGGGGGGGATGTAGCACTTTCCCGACGAACACTCAAACAACTACGCTTGTTGTTCTCTTTGCAAAGTCTCCACACCTCCGAGAGCCCAACACGATGTGGCCTCGTACTTAAGAGCGTGTTTTGTTTGGTCTTTTAGCTGCATTTTGTTTTCTGGAAATTGGTAAAGAACTCTGATTACAATCATCTATTTATAGTATAATGAAATAACTGCATATAAATTCAAATGCTTTTTCATGGCGGTTGATTTCCTTTCTGACAAAATAAAAGATTCTCGCAAAATACTTCTGTGCAAATATGTGATGATGCGAGTCAAACAGAGCAAACTTTCCAGGTTTGCGTGCGAGAGTCTGCGCAGATTAGCTCGGTGCAGATGAGATTATGCACACACCTGGCCGGGTCTCAGTATGTGCTGATGTGTTTGTTTGTGCACATGTATCTGGGCATATACTGCATGCATGTGTGTGAGCGCTTCTGCCATGAGGAAGTGTGTGTGTGTGTGTGTGTGTGTGTGTGTGTCTAAGCCGTGGCTTGAGTTCTGAGCTCGGTGTGTGAGTCATCTGGCTATGCAGCCAGGCATTTCTAGAGCTGGGAGAAGCCGCAAAGCCACACAGGCTGAGCCAAGGCTTTCTCTGGTTAGAGGGCATCACGCACGCACGCACGCACACACACACACACACACACAGAATTGTATACATATACGCTTTATTGTCGCTTTTCGTCTTTTCTCCCATTCATCTCATCTGGTCTCCTATAGTCCTCCTATATCTTCTCTTTCTTCCTTCCTCCCGTCCACACCTATGCTCCGCTTGTAGTAAATAATTAGGAACAAAGCAGAGACGCTGCCTGCTTCCTCTCCAGCTCATTTAGACACACAGCAGTGTTTGTGATGATGCAGTGCCACTTCATTTTGGCTGGTTGTTTGGTCTGTCTGCCGCAGAATGAGTGGGTGTGTGATATAGAAATGGATTTAGAAAAGAGCAGGAGAAGAGAGAGGGAGCGAGAGAGAGAGAGAGAGAGAGAGAGAGAAAGAGAGAGGAGGAGAGGGAGGAAGCTTTGTGTGTATGTGTGTGTCTGTGTGTGTGTGTCTGGCTCCTCAGGAACACAGGGTTCTGATCAATAGCATCTAAACAGCTTGACTCTCCATCAGCATCAAACTCAGCAGTGTGACTCATGTGCACACATGCACGCACACATGTGCACACATCTGCACAAACTCACAAACAACAGATTAACAACCCCACCCCACCCCCCCCCTTAAAAAAAAAAAAAAAAAAAACTGCATGGCGTTAAGGAGTTTGTGCAATTAGAAAACTGATTGTATGCTAACTACATGTAAACAAGTGTGTTAACAGCCGTTGTTGTTTTCCATGCATGTGTTGAGAAAATAGTTTCCTGCAGCCCCTTCAGGTGTTGCAGACATCTGATAGACATCCCTGAACTCCTCTGATCATATCTGCTGGTATGAATAGTGGTAAGAAAGCAGCCTTGGATCCTCTAACCCTGGATGATGTAGCTTTCATTAGCCGAACACTGCGAAGCAAAAGAGAAAGGAAGAGCGAGCGGAGAAAGAGATAGAATTGGGGAAGGAGCGGTGGTCTCCGATGAGTTCTGCAGTCTGTTCCATCCCTTTAATTAGTCCCATTGGAATGCCCGCCCCGCTCCACGCGGCTGATCAGCTTCCCCTCTATATCTACCCGTCTGCATTTGTGTGCGTGTGCGCGCGTGGGCATGTGTGTTTGTATGCATCTTAGCTAAAGCCGGACAGACATCTCACGGGCATATGAGCTCTGGTTGAGCTCCCAACGGTCGAGGGGAAAAATGTACTGGAAATACATTAATATTCAAGGAGTTTCCATTCCCTGAGATATCTGCCGTTTGGAAAAAAAAAGGGATGCCTGCACTCTCTATATCAGTTACTGTGGCAATTAACGTGAAAGGGGCTTTGCTACCAGGAGATATATAGTGTCAATGCATTATTTTTTGTCCACAAACACTGAAGTGCAGGTTTTTAATATTGAGAATCGGTGTTAATCTGTGCCAGAGTGAAATCCTTTGTGAGTGAGAGTAAATTGTTTCGCAGCAGCAGGTTGCACCCCCTACAGTATAAAGCGCTCTTAAGGATGCTTTCACGCAGCACCTGATTGGTTCGGCTGAAACAAACTCCCGTGCGTTTGCCCGTTCGTTGCGGCTCATTCGGGCCCGTGTGAAAGCTGTCGATCAAAGCCGCCACTAGAAAAGGGGGATTCGGGCTGCTGTGCGTTTCTGATCTGAAAGCAAACAGGCCGGCCACCAGTGTTGTTTGACAGTAGATTTTAGCGCGACTTCAGAAGCTGAGCGACTGTAAAATCCATCTGCTGATTGTGATCTATAAACAACAGGCAATCTGCGTAAGCGATACACTGTATTTGCACAGCTGGCAGCCGCGGTGACGCGCGGGACGACACGAGATTTCCCACGATCAATCGGGCAGTCAAAAGCAGTTAAAACAGCGGTTGCTGTCCGTTTACAAGACGCGTAACGTAGACGTCCTGCAGTAATACTCCTTGTTATATTGAGCTTAATGGTTCTTCCTTTCGATTCTTTCTTTTGCGTCTGCAAAAACAGACAAATGCGGCAACAAAAAAGACGGCACAGTGCCCCCGTATCGCTGTACAGACACCTCCCTTTCATCCTGCCTCTTCCCGCTTGTCACTCTCCATAACGCGCGGTTGATTTGCCGTCTAAAACACGCTAAACTCGACACGCGTGCGACTTTGAATTAAGAACAACAGATACGGATCTTATTCACCCCGAGAATTTTAACAGAGAGATTACTATCTCGCCGTCCTGCCGAGCGGCGCCGCGGCCGAGGTCATCGGGTCGCTCCGCGGTAGCTCGCTGCGCTATTCAAAGTCACGGTATCAAAAGGAAATGGAAGATACCGTCTGATATTGTCAAGAGGCGGCAAAGAGGAGCCGAAAGGACGTGATAGAATAGACGGAGATGATGGAAAGGGGAGATGAAAGGTAAGGACACGGGAGCGTCGAAGGGACGGGATGTACAAAGACGAACAAAAACAAGGTGCCCGATAAAGCCACGAAGGGCGTATTTGGGAGACGTGTCAGCTGGTATAATGAGTTGACCTTAATGAACATTTTGACCATAAAAATGTGGTGTTTAGAGTGACACAAAGCATGTGCAAAATCGCCTCCGGAAGTTGTGGAAAGGCGTAGACTGACGTATCTGTCTCTCACTTCAACAAAATGACGCTGTTGCTACGCTTCAAGAAAGCCGCACGTCCATTTTATTTCTGCAGCAGATGTGATAAATGTGTGTCTAGCTCAAAACAGAGGACGAAGTAGACGGATGGAGCGCAGTGATATGATGATTCGTCAGAGGAAATCTGGGTATTCTTGTGACTTAATGGAAGGGTTTGTTTTGTAGCCAGAGTTGGGGGCCGTGGCTCTCCAAACCTAATTGCAACCTCGGGAGATTTCAGCTTGATTAGGCCTCCTTGATCCTGCCAGGAGTGCGCATGTGTGTGTGTGTGTGTGTGTGTGTGTGTGTGCACGCGTGGATGTGTTATATTGATAAAATCCAAAGTTTGGCCTTTGTGGATAAATTCACTGCATGTGACCTATGTAGAAAGCCAGTGGCTCCAAATTAAGCCTCCAATTTAACAAGCATTGTGAAAAGTGTGTGTGTGTGTGTGTGTGTGTGAGGGAGAGAAAATGAGGAGTGGGAAGTTTTTGGGCCCTTTGCTCAGCCTCCCAACACTCTTTCGCTAGTTAACCGCGCTCCGTGACTTGAGCAGTGTGCACTTCACAGACTTGACATTCCCGTCTTTCAAGTCAGCTTTTGCCTGCTGCCCCCCCATGTGTGTGTGTGTGTGTGTGTGCGTGTGTGTCCCGCACGTCCCTAAAGCTCGATTCGACCCAAGGGTGTCACACTCCATCTATCTCCCCTCTCTCTTTTGCTCCGTCCCGCTAACCTGGAGAACTCGCTGCGCACCGCGAGCTACGATCCTGATGTCACTACAAATCCATCGTCCGGGCGCGCCACGGCCGACCCTAAAACATCCCCGGGTTCAGACGCAAACAAAGACGGGCGCGCACAACCACGCAGGAAAAAAAAAAAAACAACACACCGCCGCAGAGCACGTCTGCTGACAGTGCAGATCCAAGTGGTAAACGTAGTTATGTTGTCTGAGCCTTTCTATCACCCACAAGTCCAACAGCATCAGACAATAAAAGAAAGAAGGGAATTGCCAGCCCTCACCTACAGGCGCGGGCTCCACCATAGCTATAAGCTGGCTTAACACTGCAAAAATAACATCAAAGTCCCCCTCTCCATAGAATACACAGCGCGCCACTTTCATATTTATCTATCACATTTTGACTACACTTCAATTTTCAGCACAGTTCTTGGGCAATGGCGAAGAAAAAAAAGAAAACACTTTGAACTAAATAAACAAATGCAAAGCAGGGATCTCTTGAAGCTTTGGAATTTAGGAAAATATATTAAAACAAAAAATGCAAATGACCTCCACTATGTGTTCGCCGGCGCGGGGAGAGAGGATAGCGTCAGGCATGGGAGAGCGCCGGCGAAAGAAGTAATCCGGGCGAAATTAAACGGCTTCTTTAATTCAATTTCAATCCTGGTTCTTCAACTTTTCCCTCTCCGTCTTCTTCTCCTTCTCCTTCTTCTCCCCTCTTGGCTGGGATTATTTATGCGCTAGATGAGCGAAATGGAAATCCACCCAACACCATAAGCCTTTGTTGACAAGTGCAGCGGTTGTTCTTCGGAGTAATAACAAGCAAAACACAGTTTTGCTCCACAGAAGCGGTGCACAAGTAACATTATTAGCCCGGCAAGAGTCTCATCAAGGTGTATAAAACAATAGAGAACAAGTGAGGCACAGACGCTTTAGTTTGACTACAGTACATTGAACGTGAAGGTGCTGGAGGGTAAAAAAAAAAAAGGGTGCAGACTTCTCCTTTTGGACTCACTGACAGAGGAAGAGCGCAGGTTCTGCTTTTCCAGCTCACTTTAACGGGAGTCTGATTTCATCCGTCCATCTCCCAGACAGACAGGTGAAAGTGACCGGCAGTAAAAAGCACTTTCTCTCCCTCTCTCTCTCTCTCTCTCTCTCCTCTTTCGTTCATTCTCTCCCCCTCTCCTCTCTGTCCTGTGCCTCCCAACTTAATTTTTCATCACGCTGAGGTTTCCAGAGGACCGGCGCTTTTTCTCCCCTCCACCGCCCTCAGCTGGTATATTTAGATTGTGTCTCTGCTCCCCTTCCATAAATGTCTCCCTCTCTCTCTCTCTCTCTCTCTCTCTCTCTCTCTCTCTCTCCCGCCTCCCTGCCGCCGATCATTTCCTTCATCACCCCAACATCTTCCCCACCGTGAATGTTGAAGGAAATTAATTGATTTTAAATGAACGAGCAACTCATTCCAAGCAACCACATCAAACATTCCCCGTTTCCAGCTGCTCAAATGTTTTTTGTTGTTCTGTGTTTGGTGGTATCTTTCATTTAATATTCTTACATTTTGAACTCAAGGGCTCTAAAAACTGACTGTTATGTGACAATTTAGGAGTATTAAGTATTTACTGTCGGTGTGTGAACAGATTGTAAAAATGACATAGATGACATTATTTTGAATTTCGATGAGTGTTAGCACAGACCTGATTGCGCCAAACTCCATTCAGAAAAAAAAAACATTTAAAAATTTGTTTACCTGTCATCTGTAGTTGTTTATCCATCTTTTTATCGATTTTATTTAAACTAAAACAGAAATCTGTGGGGGTTTTTGGATCATACCACTGTAGAGAGTAAGGTCCACCAAGCAAAATTCAAGAAACTACTGGCACACAACATCAGACAGACCCACAGTCTGACACAGGCAACACGTCTTATTTATGATATTCAGTCAAATTCACTCCGCCCGATAGACTCTAAATTTCTTCCTTCTTAAAAAACAGAAACTATCATAATGTGATGCATATATGCTGCTTAGATTTTAACCTCATGTGAAGAGCTCGTGTAGGCCACTTTAGTACTGAGCTGACAGCTTGGACGAGCAATAAACCGAATGTACTATTAAACATCAGACCATCCGAATCAGAGCTGAACTTCACGGCAGCACGAACGGCGGCGCTTTGGTTTTCCACTGTACGCAGTGAAGCGCCTTTGAAAAAGAAGAAATTATAGAAATTAATCAGTAATTAAATAAATACTTGATGGATACAACTATATGTCTTGTGTCCTGGCTAATCATGACATATATTGTTAGTTTAAGTTTAAATATTTTGAAAAACTACTTCATAAAAAGCATCATTTGGGATGTGAGTAGAGCTGTGCATGTTCTGGGACACTTTTTTTTAAGGAAATAAATCTGAAATGTTTGGGTTCTCTGCTTTTTTTTTTTTTTTATTTCCATTAGTAATGAGCAAGCTTTGATCATGGCTGTCGAGTGATGTACACATGAAGGAATCTCCAAGCTCGACGGCGAGGAGTCATGACTCTGTGAGTTTTGATGAAAATGCTTCAATCGGGCGCCAAACGTTAAACACGCAAGAAACACACACACACGGCCCGCTGAGAGAGAACCACTCACGTTACTCGCTTTAGACACACACGCGCGCACGCTGAGAGGTCGTCCCCGCAGGACGACGCTCTCAGACACGCTGACACTGACACCTTCCACCGAGGAAAAGCCCACACTTAAAAGCGCACAGCGAGCCCTCGGTGCGGTGGACTCGCATGCAATATCCTCTCGTCATGTTGGGTTTAAAAGACAAGCGGCTGCCTGTTGGGAACCTCGAGAACGTTCAATCCGAGCGTGAAAATCTTCATCCAGAACCGGATTCATCCATGTGTGTCAGAGGGGGGGGGCCGCCAGAGCTGCGGGTTATGTCAAAATAAAATGTGGTTAAGAAGGAGAGAGCGATGGAGCAAGGTAAAAGTATATTAAGGGAGTCAACAAGCCACTTTTCCTTGTTGTTGTTTTGTTGTTTTTTTTTCATTTCAGAGAGAAAGTGTAAGCAGGGAGGAGACAAAGACACGGTGATCAGTGATGTGAGTAGATGAGAAACAGGAGATAATGATTTGTGTCCACGTTGCCCTTAGAAACTTCCTGCCTCAGGTTAATGAATACTTTAAGAAGAGGAAAGATGCTGTAAAAGGGCACTGCCGCATCTTCTCTCTTCTCTTTTCCTCTCCTTTTTTTTTTAACTTGTTTTGGTTTTTTTTCTCTCCTTTGCCTTCCCTGACACACACAGATTAACACGCAGGGCAGGAGTTTGTGAAGAATGCGGCGATCACAGCGGGGCGTCTCGCTGATGGCTCGGGCCCTCTCCGGTCTCGTTCTGCAGCTCTCCTAAACTCCCCCGGTTCAGACCTATTTCTCTGCCCTAAATGCATAATTTTGTAAATGAAGCATCTGCTTGGGTGGTCCCAGCAGGCCCGTGTGCATCAGGCTGGGACTCACACACACACACACACACGCGTACAAGCGCACACACAGCGTCACTCAAAAATAGTTTTGCTGACACTCCGCTAAAATGTAACACCTAGAAAGCGTCTGCGAGGGGAACGTCGCGCGGTGGTTTCAATACCAAACGCGTCGTTCGTTTGTTCGTTTTGGTGCGTGCGAGATTGGCCGGCGTTACAGAAGCAGCGGGATATTTGTAAAGAATGTGAGAACAGATGCTTATTTCGGCAGGAACGATGAATTGTGTGTCTAAGATGGTTCCCCCAAAAAATAAATAAATAAATAAATAAAATAGATGAACTGAGACAAAAGTTTGCATTCAGGTTTTCCTAAATTGGGACAGCCCTTCTATGAAGTGCACAATTTGTTCCATGCACGTCTGGCACTGCAGCCATTAAGATAAACAGCACGCTGGAAGCTTCCTGACAAATAACAGGCTGGAAATATACTGCGGAGAAAAGCAAATAAGTAGTTGTCAATATTTATTTGTACAAAATCACCGTTAGGGTGAAGTCAGTGTTTCTATAGTAACATAACTCTCTGTGTATCGGCATGAAGGCCGAAATGGCATTAAACAACAACAGAGAACCGCATTGAAGACATATCGACACGTAAACTGCTTCTGGGGCAGTTAAAGCAGGTGTGTTTGTCATGAAATATTCAATTTCACACTGTCAGCGATAGAATTTGAAAATAATTTTCTAAAAGCGGTTTGACGCCACGCAGCTTCGCAACTAAGCCGCGGTGTCGGTAATGCGGTGGTGCTAGGTGCTTGTTAGTGGTGGGGCTTGCGTGTGTGTGATGTTTACGGCATTTCTTCGTAGCAGACAGCAACAAAGGGAATAAAGAGGAGAGTTTCATGCATCACACACAAACTTCGCCGCTCTCCTTTCCTTCCCTTCGCCTCTCCTCAGCCTGGCGCGCATGACTTATGCATGCCGTTTTCATACAGGTTGCCGTGATTGCGCGTATGTTCCTCGCGTGCGTGCACCTGTGTGTGTGTGTGTGTGTGTGTGTGTGCGTACATGCGAGCGGCAGCCATAGATAGCGGCAGAGCGGTAATGGTGTATAACTCATCCTAATGATGCAACTGTGAAGGCAGCAGGTGAGGTCAACACGAGAGACTGTGGTGGAAGGTGAAACTACCCGGACACATTACACACACACACACACACACACACACACACACACACACACATGAAGGAATCAATCCCCAGCAAACACACCTCCAGGCCCATAAACATGCACCCTGCCAATCTCTATATCACTCCCCATCCACTCTCTCCCATATTTGCTTGCAGCCCATTATTTTTTTTTTTCCTGCCCGTCCTTTTTTTTTTCCCCTCCGTCCCTCCAAACACCGCTCCCCTCTTCCCTCCACCCACTCTTCTCCTCCCTCCCTCCCTCCCTC
>JAOXYL010000050.1:18529298-18548094 GCA_028564955.1 Terapon puta | reverse complement strand
CTCTCTCTCTCTCTCTCTCTCTCTCTCTGTCTTTCTCTCATTAAGCGGAAGCACCAGGCCATGTATGATGACTTTGTGAAAAGGAAGGATATGAAGAGAGAGGGCTACTCCTCCGGCTCCCTGCACAGTTTCACCGCTAACGGAGGGAATGCCCGCTACTCTCTCCCCATCAGCGCTGGAGTTGGAGGAGGAGGAGGAGGAGGGGGAGTTGGAGTTGGAGGAGGAGGAGGGGGAGGTGTTGGAGGGCTGGGAGCTCTGGAGGGAGGGGTAGGAGGAGGCTCAGGAGGAGGGGTGACCAAGTTTGACAGACACGACCCTCGCCAGGTGCGGGATGCAAAATAACCAGGCTGCTATTTGTGAAGTCCTGTCTGCTGTTTATCGCAGTGAGGTCGTTTGCTCTGATGAGTCTTGTGCGATTGCAGGTCCTGATCTCCGAGGCGATCGCGAAGATGATCGTGCGGGACCTGCAGCCGGTGTCCATGGTGGAGAATCAGGGCTTCAGGGAGCTGCTTCAGCTCCTGGAGCCGCGCTACACGCCCGAGCGGCAGCACTACGTCCAGAGCCAGCTCCTGCCCGCCTACGCCTACCAGGCCCAGCTGGCCACCCGTCAGGCCCTGGCCTCGGCACACGCCCTCAGCCTCAGCCTGGACCTCTGGAGGGGCTTAGCCGGAGCCACTTCAGGGTAAGGAGGTGAAATCAGGCCAACGCAACGTGGTCCCCGCTTGGTTTGATTTCCTCGCTGATGATGAGATCACCTCTCTGTCTCTCTCTTTCTCTTTGCAGGTACCTCGGTGTCACCTGCCATTTTCTCACATCTGATTGGCAGATGCGTTCGGCCCTCCTGGCGTGTCTCCCCCTGGCCGGGGGCGGCTCTGGAAGTCGGGTGCTCTCCGATTTCGACGAAGTGTGTCACTCCCACGGCGTGTCGGGGAGAGCGTTTCGCGTCGTCGCCGACCCTTTCCCCGCCACGCCGGCGGCCAGGCCCTGCTGTCTCCCCGGCTTCCTGGTCTCCCCTGCCCTCGCCGCCAACGGGCAAGGCGGCGGCGACGACGACTTCGCGGAGGAGGCGAACGGCGGCAACGGCGTGGAGGAGGGGGTCGTGAACGGCCACGGGGACGGCGGGGAGGAAGGAGAATGGGAGGACCCGTGGGAGCAGGGTCTGGGTGTTTGCCGGGTGGACTGTTTCTCGCGCTCTCTCGAACAGTGCGTCAGCGAGGGGCTGCGCTCGTGTCCGCAGCTCTCCTCCACGCTGGCCAAGGCCGCCTGTTTCTACAACTACATTACCTCTGCCGTCCCGCCCGAGAAACTCAGCCAGGTGTTTGACAGCCCTGGGTCGGTCATGGGGGGACCAGGAAATACCCCTGCTGCAGCAAGAGACTGGGCTGCTCAGCTGAAGGTCTGTAATATTACAAAATCATGTGTTGTAGAGTAGTAGAGACAGTTGATCAATTATTTCTACCACTGCAATGTAGCTGTAAGCAGATTTAAGGATTCTTTTAAGTGCCCACTCATGTATGTCAAACATTTCCCGAAGAAGCTTATTGGATTAAAAATGTATTATATTTCCAGTGACCAGTTTGAGGCAGTTTTGGAGGTTTCACGAGGAGGACAAATCATAAACCACCCAATAAACCATCTGTCAGTTGTTTGTTATAAATCTGAGCCTGTATCCACTATGTGTCCATAATAACATTCATTTCGTAGCCTGAGTATGTAGCAGTTTCAGCTCGATTTATATTAAGAGACTGAGAAATGTGAGCTTCTCTGCAGGGGAAAAAACCAAGAGCGCGTTTCCACCCTTTTCAAAATGTTTGTCTTTGTTCGCGACGCAGGTGCTTCGGCGGCTGCTGGACTCGGTGGAGTTCCTGGAGGAGGTGAGCGGTCCGGGCGAGCTGGCGCTGGGCCCTTCGGAGAGAGCCCGGCTGAGGGAGCTCACCGACACCCTGGAGCCGTTCACCGAGGCGTGGGACATGGTGCACGGGGACCGGCAGGCGGACGCGCAGGCGGACAGACACGTGTCCGTCAGCCTGGCTCTGCCCTGCGTCCTGGGGCTCCGCAAGCACCTCTCCGAGACCGCAACCCCCAACTGCCCCTCTCTCCTCGTGGGCCTCAGCCAGGCCTTGGAAAGTCGGCTGGCCCCCATCCTGGAGGACCCCCTCTACATCACTGCCACCACCTTGGACCCCCAGTTTAAGCTCACCTGGAGCAGCAACCCTGACTGGCACAGGCAGGTTCTCGTCGAGGAGCTGTCCAAACACTCCACAGCCTGCAGCCCCGCAGACCCCAACACGGACCTCCACGCTCAGTCCCAGACGCCCCCCGCCCCAGCCCCGTCGCAGGTCCCCTCGCTCTCTCGGCCCTGTAAGCTGTTCTCTTTCATCAAGCAGAGACCCGCGACGCAGGCCAAGAGCCTGGAGCAGGAGCTGGCTGTCTACCTGCGAGAGGAGCCCACAGACGAGGAAGCTCTGCATTACTGGCGGCGCAAAGCCATCGACTTTCCCCTGCTGGCCCAGGTGGCCAAGAGG
The DNA here is from genome assembly GCA_028564955.1 of Terapon puta. Taxonomy (NCBI): domain Eukaryota; kingdom Metazoa; phylum Chordata; class Actinopteri; order Centrarchiformes; family Terapontidae; genus Terapon; species Terapon puta. Next base: position 18,545,569 of record JAOXYL010000050.1, on the reverse strand, counting down.
GCGTTCACCATACCTGCTTGCGGCACCGTGGTGGAGAGCATTTTCACCACTGCCGGGCGCTGCCTGCGGCCGGAGAGAGGCCGCGTCTTACCAAAGAACCTGGAGACGCTCATCTACCTCAAAGCCAACTACAGATTATTATGGACTTAAAGCTGAGGGTCAGGCATTTCTTTGACTGAAATAGCAGCTGAAGGCTTTATACATGCGGCGAAGTTGCTTCTTGGATACTAACCTCTATTCCCTTCTAAGGAAAACTGAGCTAGAAGCATAACTTAGCCCTCATACTACACATCATTTGACACAAGATGTAGGAGAATTTCCTCGCCGGGGCTCACTTTCCGTTCTTAAGAGAGGTTTTTAGGTGTGGATTGCTGTCTGTTTATCATGTAGCCTGCATACGGACGATTATACCACATGCTGCGGACTGAGGGGACTAGAAGCAGATCAATACTAAAGCATTTACGTTGACATTATTTTGCCTGATCAGGGTTTCCAGACAACCACGAGACCGCAAAGCCCCCACTCTCTATCCCCCCGCCCCGCTAGTACCAGCCAACACTGACATACCAATGATAACCAAATGATCAATTACTGCATACTGTAGCATATTTATTATAATTTATTTTTCACTGGTATACAATAACTCAAGAGGTTGTGGCTAATTTGATGTTGTTTTTGAAGGAAGGCATTAGCTGCTGAACGGTATGTCAGTGCATCATTCACTTATTCTTTTTTTTCTCTCTCTGTATGTATGCCTCACTGCTGGGACATCATAATAAATGAGTTTCACTTCGAACTCAGAGGTGTGCGCAGTTTTGCAGATGTGGGTGCACCCGTGCATGTGTGCACATTGCCCACCTTTTTTTTTTTTTTTTTTTTACCCACCGAGAAAACCTGCTTCATATAGCTCATTCATTGACCCTAATTCATTTGTTTGTTCTTCTGCCCAATCCTTTTTCAACGCCACGTGTGCTCTTTCAGAGTGGAGGTGAATTCCATCTCATTTTCTTTTATCAGCACTTCTTTTTTCCCCCTCTTTTTCAATTTCACATCCAATTCTACTTCTGAACTTTTAGGAATTGAAATGGGTTTGACCCTGCCTCTGCCCCAGAGAGCGAGCAGAGGATGTGTGCGTGCGGCACTACAGAGGCTCTTGCTTTGTCTGACCTCGCCGAAATATTTTGAAACCAATTTGCAGGGCATGGCTTTGAAGGAGAAACGGCGAATGTTGCTGTGTGTGTTTGGCTTCATTCAGGGACTCTGTTACTCTGCGCTGGGCCAGTGGGGAGGCCGGGTAATTGCATGTAATTCCATTACAGTTAAATTTGAGTCAGCAGGAAGGCAGCAGCCACATCCTACACAGTCCTTTTCTCCAAAGCCAACGAGACTCACAAAACCTTATTACTGAAGCACGTAGAGATAATTGGCAGTAAACCATATGTAGCTGCTGTACTCTTGTTCTCTGATGCTACATCAGAAGGCACAAGAGCGCTTCAGTGCGTTGATCAATGTTTTGCCATTAATAAGGAACAGTAAAACAGCACCATCAATCAATTTGAAGATGACTGGCCGTGAAGGAATTGCAATAGATCTGATTACGAAGACGGCACAGCAGCCAGCGCGGCCGTGTTTGTTGTTGCTGAAAGCCACTTCAGAGGAAGTGTGCTAATCTCTACGAGACACAATGAGATTTCCCTCATAGATCATAATTATCAAAGATTGCTGTGATTTTAATGATTATCGCCCCAGGACGTCCCTGTGGATTTAGATGTGTCGCCAGATATCCGCGTGGATGTGTCGGCGCATTAATCTTTGCAAAAGTGTGTTTTTGCTCATCCCCCGTGGGTGTGTTGTTGTTTGCGAGTGTACGTGGAGCAGCTTGAAGCGTCTCGCCCTCCCTCCCCCTCCCCCTCCCCCGGCTGTGACAGCTCATCCATATGGGCTGCGGTCCTATTGGTAATTGCCTCTGAAATGAATTACTTGGCAGAGAGCGAGACTGAGGGAGGGGAGGAAATTGTAATTGAACTGCCCCCCTCTCTCCCGCCTTCTCCCTCATGCCTCAAGTTATTACATCTGCAGTGCAGAAAGCCATTCCCTCTACCATACGCTGACACACATACACACACATGCAAAAAAAAAAAAAAAAAAAAGAAAATACACACACTCTTACAAAACCAATGTTTCCCCTCCCCCACACAGTGGCCTCAGCAGAGGGACGTATTGATGCAGGGTGATTTCATAGACCGATTGTTCACGGGCACATGCACACTGGGCCACACTCCTGCGCTCCTATTCGTCACACAGACACAAACACTCTCTTACTCACTGTGTTTGAGTGTGTGTGTGTGTGTGTCCCAGTCTCCCTCTATTTGGGGTGCCCTTTAGTTGGCCTTGGTGTATTCCTAAGGTCTGCCGCAGGACATTGGAGTTGGCACAAACAAAAGTGGTGTTTAGTATCAAGAGAGCCCTGGTTACCCCATACACACAGACACACACGCAGCCAACCATCGTTATTAATAACCCTGCCTGTTGCTGACCTGCCGACAGTTAAAGCCGAGGGGGATTAAAGAGCTACCCCCGCTGTATTTGAGGCTGTACATTTGAGCACAGAATATGGTGGTTTCCCTTCTTAATTTGGCAACTGTATAAAACATTTAAGAGACATGAGTGCAGCCTTGCCCTGTCTTCATCTTGCGACACATGGGGACTCACTTTAGCCTCTTTCCGTGACCTTTCAGCACTCAGGGCATGGAAAGAGGGGCAGTAAGTCCAATGAGCCACGTAACCCTGCCCCCGACCAGACATGCATGTGTTGTGACTCCAACCGCGGCACACAATGGGATCTATTTCTGTAAATGGACCAGGGTTATCGCTCCACTTAGGCTGAGTTCTTGCTCTCTCTTTCTCTCTCTCTCTCCCTCTCTCTCTCTCTCTCTTTCCCTCCCCTCTCCTTATCACAACACTCTAACCCAGTGACAGAACATCATGGCCGACAGAAACAGCCGGTTAAGCGTGAAGAAGAAGGAGAAGAAGGTGGAAACCAAAGCAGGTGAGGAGAAGGACAAAGAGAAGGAGAAGGGGAAGATCCTGAAGAAGCCTGACAAAGTTGCCAAAAAGCCAGAGAAGGCGCCCGAGCAGCCCACGAAGGATGAGGAGAAGAGGAACGGGGAGAACGGAGCGGCGAAGGGGGCCGAGGCGAATCCCGGTGAAGAAAATGGAGAGTTTCAGCCTATAGAGCTGCCACCTTTTGAGATTGTCACAGGGTGGGTGAGACTTAAATACATACACCGCACAAGTTAAGAGTCAGTATGCAACATGTACACACCACTTTCACTCTCAACGCATCCAAGTTTGTGGTTATGCTGCTGTTGAAGCTGTTTTTCGCACCTCTCTCGTATTGTTCCCTATGCATGTCCTGTAGTTGAGGGAGCATACTAATGACTTGCACCTGCCATCCTCGCTAACCCAGCGGTAAGAATAGGAGTGACTCACAGAGCTGACACAGACACACGGTGCCTGCTATATCACTCCGCCGAGCATCTGTTCCCAAATCTCTGTCCTTTTGAGTATTAGCTGTTTGATATCACAGCTATAATAGACCTATTTGTGCGATCCATCTGGCCGCCAGTGTACGATATAACAATGGATTAATATAGAAAGGCGAAGAGGGGGGGGGGGTTGTGCAGCGGCTGAGTCATGACGGGCCTGGCAGATTGTGGGATGATGTGAAAGCCAAAAATATTTATAGTTTGCACCCTCATTATTATTCAGGGTGGCGACCATGTCACCATAATCTATATGTGAGACTCGCTATCATTGCTCTTTTACCGTCCTGGAAGGCTGACAAATTCATCACAAAATTAGTGACTCATACTCTCAGCGTTACCGGAGTGGTATTTCCAGCTACAGCCATATGGCATGATAAAGGTGACAGACTTTTTTTTTCCCAAAGCACTGCTGATAAATACGTCATGCTTACTGTTTTTTTCCCCCACTTTTGCGTGGTAATCTAACCTTTAATGCACAAAAAAGGTTTTGTTAGTTACGGAAATGCCCAACTTTCAATTTCTACCAGGGAACAGATGAGCCCGTTCTACTTCAAGTTTCAGTTCAGGAACGTTGAGTACTCATCGGGGAGGAATAAGACCCTACTGTGCTTCAGAGTGGATACACCAGGAGGCACCACAGAGCCCCTGAAAGGTTATATGGAGGATGAACATGCCACAGCTCACGCCGAAGAGGCCTTCTTTCAACAGGTAATGAACGCTCACACTCTCGCTGTAGTATAATGTTACACATATGCGGACCCCGTGGGAGGTCTGGTTTCCATTAGTTTGCAGGCATTTTATCTCCTGATAACGTTACATGTTGTGTTTGTTTTTTAAATCTACTTCCTTTAAATCTCTACCCTTTCCTCCCCAGGTTCTCCCTAGCAGTTCCCAAGAGTATGACGTCACATGGTATGTGTCATCCAGTCCCTGTGCGTCGTGCGCAGCCAAGTTGGCCAACATCCTCCAGCAGCGCAAGAAGGTCCGTCTCAGCATATTCTGCTCCCGTCTCTTCGAGTGGGAAGAGCCGGAGATCGTCGAGGGGCTCCGGGCTCTGGCGAACGCCGGCTGCAAACTGCGAATGATGAAGCCGTCTCACTTCCAACACGTTTGGGAAACGTACGTTGAGAAGGAGGACCAGAGCTTTGCACCCTGGGAGGACTGTCAGGAGAACTATGACTACTACGTGGAGAAATTGGCTGATATCCTCAAGTAGATGTAAGTCAGGAAGTAATATACGAGGTGCTATTTCTAGGTCACTCAAATAATTTGATTTCAAAGTTTGTCTGGATAATAATAAATCTTTCCCTTGTGTCTTTTGTCCCCCATTTTGTTTCAGGTGCACATGACGATCTCCACACTGACTGAACCACAAATCAGCCCGATTGTTAAATTCCCACTGGTTGAACGTGTGTTTCTTGCAGTTCCATCTGACGGAGCAGATCAGTATTAGTTAGATGAATGAACACTTCATTTTGTATTTTTTATTTTGATAATTTCACAGGCAGACACAAAATGCTTTAATGGCATTTTTCTGTAGCATCACTTATTGTACATAAATATATGATACAGTATCTAACCAGTTGCCTATAACGTTCATGGCCAAACACAACATTAAATAAGCTCAAGCTAATGTGTATCTACTGACATCTGGTGTTTGTTCTGAGAACTGAAAGGTTCACCCCCACCACGGATCATCACATCTACAATAATTGGCAGCAATGTATGACTGAAGCTAATAACATAAATGACATCTCGCATTCATACAGTGCAGACTGAGCAATAATGTGCTTTAAATTAAGCTATGTACAATTCTAAACAGTACCGTGAGAGCAAATCTGTACACATTCATATGGCGACAGTGATGCACAGTCAAAATGCAAGTCAGAATTTACACTTTGTCGGCAGGATAGTTTTAAAACTAACCACCTTAACAATTCATTAAACCGCTCTTAATGACCCTCAGCCGTGCTTTGAGACTTATGCTAAGATAGTGAACAGCAGAACATTAGCGCTCGGGTCGAAGCACAGCTGAAGGCCGATAGTCTGACCGTGTAAAGGTCAACCACACAAGATGAGTCTGAGATATCTCAAGATGGCCAAGGTACAGAGCTTGGCCTTTCCCCCGATGCCGCTCTTTTTTTTTTTGGCCACACCGGTAATAAGCATTGCACGTTTTCATAGATCCAGATATGTTGTTTCTCGCTGCATAATGGCCATTAAAGCCCTGCAGGGCTGTAGCAGAACTCTAGACTTGTTGATAAATCTGTGACACACTGATGGAAATAGCATGTCAGTCTATCACTGTTTGAAGGAAACCAGCCCTCCATTATTTTCCGTGGTATTGTGGTTATCCGCTGAAACAGCTAGAAAGAGATGATGATTAGAAACACATTATGCCTCAGTTATAAAGCAATTACCTGTATGATCATCACAGAGAAAAAAAAACTGTTTAATTGGAAAAGTTTATTACCTTGGTCCTCCTCTGTAGTTATTGGTAATGGTGTTGTTTCACTGCAAATTATGTCGTTCTCTTCCTCTTCTGCAGGTTAAAACAAAAAGGCAAAAAAAAAAGGAAGAAAAGATGTCAGTGAGCCACCTGCATTGTAATCTAGTTTTTGGATCACCATCTTTACTCATCTTTACCTTTAGGCGCAGCATTCAGTGCTGCATCGGTGATGTACTCAACCAGCGGACAGGGTGCATCTGCGGGATGGAAAAAGGAACTTTAACAAAGGCCTGAAGGCAAACTATGAAAGTTCGACTCAAACTCGAAAATGTCAGCGAGTAGTTTCACAAATGCTACTTTAAAAAAAAAAAAAAAGCTCGGAAATGAATCACTGGTGCGCTGTATCTGCAGCATATGAGGAAATGGCAACCAAAACCACAAGCCATGAGACGTGGTGTTAGCATACCAGAACAGTCCTTCAGCTGGGCCATGGTGAGAAACAGGTTTGACTCCTCTTGCTTATCTTCATCATCAGCTGTGTGTTAAGAAAAGAGGTCTTAATTTAAGATGAAATGTGTTCTCACAGAAACAAGCTGTGAGAACAACACTGACTTAGTTAAGTAATTTACATATACAGCAGATATGGAGCAACATTATCACTGAGGTGCTGTCGCGTTTCCGGCCGCCTGATGAATGTGTTTTTTCCATCTGCCGAGGGAGAGGCTATTTCACTGTGAAATTCTCTGCCGTGTGTCTGTGCTATTTGGTATAGCCGCTATTGTGATTTTAAATTATTCCCCTACCTGCAGTGGCTGAAAACTACACTGTAAGAGCATTGAGAGTGAACCAGAATAGTAAGATCGGGGGACAAATTAGCAATGAGCTGAAACCCACTATGAAGCTTTTTAAAGCTGCGGATGATTCTCTGTAGGTTCACCAATAAGCAACCTCACCGTAATACTGTTTTCACATTGTTTTGTGTTGCAGTGCACAATATTATTGATCACAGGCAGATTTTTGGAATCGAAAAGTACCAAAAAATGGGGCACTACCTGGTTTGCGCATGACTCTGAGAACAATGCATCCGATGAAGACTGCAGCAATGCCGAAGACGATGCAGCCGGAGATGGAAAGAAGCACTCTCCTCTTCAGAACTACAGATTTCAAATGAAAACAAACGAGACAAACGAATGAGAACATATTTTTGTAGGGTTAAAACTCTCTCTTTCCAGATCCCTGTTGTACTTACGTAGGTTCTTGGTCTTGTAAGATTCACTCTTTTTTGAATAAAGTGGTCTTTCTTCGCGAACGCCTTGGCAGGTGTACCAGCCCTGCTCCGGGTCATTCTGGGGTGTGACTTTATGCGTCTTTGAGAGCGGCTGATCAATCTTATCATCCCCTTTAAACCTAACAAATGTTTGCGTGAGCATTCGGAAACATGAGAATCCACTCGATGCACAGGCATTTATAAACTCATCCAAAGTGTGAACTGATGTTTCGGCTGAGCATTACCATGTGAAGTTCCACGAGTCAGCGCTGCCCTTCACCTCACATTCGAGCAGCAAGCTGTCAGTGGAGAAGGCCTCCGACCAGCCGGTTATCAGGTCTATACTAGCCTGTGGGCGCTCTGCAGGAACACATTAAATACTGTGATGAACAGATTCACTGTGTGCATACAGAAATACTGCAGGGAGTCAACAAATACAAACCTTTAATTGTGAGTGTCACGGCCTGACTGCGGTCTGAGTGGAAGGCTGCTGACTTTCTTTTAGTTTGGCACCTATATGATCCAGAGTCCTTTGTTTCAACAACAGGGATGTTGTAGTAGCTTTTAGTTTCAGGGAGTTTACTGTCACCTTTGAACCACAGGTACTCCCATCCAGAGGAGACATTAATGTGACAGCTCAAGGAGACTGTGTCTCCAGTGTGCATCACATCGTGCTCGGGATCCTGCATCAGTTTGACTGTGGGTTTCTCATCTGGGGGGCGATGAAAATGCCTTTGTTACTGGATTTAAGAACATTAAAACGTATACAGCCTGGACTAAGGAGAAGCTGGCCTAAATTAAATGTACAAATAAATATGATGTATAAATGTATTTAATTAAAAAAAGTGTTAAATGGCTATTCTGATATGCTGAAACTCTTACTTCCCTACAAGAATGAAAAAGAATGATGATGTGAAATGATTAGTTACACATTTCAGGATTATTTTTGCCTTCTTGAGAGTCAGATGACAAGATTGATACCCCTCTCTCATCTGTATGAAGGTATAGTCAAGAGATGGTTGTCTTAGCTTAGCATGACTAGAAGCAGGTTGACACAGTTAACCTTTATCTGTCTAAATGAAAACTTGTGCTGGTGGCGGCGGCGGTGGTTGAGGTTTCCAGGCAGCAAGCGACGAGGTGTTTCTTCCTGTGTTTATGAATAAGTGATGGCAACCATCTCCTGTCTGCAGCTTCATGCTGAACAGGGCAGACGTTTGAGTTTTATCGCTCCTCTAATCTCACCCTCAGTGAGAAAGCAAGGGAGTAGTTTTCCCAAAATGACTGAGTACCGAAATACGATGACTAATTTCAAAACATTCCTTAAATCATTCATTAAAAAAAAAAAAAAACTCACCATAAACATCAAGTCTTAGTTCAGAACTGTTGGTGCTGCTGACATGCGTTCTCTTCTTGTGCCTTGCCGAGCACATGTATAGTCCACGGTGTGAGACTGAAGCAGAGTCGATGGAAAAAGTAACTTTATCCGAGGCAAAAGATGCAGCTTCAATAGTCCGGATCTGCTGCCCATCTTTGTACCACGTGTAAGTCCAGTCGGAGCTGCCGTCCATCCCACAGCTGAACTTCACGCCCTCAGTAGGGAACACATCCAACCACTGGGTTATGTTCTTCACAGATGGAACAGGGATTTCTAAAGAGAGACACACCTATTAGTCCCTTGGTAATATCCCATAAACATCCACAGAGATAACAAATTTGTATATTATTCTTACCATTACATTTTATTTTTTAGGAAATGCATAAACACGGATGAAGGCTCACCATATATGTGTAAATTGCGCTCATCGCTGTGCACTGTCTCATACTTTGTTTTCTCTCTTCTGGCCATGCACTCATAAGTCCCACTGTGAGATAAATTGGCATTGGGGATTGTAAAAATGCCCCCGCTGATATTAAGTGGTGCTTTGTTTTTGAACCAGAGGTACTCCCAACCGGACGAGACTTCGACGTTACACTCGAAGGACACTGACTCTCCGACGTACACCTTGTCAGCGTCTGGCTGTCGAGCGATCGAGGGCTTGGGCTTGTTTCCTAAGTGCACAAAGAAGAACTGTATCTGTATGTACTTTGTGGTATTAAAAGGCGTTGTGCTGAGAAAATGTCTGAGCAGCCAGATAAAAGCATCATAAACTACCAGAGATGCACAGCAGAAAAACACAACCGGAAAGCTCAACTCAACACCTGCATGTGAAACTTACCTTTCACCTCAAGGGCTAAAGCCTGGCTAGAGTCGACACTGAAGACTTTATCCGTGCCTCTTTTTGCTCTGCATGTGTATGTTCCACTGTCTGCTGTTCCGACAGAGCTGACTTTCAACATGTCTTCAGACACACCAAGGTCCTTGTTGTCTTTGTACCACGAGTACGTCCATCCAGAGAATTCGCTGACGTGACAGCTAAAATGGACGGACTCCCCAGGGAACATCACCTTGTAGTCTGGAGCTTGCGTCAGTGTGACAGTGGGTTTCTTGTCTGAAGGGAAGTGAACGTGCCATTGCCATCAGTATGTTGAAGTGCATTGAATCCAGTACAAAATATAGTTAAAGTTTAACTAGACGTTTATTCAACCTCCCTCATCTGCCCTCATGCCCCAAAATGTTTCATTTTATCTAAAATTCTTTATTACAAAATGTAAATATTTTGGTTTTATTATTATGCAAATAAAAAATTTAAAAACTCACCATATACTGAGAGAAATAGCTCTGAACTTAGTCTGCTAGTGACAGGCCTGCCCTTCAGGTGTCCAAGGCATTCATATTGTCCGTTATGGTTCTTTGAAGCAGAGTTGATGGAAAGGGTAGTTTTATCCGGGTCAAAAGACGCAGCTTCGACCGCCTGGACCTGCTGCCCATCTTTTTGCCACGTGTAAGTCCAGTCAGAGCTTCCGTCCATCATCCCACATCTCAACGTCACGCTCTCGGTAGGGAACACGTCCAACCACTCAGTTATGTTTTCCAAATATGGAACAGGGATGTCTGAGGAGATAGAGAGCGAGTCGCGTCAGCCGCTTTGAGTTATAATTACAGTATAAAGCACACGATAAAGGGAAGTTATTGCATCTGCTGATCTTAAAACAATCAAGCTTACTTAAAAGAAAGTCAAATTTGGAGCTTTATGGTGTCAAACCTATTTGAATAGAGAATAACAAGTCATTTTTTAAAAAATTAAGGAAAGCAAATACTTAAATAATTCTTTGCCTGAGTAATTTCTGGCCTTAATGACTATTATGATGATTAACCTCTTCTTCAGGTTAAAGAAAACAAATAGTCAGAAGCAAACCTGCAAAGTCCTTGTAAATTGAAAATCAAAGTGCAGATCAATAATTCTGCAATGCGTGACAACAGGCCAATTAAGGCGCAGCCGAGTACTGATGTCAAGGAAGCAGCAACAGTTTATTATTAACAGCAAAAGAAAAATACCCACAAATATGAAATTGTGGATTGAGCTTGTGAACAACAGCCTGGAGCGTTGGTCACATGAAGACTGAGCGCGAGTTAAAAAGGTACAATCCTGATGTCGTTTTTCACTCTGCTTGCCATCAACGGCACATTGACAAACACCCTTTTTAACCCCAAGTGATACATATGCACACTTCTGAGCCATTCAAGCCTGCGTGATGCTGCACCACCACATCCTGTTTCAACAGAAAACACATGAAATAACGGAAGCAGGGCGCTCTCAAAATGCTACTTCAATATATTTAAAACCAGCCTAGAGGTTTTTCTTTTGAGGTATCAGTGACAACACATAAGATGACCTCATTGCTGTATTATATCATGACATTTTCTTACGGTAAACACAACGCCTATGTTACTTCTCCGGTTTTTTTTACCTACCAAGGACATCTTGACGTATTTCCTCACTGAAATCTGTTGTTATTTTGCCTCTGGTCGCCTTGCACCTGTATTTCCCCGTATCAGATATTTCAAGGCGTATGCTGAAGGTTTCACTGATGGTTTGGCTGGAGCCAGGGTAAATTTTTCCATCTTTATACCACAGATACTCCCAACCAGTGGACACGTCGACTTCGCAAGTGAAGTTCGCTGTTTCTCCCACATACATCGTTTCAAAGCCGGGTTCCTTCCTCAACGTCGGTTTAGGTACGTTATCTTAAAAAAACAGAGAAGGGTGAGGGTTAAGTTCAGACCACATCACTGAACCCCAAAGTTTAAATAACGGCATACATGGGCTTAAAGCTCACCGTAAACTTTGATTTCAACTGTGTTGCTGAATCCAGAGGTAACTCCCCTGGCTGTGAGGTGAGCTTTGCAAGCATACTCTCCTTGATGGGTGCGAGAGACCGAGGTGATGTTCAGCAACGACCCCTCTCCGTCAGGGTTGAAGGACATGGTCTGGATGGAGTCCTCATGGATAGTCCCCTGATTTTTGTGCCAGGTAACCGTCCAGTCAGAGCTGGCGACTTCACAGCTCAACTCCACAACCTCGTCCTCAAACACGTCCGGCCAGGGAGTCCGCAGCTTCAGAGTTGGTTTGGGCGGGTCTGGAAACATGCAACAAAAAGAAATGGTGCAAGTCTTTCGATTTCACTTCAACTTCATGATGACATACTTCATCAGTTTTACATGAAAGCATTATAAACTCATGTCAAAATCAAATCAAATGTATTTAAAGCCCAAAATCACAAACACTGTTTGCCTCAGAGGGCTTTACAGTCTGTACAGTCGTGACACCCTCTGTCCTTAGACCTTCGAACCAGGTCAGGAAAAACTTCCAAAAAGCCTTTTTGGGAAAAAGAAGAAACCTGAGGAAGAGCCACAGATGAGGGATCCCTCTCCCTCTGACGGACAGATGTGCATTAGATGCCACACGTACAGAGAACATCATCATCAGTCATATAACAAATGTAATCATCATCATAATAATAATATAAGGGCTCATATATGAAGATACCCATATAGTGGACAAACTGTTTGAAGAACAGTTTCACGTAACTGGTGGCAAAGCGACAACACAGTTGGTGGGTAAACTTACCAAACACCTGCAGAGTTGTTGTTGCACTTTCTGCTGTGAGGAACGGGGCTTTGCCTCTCCTGGCTTTGCAGTGGTACTGTCCATTTTTGTCATGATCAATGGAAGCTATTTTTAAAGGGCCACTATCGGATGCTTGAATTTCACTCCCATTATGGTACCACAGGTATTCCCACCCCGAGGACACAGCGACGTTGCAGGTGAAGCTGATGGACTCTCCAGGGAACATCTTGTCAAAGTTTGAGCTTCTGGTGACTGTGGGCTTTGGCTGGTCTAATCAGAGGGGAGACAGAAAAGGATGTAATGACATTTTTATATTATTTTATATTACATGCTGCCTAGACTTTCAGCAGAAGTATGTGTGATGGGATGTATAAACACTTACCATTGACTTTTAGTTCAATTGAGTTACTAGCATCAGTGGTGACGCCCTTTGTTTTGTGTTGGCCTTTACAGGAATAACTTCCAGCGTATGTTTTTGTTGCTGCAGTCAGTTTGAGTACCGATCCCTCCGCAGACAAAGACACATTCGGGTCTGACTCTTGTACTCGCTCCCCACTTCTTTCCCAGATGAAGGTCCAGTCAGAGCCGTCGACTGCACAGATAAACTCCACGATCTCATTTTCAAACACATCCTGCCAGTCGGTCCCGAGCTTCAGGGATGGTTTAGGTGGGACTAGAAACAAGCAATGCAAAGAAGTTTTTTATAGCATTTTCTTTCTCATAGACCTTAATTAAATGTCTACTGGGAAAGGTTGGTTTAACTGGGCCTGGAAACGTAGAACAAAAAGACATCTTACAAATCTTACTGCAAATAACTTTCTGCAGAGAAAAACAGAGAACAGAAAGATTAAGTGCAGCATTTAAACTTCCACTTTCTCATCAAAGTGCTTTGAATGTGCAAATGTATGTAGGTATGAGTGCTGTGGCCATACTCTTTGAAGCTGGTGGCAAAGTGATGACCCAGTTCATGGCTCAAACTCACCATTAAATGAAACTAAGTATTGAGTCCACTGGTAACTTGGTTTTGTGTTCACTGTGTATAATGTTGTGTATTAAAACTAATTTGGATTACATTTGCATGATTCAAAAAAACAAACAAACATTACCTTGCAAATACAGGTCCATCAGGAGCCTTTTTTCTGATTTCTGGTCTTGCTGTATTTTCAATAAATACTACGACGACTACTACTACTAATACCACTAATACTAATAATAATATGCTTTATATGATAAAACATGCAGCAGACAGTTGTTTAAGAGGGAACAACTCCGAAATATGAATAAATACTTAAATGATGTCATTTTTTCATCAATTTAATACAATTACAGACTATGGATACAATTATTTAAGACATATGCTCACACAGTTATCTACCTTAAAATGTTTTATAAAAATTTAGATCAAAATAACATCATGCTCAACAACAGTTTTTATTTCACAGAATGTGAAACAGGGTGGAGGAACTCGTTGTGGTGATGATGTCATCTTTGCAAGACCATTAAAATAACCCCTCTGTGGGAGCAGTTTGACAACGCCTATGATGGTTTCACAGGTGGCAGTGACTTACTGTTAAAGATTAATGTTGATTTTGTTTCCTGCCCTTTCCCATGCATCATAAATATCACGATGAACACACTGATTAAATTTGAATTATTCACTCATCTATTTATTATCATGTATTTATATATTCATTTGCTTTTTTTTATTAATGAAGATACTAAGTTACTCTTTTAGACAACTAAAAAAAAAAAAAATCTCACCATAGACAGTTGGGGTCACTATTGGCATGGGAACGGTTGGGGTGACTTCACTGATCACAGCAGTGACTGGAGGATGAGAGGAAAGGAACAGAGTTCAGATCAGAACAGACAGTTTCTATATGAAACAAGAGCATGAAACCTACCCAGAATGGTGAAACATAAGCTTGCACTAGTGGGTGTCTGGTTGTAGGAACTGCCAGACTCATGACAACAAAGAACTTCATGTTCCTCATCTTAACTTTCTTCATGTTCTACTTCCTATATGTTGTTTTTGTCTGCTTTGGATTGAATCACGATCGTCACAGCATTTAATACAAAGTGATTTACAATGACAGAGGTTAGCTTGGAAACTGAGAATCTGATTGTAATAAAACATGATGATTAAAAAAAAAAAAAGTCTGATTTAAGAGGTTTTAATGATTTTCAAAAAAACACAAACTTGCTCTGAGCTCAAAAACATCACTACCTGAAACACAAACGTTCATTTGATTTGTGTGTTAAACGTGTTCCTTACCATCATCTGCCTCCTGAGCTGCACAGACAGCAGCCAGATCTGTCAAATCAAATGGACACAAATGTTCAAAAGCAACATTAAAACACTCTTTTGCAGATTAGAGACAAAAATGACAAGGAAGAACTTACATATGACACCGAGGACCTTGATAAGCCACATTTTCCATTGAGCTGCACATGTAGAGGCTGTGCTGCTGAGTTGACTCATGCATCTGCTGTGTAGTGAAGTTCTGTAGGGGAAATAAGCTGCAGACTGGATGGGCGTGTGTAACAAGTTCATTTCTGAGCTCACCTCAGGATCGCAGCTTTCCTGTCTCACTAACATCTGCTTTTTTGTGTGCCGAAGCAACAGGAAATGTGCTTATCAACCACGCTCAGTTGTTTGAGTTCTTGTCATGAATTTGAAATATTTGTACCAAAAGTTTGATTTTTAGGGAATTGAAACAATGTCTAAAAATCCTAATATGTAAAAAATATGTTGTGTGGTCTTTTTTTTTTTTTTAAAAGTGGGTTTTCACTTCCATTTTTAAAAAACATAGCATTGTCAACTGATTCTTCCTATTTTTAAGGTGATGTACAGAATTTAAAATAAGAAGAAGTAAAACAAAAATGCTTACTAAAAGTATAACTTAGTCTTTCATTTTAGCCCCCCTCTCAGATCTCTATGTGTTTTTTTTAAACCTGTGGGTGTGATGTGATTTTGGGGAAATGAGCGGAAGCTGCAGGCTTTTTTTTTCATTTCTTTTTTTTATTCACTTCAGTGAAGCCAGCCAACCACAAGCATCCTTTTGTCTTCAGCTAAAAGTTACTCTCTAGTCATGCAAATAGAGAGTACTTTATTCGCGACTTAATTCACTCCAACACTCAAAAAATTCACACATTTAAGTTTCAGGTCATTTTATTCACTAATCGCACTCTATGCCTTCTTGCCATTACGAGAGAACACTGAGGTGATTATCACGTGGTGTTATACCCTCTGTGGTAAAATATGACTTCCTGCATGGCAGATATGTCCAAATATTGTTTCTGTTCCTCTGTTTTTTTTCTCACTATACCCCATAAGACCATAAGATGTCAGTATAACACAGAAAATCATAATGCATCCTGTCTCTGCTCTAAGTCTGCATGCTATATCCAAATCTGCACTTTTAATTAAACAAACTGCTACTACTGGAAAAAGAAAAAAAACATACTCATCCTACTGACATACAACTGAGCAATAAGACACTCATAATTGTGCTCACTCACATTGTTTGGATAAAACTTTTGATAAGGAATAAATAAGCAATTTCGATTACCACTGCAAATGTTTATGTTTTTTTTAATCATTGTCACATATTTCTATTTTTTGCAGGGTCCTCTGCCAGACTGGGTCATGAATACTGATACCAAAATGATTTACACGTAATGCAAAAGTCACTATTTCGGTTAAAAAAAAAAAAAAAACATAATCAAAAACATCTAACCTGTGATGGGGTGCAAACATTCAAAGTGACTAAACTTCTCTTTGTTTAAAAAAAAACAATTATACGTATTTCATTCAGATAATATATATGTGTTTCACAGAGAAAATGCACCTAAAAAAGATTAAATAACTTACTTATTTAAGTAGTATTTCTTGAAACTCTTGAATGATGTAATGTCTTCCTAGTCACAGACATAATAAAAAGTAGATGCTGCATCCACTGCTGCTGCCTATTGGCTGATGGGCCGCCATCTTGGAC
>JAOXYL010000050.1:18481825-18493416 GCA_028564955.1 Terapon puta | reverse complement strand
GTGTGTTTCTCAACTCACCCGCTACTTTCAGCCCGCTCTGAGAGGTGTGTGTGATCGGGGACGTGACTCCCACAGGTGGGTTTCTTCCTTTTTTCAACACATTTCCCTGACCCAGGGTCTGAGGTTTCTTCAGCTCTCCCTTCCCTCCTTCCATCCCCTCCCCCTGCGGCCGCGTCTTTTTCCATTTATTGGCCGATTCGGACTTGAGGCTTCCCGTATCGTAGACGCTGCCGCCTTGGCTCTTGCGGCTCGGTTTGGTATCGTCGGAGTCCCAGGACAGGCCGCTCTCCACCAGGGATCTCTTCTCTGCATCTGTACGCATCTGCAAAGAGAAAAACAGAAATTATGTGCATGTTTCTCATATATAAATGGGATTTTGCCTTCCTACATGAGCTCGCAGTATTTGTGGATCTTTATATCCAGCACCTGTCCCTCTTGAGACTGGAGTGACAGGCACAGGTTGGTTAAATTATCCTTCGTCTAGATTCGCTGAAGTCCTGTGCATGAAATCCTGACAGCTATTCGGCTGGTGTGTCAACAAGATATATCTTGTGCACTGGAACTGTTTGTTAAACTAAATTTTCTTTCCGTGGAAAATGGTAAGGTGAAGAGATCTAGACATTTCTTGCAGCTCTGGAACATCTGGCACATACACTATAATGCGTGTCACAACTGCCTTTTTGCGTGCCACTGCTAAGATTATAATAAAACACAATTGAATCCAGCTTTCCCAGACTCCACTCAAATACTATAACCTATTATTATTCAAAACTGAAGTTTCACTTTTCATGAATCTGATTCATTTCCCTTAACACAATCCATGTTACAGAGTCAGCTTGGGACACTGGGATGAACGAGGGAGCAACTCATTTATGCAAAAACATTGTGTGTTCCTTGAGGTCGGCACTCGGTGTTTATCGCTGGCCACAGTTTGGAAAAAAAAGAAGCATTTGATGAAGCGTGCGGACCCAGACAGAGCCACGGACTCATCTTGATGCCCTCTGAGTAGAAAAACATGTCTAACCCAGTCAACCCAAAAACACTCACTGATGTCTCATCTCCCCGGCCCAAATCCTCCTGTATGCTCTATTTGAACACTTCAAAAGAGACAGCAAGGGAAGTAACCTCGCCAGATCCACACACACGCAAATGTACTGTATGTACACACGGCTCACTAATATTAGATGAGACATAAAGACTCGCACTGACCTACACAGAGAAAATAGACAGCGCAGCCCAAACATAATCCAATAAGGAAGAACGTCGAATGTGAGGAAATGTGAGGTCGTTACGGAGTCGAGGTCTTCTGTGTGTGTGTGTGTGTGGTGAATACGTTCAACACACCGCCCCCGTGTTAGTGTTTATGGGAGTCGACATGAGGATGGATATGAGGCAGATTACCCCCACCTTCTGCACCCACCCTCGTAGGAGACAGACAGTTACACAATGCGTCAGGAGGTGTGCGAATGTGAAGCTGTGTGTGTGTGTGTGTGTGTGTGTGTGTGTGCCTGCCGAGGACATTGCACCCAGCAGTTCTCATGAGGACTCATATGCTGAATTCCTTTTTTATTAAAACCAATAGACCCCATGGGCAGGTTCACATCACACGAGGAGGAGGTATGCGTGAGAGTGTGTGTGTGCGTGTGTGTGTGCGTGTGTCCTGCCTGACCAAACCTTGTTGTTAAAACACTGTCATTTCCTCACACACATTCCCTGATTATTGAAACAAGGAGGGGGGGAGGGTGAGATACCCATCTGTGCAGATAGCCGCGGAAAAAAATGGATCGCAACACAAACATCCAGACAGACAGACACAGGTAAACTCAGTATGAGGAGAATAAGGTGCAGTGTGGTTATGTGAAAATGTAGGTGATGAAATTTAGGTTTCTGTACCACCTACATACCCTCGCTGCCTTTGATTCTCTTCTCTCTGCCTCCTTTACTCATTACCCGTCTCTCTTCCACCCTCGCATCCTCGTTTAGTGCATTATACAACACGTGGGAGGGATGAGGAGCGGATGTAAAGCCAGAGATGCCTTTGAGGAAGTGAAAATCAACAAGAGCAGAAGAGGGGGAAACTGCAGAGTGATACGGGGGAGGAAACCGAGACAAAGAAATGGCTTCAGGACACAAAGAGAAACCGATGAAGAGAAACGCATCAGCTGAGAACGGCGAGGGGACAGGAAGCCATGTGCGCTAGACAATGTGGGGTGCATGGTGATGTGATGCTCGGTTGCCATGGTAATGATGCCATGGGGGGCAGGGGGTAATGGTTGCTATGATACCTGCGGCGAGGCGTGGATGGAGGAGCCCCGGTTTTTGCGGCTCGCTGGCCCGGATGCAGGACTGCAGATGGCCCTCTCTCTCTCTCTGTCGCTCTGTGTGTGTGTGTGTGTGTGTGTGTGTGTGTGTGTGTGTGTGCAGATGGCCATGCTCTAGACCTGTCCTTCAGTATACGGGAAAAGACAAAGACCCACACTCTCAGCATCCCTGCTCTTTGGTTGCTATGGTTACGCTGATTCCCCCTCTCTCTCTCTCTCACTCTCTTTAACTCCCAATGTCTCTCGCCGTCTCGCTCGCTCTAAAATCCCCCTACATCAGTCACATAAACCACATTGCGGAGGTGTGACCTACATCAGACACTCTGAGAAAACACACACACACACACACTGTCTGAAGTGGAGCTTCAGAGTTGACAGGATTTTAAGAGTCCTGGGGTCACGAGTCCCAAATCCTCCCATCCTCACAGCGAATATTTAAGATCACAGCACAAACACACACATAGTGTAAATCAGTGCTCTTCAAAGTAATGTGCACAACGAATATAATCATTCAGGACACTTCTAACTCCAGTAACTCAGGCTAATCATGCTCCTGAACTGGGGCAAAACTACAGGCTCTAGATCAACGAGGTGAAATTCTAGACCGGGAAAAAACTATTGACTCAGACCATGGACTAGGGTAATAAAAGTCCCAACCTCCAAAGCAGCAACAACATGGCATACATTTTTGGAATGATTAAATATTTTGTCTGGCCAGTGTGACCGGCAGCTCTGACTATGGTTATACTATTTGATCATTTTCACACATTTCTCTCTAAATCCACATAAAAAGGCAGATTAAAGCGAAGCAATCAGCTCTTAGCACAGCTCTAAACCCCTCCACAAAGACCAAAAAGCAGCCTTTGAGGAACAATACAACTGTCTGCCATACAGTGTGAGTGTTTTGATCGCTGCAGATGTGATAAATATTATGGGTGTGCGTAGAATACTTAATCAGGCTTTGTCTGTGATCCCGGTGTCCCGCAGTCTGCTGTGTGTGTCAGCGAGTCCTCTGCGCAGCGACACATAACTCAGCACCTCATCGACAGTTTCAACAGTGCGGATATGACCAACACGCATCGGCAGTAGGTGTGTGTCAGGCGGGTGTGTGCGAGGTCACGGTGGCGTCACTTACCACTATGGTTGAGTTTCTGCGGGAGCCGATGGGGGTGGTGGGGAGGGAGTTGAGCGTGGGGCTCGTGTTGAACTCCTCGGAGCTGAAGTTGTCCGAGCCGTCGCTCAGGCCGCTGCTGATTGAACTGCTCTCGTCCCAGCTGCAAGAGACGACAAAAAGAGATCAGCGTCAGATAATATTCGTATACCAAAGTGGTGATTTTCAACCAGGGGTGAGTTCTCAGTTACTGGGGTTACATGGAAATACTGTGGAGTAGCTTAACTAAACTGAAAATGAATTTAATAATTGATTAAATACCTGCACACTGAGTCAGAGTGTGTAAAAATAAGTTTGGTAAACATGGAATATGCAATTCAAATAGTTATCTAAAATAATTAAAGCTAAAAATAATGCTTGAAGACCTGAAATAGTTATCTAAAAGAAGTTCATCAGGATAAAATAGATAAAGCAACAGATAAATATTTGCATTTGATAGCTGAAAGTAACAGATATCTAGTTGAAACATCTAATCTATGCAATTAAATGTAGACTTGACAAAAACCAACATAAAGATTGACATTTCAACTGTTTATAACATCAATTACAATTCAGCTTTTAATCAGTCCAAATGATCACATTTGGAACATGGTGGGCTGTGGGGTTTCACTCTGCTCAGCAATTAGGTTAAATCCAGGTGTGCTCCTATTTTTGGTGCACAAGTTTGGCAAGTGGCTGAGCAGAGTCTCCTTCAGCGACCTGAACGCGAGTTTAAGCCCCAGAGCAATCAAGCATCCCCCTTTCTGAAAGTGTCCTTGATGAAGACACTGAGACTTTTCTAAGTCGAAGGACGTGCGGAAGCTAATTCTGCTTCCCTGCAGCGATCGATCGGGTATCGTGTGACACCACGCACTCTCATATCCGAGAATACCTGAGAAAAAAGAAACAGTTGACTGGATATCTCCTCGAGGTTGTACGCCGCACGAACTATCAAAGCTCCACCAGCTCAGTTACATCAGCGACTGGCTTACTTGGCTCCATGTCTTCCAGTTTGTCTTTTGATTAAATATTCATGGTCAGTAGACCTCGATTAGAACGCCGCCTGCTCTATATACCCAACTTTCACACTGCATGCGCCGAAAACCCTTGGCAGGCTAAACTTCGGAGCACTCTCGACATCATCTCAACCCCCACACACACAGAAATAGCATAAAGTACATACGCTGATGCATGCGCCTGTGAGTGCATGCAGGGGAGGTGGGAGTTTGTGCCAGGACTATGAAGTCTGTTCACTTGGCACACATCTGCTTGGCTGTTTTTTTTTTTTTTTCACTCCCAAGCGCAATTGTTCTGAAAATCCTCACACAAACAGACTGGGGGTGTTTCTTCAGTGGTTACCTCTGCGTGTCTAAAACAATAACATCAATAGAAATCCTATTCATAGAAACATGACACGATGGGAGAGCGTTGAAACAATTGAATATCAATCCATGATGTTCGCTATATTGCAAGAAGTTCATTGTACAGTTTTAAATCAGATGGGGAGAGATCACAAATATATTGTACCAAAGCCTATATGGATTGATTTTAAGATTCTTATTTTAGTTTTTAATCATATCTAAATTACACTAGCCATCCCTATAATTCCCAAAGCTGGTGATGCATTTTTTAAAATGTACGTATTTAATCAGGCTTTAATCTATGTTTAAGTATTTTATGATATATTACTTCCCTTCCCCATTTTAACCAGACTGTTGTGTTTATTATAGTGTTTTTATTGTTTTAGTCTTCAGTAAAGAACACTATTAACTTCAAATACGAATAAAGTTTTTTTTTCACAGAATGCCTTTCAACAAACCTCTGTGAATGTGGATGGACAGTTTACAGTGGATCTCTCCAACATCTGTGTGACTGTTGTGGTTGAGGCAAACTATACTGTATATTCCACAAGAAATAACAGGAACCAACACGAACTATACACAGTGATTTGTAGGAATGAGGAAGGGGGAGAAAAAGCCACATCTGACAGGTGTGTTTGCATATGTGGGCGTACGTCCACGTTTGCTCATATACATTAAGTAGGTCATGTTTCGGAAGTCAGGGGGTTGGGGTTTCTTCCTTTATTAGGGTCAATAGGTTGGACTGATATCGCACTATACTGTAAAACAAGCCGAGAGGGTGGGCCCTGCCTAATGAGGTCACGTATACTGTGTCACAGGGGAGGATGGAGAGAGGGAAAGCGGTGTGGGCCTTCCGGTTGGGTGCCTGTGTGGGTCACGCCGTACCCTGGGGGACTTGACGGCGGGGTTCGTGGGGAGAGGGGCGAAGGGAAAGCCCTCCCTGTCTAGCCTGTGGATATATAGACACACACACACACACACACACACAAAAAGAGCAGACGAGATTTTACGTCTGAAGTGGCTGTCATGCTGCCTTGTCTACATGCCAGAGGAGGATTAAGGGCAAATTAAAGATTGGGGCGGACACATCCCAAAAGCAGAGCTACACTTTCTGTCTTCATGTGAAACAAAGAATGAATAAATAAACTTAGTAGGATGTGACACTTCATATTTATAATTCGTGTATTTTCATTTCAAATTACTGTTACAAGGTGAAAAAACACACACACACCTGACACCTTGAGCTCATAAAACTGTTTAAAGACTGATTGGATGAGTTCAATCTTCACAGTGAAAACATGTGGGAAAGTCTTATCAACCGACGAGTGACTAGTTTTATAACAAAATGTGCAGTTTTAAGACTCAATTAGAGGTTTAACAGCTTTCTAACAAGGATGTTTTTTCGCCATAAAAGCTGATCTTGGAGTCCTTTTGTATACCACATTGCTGTTTAGTACAAAAACGCACAAAGGAACTAATAAACTTTGAACTCATCCAGAGCGGATCCATTTGAACCCAGAACACGTGTCATTCATTCCTCATCGCTTGGGGATAAAGACACAGCTGTGTTTCGCCGTCAGCACCCCTCTGAAGCAATACCTTTTTCCTCTTTGCATCCTGTTGTTCACTTCAGAGATATCTGGGTGCCCACTAGTGCTTTTGTGAATGATAATGCCCTCTGTGATGAATAATTCAGACGTGATAGGAAAGAGAACAAACAGGGTGTCTGCTGGGTGCGGTGTCACTCAGCCGACAGATGTGAAAACAGGAACCCACGGAGGGGAGAGACAAAGTCAGGGGTCAGACGTCACGGGCAGCCGCAGCTAAACGGATGAATAAAATATAAAACAATGGAGGTCATCTGATTTATAAGTGAGAGTATTTCGAAAAATACAAATATTACAATCACAAGACTAAAATTCTGTGTATTTTTGATTCCTCTGAAAAATTAAATGAGCTTCATACATTAAAAGTTCGACCAGGCCACGAAGAGGCGCTCCATTAAAGACGGCTAAGATTAAACCAAAAGAAAGTCAGAAAGTAATTTCTGGCATGTGTGTGTGTGAATTTTGCCGTGGCTGTCTTGGCAATAAGTTTTACGGCCTTCAGCTTTCATCTACAGAAATGATGTTCAATCAGACTTCAATGAACCACGCTTCTCGATTCTGTGAGAAGGAAATCTTTACTCCTGTTCCAAAAGATCTTAGAAATGATCTGCTGAAGGCTTGAAGCTTCGTGTAAGGGCACTTTTTTCTAAACGCCGTCTGTCCAAGTCAGTCCAAAGGTTTTTGGCGGGGGAAAAAAAAGAAGAAAAAAAAAAAAGAGTACCTTCTTGTTTCTAACCGTTTCAGCCAAAACCTGATATTCTCAATCTGCCTCTGCCAATTTTCTGCTCCTCCAGATCCACTCTCATGTCATCCAGCTCTATTCTTTACCTCATATAGTCCTGAATTTGGAAAGAGGGCGATGAAACGCGAGGATACTCAAGAGGAGAGGGTGAAGGGGGCGTGCGTGGGGAGAGAAGAAAGAGCTCGAAATGAAGAAAAGAGGGAGAGATAGCTATGCTGGAAAGACAAGTGCCGTTGATGACACATAGAAAAATCTCCTCAACATCTCACGAGGTGACGCGCTCCATCAAGAGGATAGTCGCTCAGCTCGTCCTCGAAACTTCATCAACTCGCCTCCTCTATCTCAATCCGCTACATCCTTCTTTCCATTAACGGCAGCTTCTTAAATCTCCTTTTATAATCTCCTCTCTCTCTCTCTGCCTCGTCTTTTTTTTTAGTTCTTCATCAGCAGCTGCAGAGGCTGAGGGATAATATTAGCACCCAATTCATCTACATCACCCCTTTCACACATAAGCTAGTGTCTCACGTCAAGCACCATTTTAGTCGAGCCTTCCCTTTTACGTTTGCATTTTAATTAGCTGAACCTGCAGTTCCTCTAAAAAGTAAAAGAGAGATCCAGCCCTTAAACACATCATGGAGAATCTGAACTGCCTGTCAACAGCATGCTGATGTAATGAATGAAATTAAGGTTTAATGAGATTATGTATGATGGTATTAAAGTACAGTAAACGCAAACCACATCTGTACGTCACATTTTATAGATGTGACATCTCATTGGCCTATTGTGACTTAAGCTGAAAGCCACAGATGGAGGGAAAGGATCGGGACGGAGACAAACGGTACCCCATGACTGTAATTTAATGAGCAAAATGAATATCAATGTTGATTTGATTTAGGCTGCAATAAATGTCAATTAAACTGAGACGCGCTTGATTAAACTCATTCTTCACCAACATCTGACCGATGATTTTTTTTTATTTTCCTGGTCTCCATGTGCAAAACGCAGCAGCGTCTGACTTTAGCGGACGATGTGCCACATGGTCACGCTGTATTCTGTCATCCCCAGCCAGCTGCGCACAAGTGGTTTCCTACTCTGCCTTCGCTCGCACAATTACGACAGAACCTCAGAAAAAGAAAAGCCGCAGCGGGTCCAGAGCAAACTTGGAATTTGTCATCCCTCACCAAAAAAAAAAAAAAAAAAAAAAAATGAGAGAGGCTCGCGCGGGCTGCAGAATATTTCAAATGGTTGAAATATTTCATTCAAATTTTCCGGACTAATAGAGGTCACGGTGGTCTCCATAAACTGCATCCTCCTTTCACAGAGACATGATTTCTTTGTTCCTCGCAGGCCGCGGAGGGGATCGGCACACCCACACTAACACTGAGCCTCACAAACTATCAAGAGAATTGCTGAATAGCTGCTGCTGAGCTTAATAGTCGGCTTTTATTAACAGGCTTCTGTGTTCCTCCACTGTTCAGACTATAGAGCTAATTGCTCTGATCTCAACATGAATGGTCTTTTTTTTTTCTTTTTTTTTTTTTTGCTGAGAGCACCGCGCTGCCTTCTTCCTCTGTATCCTCTCCTCGTCTCTCCTCTCTTCATTCTGACCTCTCTGACGTTGAGGGATGGGAGAGAGAAAGTGAGATAAATACGCTGGGTCCAGAAGGACAGCGGGGGGAAGCCGCTGCAGAGACAAAGCAGCTTTGCTCGTGGTTTGTGGGAGCAGTGCTTGCTGGGAGTTGGAGTCACGCCAGCCTCGGGGAGCGGACTTAACAGTATTGGTTGATAAGCTGTTCCATCTACACAAACATTTGTTGAAACTGCATGGAGCCCATTTGGAGGAATGTGATGCTGAAGCTCGCGAGAATGACTTTGCTGCAGCGTCAGAAGATGGGCGGCGGTTGTGGAAGGAGACAGACTTACTGGACTGCACAGACAAGATTAGTAAAAAAAAACTATTAAGTAATTATCTGATCAATAGTGGATGCACATCACTGAAAATGTTAGTGCACTGTCGCAAAGCCTGCCACTAAACAACAGATCGATACGGGGGGCAGCTTCATTATCAATCTTGTTATCTAATTACACATCACTCAGTAATCTACCAGCTCAGCGAGGTGAAATTAATATGAATGTTTAGTAATGTGTAGTAGAGCTGGTCTTCCATATGTGGCTTCTTGTTTTGTTTGTGCACACACAACACACAGTCCTACCAAATGCAGCTGTGTGTTGGTGACTGATTGATCAACAGGTAAATAAAAAAGAAAAAAAGTGACATGCAAACAGATGCTTGGAGGAAAAAAATGTAAAACTGCAGGATCATACAGGAGAAGGTGAGATGAGAATATAGAGGACAGCTGGATGGTGATAGCTAGTTAAAGAGGGAGTTTGTAGAAAGGATGCAAGAAACCTTAAAAACGATGGAGCACAGATGCAATGGAGATATGAATAAAGGGGGTTCAACTCTTCGTACCCTCACGGGGTTAAACACATTTTATTCTGGGTGATATTTGGATGCAGTCTCTTCCACTTGTGTAAAAGCATGGAAAGTCTTTCTGCAGTCCTACAGTGGACAGGAACTTTCCATTCCTATTAAAATCCACAGTGTCACATAGCAGAACCCAAAATGGCTAAATCAGACCAGTTCCTGGTTGTAGTGATGCCTTTTCAGGCTAATGGAAAAGTAGGGCACTGCCAGACTGGCACTGGGCAGTCGGCTCAGAAACCGGAGGGGGCACGCATGAAAGGGCTGCTGAAGTCATTAGAGGCTCCAAAGACTAAATGTGTGGCTGTGACTGGTACTAGAGTTGACGGTAAGGTGAGATGTACTCTGCCTTCCGCATCTGTCTGTATTATTCAGCCTTTGCAGATAGACCAGCTTCCGCATCAGCCTGAAGAGGAAGAAAACAGTAGGCGACTTGGCCTGTAAGTCAAGGGTGAGGGACGCAGAGAGGACACATCTGCCTACACACAAACAAACAACTGACTGGAGGAGACTCATCGACCATCCCTCCACAAAAACCCCTCACTCCACATAAGAGCGTAACATTGGCCAAACAATGCGCTTCAGTGTGTTCAGAAAGTTTGACCGACAAAATTCACAAAAAATCTGGCGGGTAATCCATAGAAAGAAAATGAAACACTCAACGGGAACCTTGTGACTCGCTGTCCGCTTCAACATCTTCAGCGGGTTTTTAGTCGGAACAAATAAAACAGGAAGTAAACCAAAGCGGGTGACGGTGACACTGGTGTAAACACACACTCAACAAAATGACTCATTCGCAGGAAAGAAGAGAAGCACGACCAGCCACGCCCGCTGTCAGTGTTTCTTCTGTGCGATGTGGCCAAAAACGTTGATTTAGGCTTAAGCAATTTTATTATAAAAAAATAAATGCTGACGACGTGCACTAGAATCAAATACGTGCGGATGGACGATTACCTGATAAGATCGAAAGAGAGGGGAAATGTGGTTTGTGTGCACAGATGGCAAACAATATGGGTCCCTGGACCACTTCAGCAGCTTACCACCAGGAACCAAACACACACACACACACACACACACACACACACACACACACACACAGATCTGTGAATCACCTTGGTGGCATATAAGCAGTAAACAGATTGTCCCATCAAAATGAAATGAAGAGTAGAAACAGGAGAGGTTGAGATATTATTGAAATATTCCTCCTGTCTGGGGGAGGGTTGAAAAATTCTGTAGGTCACGTAGTTTTTTTTTTTTTTTTTTAAGATGCAGCACTCCGCGCAGGATTATCCATCACTGCAGTGCCATATAGGGCCATGAAAGAATTCCCTCTGCAGGCTCTTATTATATCTTGAAAGCCTCAGACTCTGACACACGAGGTGCAGTAAAGACAACATTGCGTGAAGCGCCAGCAACTGCTGACAGTAACACGGCATACATTACCTATCTGTGGTTGTAGTGCAGACTGAGCGTAATGCCATTTCAGCCATTTATATCCATAAAGTATCAACCATCTGCTGCACTCTGGAGTCGTGGTGTGTCCTCCTCAGAGAAACACCGCTATATATGACCTTTAATCTCACTGCTAAATCACATATTCTATCGCTTTTTAATGATGCTATGTTGCTGTCAGGGTGCTCGGGGCACTTGTAGAGTAATTAGCAACAAATCTGTCATTAAAAATAGCTTTTAATTAGCTTCCCAATACAGGTTCTCTGCTGAGTTGTATTGTTAAACACTTACAGTAAATCATTGACAAGGCCCAATTAAAAACTGGAATGTGCACGCGGCCTGCCTTTGGGTACACGCTAAACAGAGAAATTAATTTCCTCTTCAGCGTTATTTATTGTTTCCTCTCTGTCCCATTTCCATGATGTGCAATGGAACAATGTCTGATGGCTGCTTGGACAGTTTTTTTTTTTTTT
>JAOXYL010000050.1:18461390-18473830 GCA_028564955.1 Terapon puta | reverse complement strand
TTTAAGCACTGAGTGGACCCCAGTGAATAGATCTGCCTGTCTGCAGGGTTTGTTCAATAAATGAATGAAGGGAGAGAGAGAGACAGACAGACAGACAGACTGAGGAGGGGGAAGATGGGGATAATTAACGCAGTCTTTTCAGTGAAGACGGGAGAAAGAAAATGGTGTTAGTGGTGGTGAAAGAAAGGACAAGAGGTAGAAATGGAGAGATTGGAAAACACACCCACAGAGAGAGAAAAAAGAGATCATTAACACACTCCTTTTAAGTGCACAGGGAACAAAGACGGGATTCTTCAGGCTCCTGCTCACCCCGTACCACGCAGGGCGAGGTGGGCACACAGTTTGTGTGTGTGTGTGTATGTGTGTGTTTGGGGGTCTGATTGGCACATTGGCACGTCGAACTGCAGGTGTGTGGAGCTGCTGCCATCGTTGTTGCCTAGCGTTACTAATAAAGAGAAAGGAAAACAGTTTCTATGTGCACACACACATACAAACACTCCCACGTTTACACACACACACACACACACCCAATCCTCCTTAAGTCAGTGTGAGCCTTTGCTTTTATTTATGTCAACCCTCATCCGAGTTTCTGGAAAGGCTAGTTGGACAGCACATTGCGTCTGTCTGGCCAGCTTTTTACTTTGACCACTGACTCATGTCCAGACATGCCCTCCTTCTCCCTCTTCTATTTATTTGCTTCTCCTCATCAAAGAGTGTCGCTTTTTTCACTTGTACGCTCCTTTTCACTCCGTGTCTAAGACCACAGTGGTTGTTTTCAGCATCCATACGAGTGTGTGTTGGCGCAGTAGGCCAATATAATTAGGCGGTGATGTAACTGCGTAATGACAGTATACAGACAGGGTCACCCGTATGACCCTGGGAACCTGTCACTCCTGTGCTGATGAAAGAGACGAGCGACCTGGGAAAGCTCATCCCCCCTTATCAGACCAGGAACACACACACACACAGAGGCACAGATGCAAATGCAATACTTGTCCGGGCTACAAACTGAATATAAACAAACACGAAACATCCCACTCGCACACATTTATCAGACTGAAATACTCCCTTCTCATTACCCCACACAGAATAGACTGACTCAGTTTTCTCTGTTCTCTCTAAGTGCCCTTTTCTATCGCCTTTTCTAACGCTTGCTCGATTTTCTCGCTCTTTAACCGACTCGCTGACGGAGTTACAAACCTATGTCCTAATCCCAAAATGTGTACTCAGGTATGCGAATATGGAAAAAGAATCTGTCAACACGCGTGCACATTCTTTTGCTGGATTTCCTGGCAAATAGCCTGCCTGCCCCCCCCAGGGTGGAAGAGTCAAACCATAGTTTGTATACCAGCCTGCATGCTCAGTCTAGTAGCCCAGTAACAACAGACTGAGGGTTTAAAAAAAGAAAAGAAAACCCAACAGTGGCACACTCAGGGTTGAACATCAAAAGTGTGCATCCCTGTCTGAAAAGGTGCTCTTGTGGTTGATTAGGGGACCCTCCACATCCGGACCACCAAAAGCATCTAATTAGGCTCTTGCGTGGAGAGGACGCCATTCTCGAGGTCTGTAGTCTGCTGAAGTGGAACTGCTCAGAGAGTTGACTTCAAAGATGCTTTTTCTTTTAAGAGATAGAGAAGAACAACAACAACAAGAAAAAAAACAGCTAGAGAGAGTTCAAATATAGCTCAACAGGTTTCTGCAGCCACTTCAGCTTACGTCTCCTGGGAAAATAATGAGGGGACCTGTTGGGCGCATTGGTGCATACAGGAAAGGATGAGATTAAGAGATGGTGTAATGAGGAGAACAGGAAGGGAGAACGGTGGCGGGAGGGCCGGGAGAAAAGTGTGTGACTAATGTCGAAACAACTCCAGAGAATGACACGGTGGGAGTCAATGGGAGGGGAGCGAGGTTAATTCTTATGCGCATTACGAACCCCCGTCGCACCCCCCTGCTAGTCTTCCAAGGCTCAGCTCTAGCTTGCGTCTGTGTGTTTGTGAGTGTGTGTGTGTGTGTGTAACATAGAGTTGAGGCGGCTTCCACTAGAGCTCCAAAAAAGCTTGTCCTTAACCATGAAGTTTCATTTACCCCCTATAGAGGAACTAAGCATGTACTTTAAAGGCTGTATAGATGTTGGGGGGCGGGTATGAGTGGGTGAGAACAAGGTTAGTTGTAGTGTGTGTGTGTGTGTATGTGTTTGTGTGTGCATGGGCGGACCTGTCTTTTAGTGTGGGAACCAACCTTTAGGAGAGAACCTGATCATTTCCTCAAACTCCTCTCTTAATAAAAGCACTCATGATACCGAAAACGCAGTTTCACATTAAGATGATAAAAGAGACAAGAGGACAAAACTGCAGCAGAAATGAGGGTTGCAAATCATTGTTCATCCAAATTAGAAAGAAAAACAAAAAAAAGGGGGGAAAAAAGATTCCTGCTGCCGTCTCAATACACTAGACGTGAATGGAATTTCACTCACATCAAAACCAAAAGTAAAGGACAAATAAAAAAAGACTTGATGGTAAAGTCGGGGGATATACAGAGTTCTTACAAAACATCCGGCAGGGAACGTAAATGTCATCAAGATCACTCTGTTGGGACATTTCACTTAAAATGTGGACCTAATGTGGTCCACTTAAACCAGCAGGAATGTCGACACAAAATCATCATGGTCGTTAGGTTTCATCGTCAGGGAGCCATGAATGTCTTTATAAAATCTCCTCCAAATCCATCCATTAATTGATGAGATATTTCATTCTGGATAGGAGACGTGGGTCTTATTATGACTTTATTACTTTGCAGTGGTGTCTTTCAAGGATTTGTGTGAAGCGCCCTGAAGAAGTTAATATGAGTTTAAGATGGAAGAAATTGTAGATTTAATTTTCCATCCAAAGTCCCGCAACATCTTAAAAGCAAAGGTTTGTTGACTCAGGGAAGTCAGCCTATATGGGTTAAACCTATGTTTCTTGCTTTAGTATCATGTTCACCATCAGCTGTTGTTTTCAGGTCATTTCCTCCGTTTCATCCCTCCCACAGGTCAGGTGTGATCATATCATAAGATAAATAAAACCAAGTGAATTCTGTAAACATCACCAGGAAGAGTCGGGTTGGTCCCTTTCCTTGAAGGAAATGGGGCGAAATTGGTCATCTGGCAGAAGTCGTGACATTTTAACCTCTGTAAGTCAAGACGCTGAGTCCACTCACAACACACACACACACACACACACACACACACACACACACACACACACACACACACTCCGTTTATTTCCTTTGCACGCTCATATTGTTGACATGGTAACTCATCCCTCTGAACTATGTGGGGGTCCTCCACACACACACACACACACACACACACACACACACACACACACACACTGTGGCCACTATAACCCCCCCTCCCCTTATCCACGCCCCCTTGTCCTTGCAGTCTGCTGACCAAGTCCCTGGGTTCACTTATTATTTTCAAACCCATAAGAGGAAGCCAGGGATTAATGGGGATTATGCCGTAGCGTCTCCATAGAGATTTACCAGGCTTCAGCAGGGAGGGGGGGACACATCTAGGCAACAGTAGCTGTGGCAAAGGTTTTGGTGTTTGGTTGGGTAAAGTTGAATGACAACTTCAAGAGACAGAGAGAGAGTAAAGTCATATTTGAACAGCAGATTTGTGCTGTAGGAGTTCAAGGGGATCTTAATTTGATTGATTTTCTCTATTTTAACTTTTCCTTCACTCCGCTGCAGAATGTGGGAAAATCTGACAGAGGGCCGCACGTGTAGTTCCCAAGCTCCGATCCAGAACATGTGTTTGTTGCTCAATATCAGTATGTTTCACAATAATGACATGGCCCGTAGTCAAACTAAACATATCCACAGAGAGCGGCGGGAGTAGAAGTTGAGCACCGCTGGAACAACTGAGTGCAGTCAGACATTGACGCTCATGTTTGTGTGTGTGTCATCGTACATGTGTGTGCGCACGCAGACGTGGGGAGACGGTGGCGAAAAGAAAAGAAAAGCAGTACAGCAAATATTTTCTTTAGCAGCAATGAAAGTCACCACGGATGACCTGACAATTACGAGAACGTCTCATTCATTTTCCCCTCGTTTGCCCGGACTAAAAGTAAACTGTGTACTGCAGCGTAATGAATGCAAATTAAGAAGGTTAATGATGATACCGCGTGGCACAAACGGCCTCAGCAAACAAAGGAGAATAAAAAAAAAAAAGGTACATGAGGACATTGTTCGCACTGAAACAGGAGGTGTCAGGGGGTTTTCTAGGGCTGCAAATCCCTCTGCAGCCCCATATGTTAGTCTCTGTTAAATCTTATAATGTGTTCGCGTATTTGTGTGTGCACTGCTATACGTGTGTATGGATGAGTGGGTGGGTGTGTATCTGTGCCAGTTTAGCGGACAAACAGATTAATGTCATTATTGTTTGTCAGCGGCGTCCTGCTGTTACAGCTGGAGCCCGTTACATCATCCCTGAGAGAAATAGCCAGGCAGATAAACAGTATATTTAAACACAAATGCAGCTACTAGATACGTAGTAGATGTAATTATCCTGTAGCGTGAGCACGGCCTGTGTGCTTTTGTTGCTTTGAAACTACACGCAGACGAGAAAGACGGTGAATCTAAAGTTAGTTTTAAAAAGGGAGGTCTTGTGACTGCTGATACGCGACCACAATGAAAGGCCCTGGTTAATAGAGAAATACTATGAGTGTGTGTGTACGTGAGTGTGTGTGCACGCTCTCCATGGGTGTTCTCTCTGGTGTTTTGCCCGCACGTGCTGGAACAAAGGAAGAGCGCACTCCTCCATTCAGTCAAGTTCCCCTCATAATGACAGGAAAAGTAATTGATTACACGCGGCACTGAGCAGAGAGAGCCCGCAGAGCGCCGCGCAGAGCCGGAGAGAGGCCCGGAGAGGAGCAGGTAACAACACACGGCCCATCGCCCTCGTGAGCCCCACCTCAATCTGCTCCTCATCAACTTTTCATGTGAATCGCGTCGTCCGTGACACACAATGTCATATAGACAGAGAGGAAGACAGAGACATCTTGGTGCAGAAATGGAAAATCTAGCAGAGAAATAAAGCAATGTTTGTGCACAATATTGAATGTACACGCTCATCTTGAAGAAACAGTCCATATTTGCAAATCACACTTAAGTTGATCACACACTTTCTAATGTATCCTGTAGATGTAATGACTTTTCTTACTTTTCAGGCAAACATTGATTCCCTATGGTCTAAAAATCAACAGCCTGGTTCTTGCTCAAGTTGTGTCATTCTTCATTGCATTAATTTGTTTTTCAGATTTTTGTTAGTTTTTATTATTACATAGTAATATAGGTCCAATTTAATTTGAAATGTCTGCACTGTGACCGCAACACAATTACAGAACAAAATGAATGCAGGCTTGACATTTACTGTGACGCATTACACAGCTTTCAAGCACATGCTGATTTTCATATGTTTTGGAAATGGTCTGAAACCAATGGCTTGTTTGAGTTCAAACAATCAGGAATATCCCAAATTTACTCACTCTGTAGGCAAATTTCACCTTTAACCTCTTTAACTTCAACACATTCACATGTATTCATGCATTTAATGACATGTGCATCCAATTGCTCTATGAGTCTCTTTCACCTGTATCTCACAGTCAAGAAGGCACAAACTGCAGTTTTCTCTTCTTTCCTCAGCTACATTTCATGTCAGCCCATTTTCATCTCAGCCCATGTTGTGACTGCGTCTAGTTAGGGGGAGAGCGCTGTGCTGTTTTTTTGGGAGGGGGTCTGTAACTGGACCGCAGCATGAGTCATAGTGTAAAGATCTGGCTCTTAGCAAGAGGGAAGCCCTGGGTGTGTCCACTGAGAATCAAATCAAGAGGAGGGGAGTGTGTGAGTGTGTGTGTGTGTGTGTGTGTGTGTGTGAGTGAGTGTGTGAGAGAGGGGGAAAGAGAAACAGAAAGAAAGAGTGAGTAAGTGAGCGGATCTATCACCTGTAACGTGAATCACATCCAGATGTGGGAAAAGGATTTCATTAATCAGATGTGTCAGGCTGCATTAGATTATGTGTGTGTGTGTGTGTGTGTGTGTGTGTAGGTATCACTGTGTGAGGTTCCAGCTTGTGGCCAGTAGATGGGGTCAGAGTACAACACGATTGAGACCTTGACCTGAGAGAAATAACACTTCTTCCTTCACTCAGACTCTCACACACACACACACACACACACACACACACACACACACACACACGTCAGGTCATCAGTAACTACCACGTCCCAGTGGAGATAAGGTTTAAAGGCAATGACAAGGTCTAGGACTTACACCTCATTAGAAGTATTTAACCATCGATACGGTCAGACAGCCGTCAGTTTGAGGCCAGATAATGAGCCCCCATGTCTGAATAACACCAACACTTAATGGCAGGACTAAAGACTAAAGCAACTGCTGGTGATCAAAGCTTATTCCATTGCAGCATCTATTGTGCTCAAAATGTATTATTTCTCCATCAAATAGTTCCTCTTTCTGTTTCAGTTCCCTGTACTGTGCTGGATTTACATTAAGAGCCATCAACCCACTTCTGCTTTTCTAGAAAGCAGACGGCACAAAATCAGAGCAGACTCTGAAAAGCTTCAGGGAGATTAGTGTGTCTGTCTGTGTGTGTGTGTGTGTGTGTGTGTGTGTGTGTGTGTGTTTGTGTGTCCTGCTTCAAACAAATGTTTTCATAATTCAGACGTTTAGTGCAGTGAAGCAGCTTGTCTCGCGGCGTAACCATGGTGACATGCGTGTGCTAATGGAAGGTCGGCGAGGACGGGAGCTCCTCCATCCAGAAACAAAAGCGTCTGCGCCCAGCAGGGCAGAAAACGAGCCGCGCCGCCGTCCTTTCGTCTACACGTGCGCGTCTGCACATCGAGCCTATTATCACCACTCGAACAACAACAAAGGGAATCGATACCGAGCATCAGGCACAGATGAGGCTCGGACACCTCTTGGATGAAGACTTTATGATATGTGCTGGTTTGTCATTATATCACGCACACAGGCCCATGACTCTCTCCTTTCTCCTTTGCCAGTGGGCATTACAAGGCACTCACAATTTCACATGCTGATCTCAAGAGAAACAAGCTAATGACAAAACAAAGCACTTACCCTGCTGTGCTCTGTGGTGTTAACCCTTCCTGCTCACTTGTCTCTATTATGAAAATGGGACTATACTGGTTGTGTCATTCACAGATATCTAATGTTTTGGTGACTGTAATATAGACAAAGTGGTTTAAAGTAGAGGGATGCAAATTATATACTGTGAACTCTTATCTAAAGCATCACTCAACATTTTTTGGCCACTAGGAGGCAGAAGAAATTTAAACCAAGCTGCCATGACCTGATGTGTTATCGCAATATAAAGCTGTTGATTATTTTCCAGTAGCTGTCCACAAAGAAGCAGTGCCACATTTGGGAAACCACAATGTAAAAAACACTTTATCCATGAAACAAATGTGAATCTTTTTTTAATTTATTGGCCTAAATGGATGGGACAAGGACAAAACAGACCTTGACGAGTCACTTATTTTCTCATCCTCTAAGAGAATGATCTGTGACAGCACGATCCTGAAATGTATCCCAAACTCAACAGAGTAATGGATCAACCAATCAGCTTCCTAAATGTCCTCCTTCACACCATGTGCAGAGATGTTTATGCGCCTCTCCGCAGAAGCAGAATTCCAGCGTTCCTCATCTAACAGACATGAAGCGACATTATCGTCCCACTGGATTCCTGTGTGTCTGGACTCGTGTGTCCATCCGGTCTCCACTAACTTCTGAGAAAGACATCTGGATCTTAAGCTGGCTCGATTATTTACGGCTGCTTTTTTGCTATCTTTGTTTGTTTAGCATTTGGTGCTGGTGCAGGTAGAATTATCAGAAGCTGCGGAAATCAGAGCTGACAAGAGAGGTGAGCCTGAACTAAATCAAAGGCCTTAAAATGAAGATGATGAAGAGACTCAAGAGACTTAAGAATTGGTTATTACCTTATTTCAGATTTAAGTAATGCTGATTTAAGTGCTATCCCGTGAAATGCTAAGTTTCCAAAGTGTAATTCCATAAGCTACACTGGACCACACCTCATTATGGCAAAAGTTCACACAGCTCAGGGGAACGACCTCCTCATCGTCCCCCTTCCGGCTGTTTCCTGGTGAGAATGACGTGCGTGAGTGTATGTGGGGGGACGTCGGGAGGGGGCCCGCTCCAGATGTAAGTGGTGCTCATCAGACAAGCGGGGGCCCGGGCTAGAAAAGCACAGGAAAGGGATAACTGACATATGGGGTCCTGACTCAGTGTGTGTGCGAGGCTGAGTCGTGCCTGTGTGCCAGGGAGGTCACGGTGAAGTCACGGTAAGCGTACCTTTGCATGTGAAAGTGATTCATGCCTATACGATATAACCCAAAGTGAGTCACGGTGAGACGACGGTGAGTCAGATCCGGCTCATCCGTATATGTTTACGGCCAAACTATAATATTTTAAAACACTGCTTCCTCTCAATTTAACAGGACAAAGAGATAAGGGCTACAGGACCCAAACAAAGAACATGTGTGTGCTTGTGATGCATTATGTATGTGGGGAAATCCTATGTATTATATATGCTGGGATGAAATATGGTAGTGTAGTGTGACCTCTGTATGACAGGGGTGGTGCCTCGATGTATAATGGATGAGTGTGTGTAATAAATTATGAGATAAGGGAGGGTAATCCAGCATGGGGCTACTTCAAGTTGGTAGGGTGGAGAGGGGGGAACAGCAGCATTGGTCTGCCCTCTAGTGGTAAAGACATATAAGCTGCAGCAGGAGCCACTTAGCAGCCTACATACTCAAAATGGCATTAAAACTGATTTGATGAATGACAAAATGAAAAGTTCACAAAGAGAATAGTAAAATCGATTTCCTGCTGTTTTTCTATCAATGCAAACTGAATATCTTTGAGTTTTGGCAGAGTGAAACAACTTAAAGTTATAACAATATCTCACTATTTTTGGACATTTCATTTCGTTTAATCAGGGAAGTATTTAACAGATTAGTCGATGATAAAATTAATCATTAGCTGCAACCACAGAATCAACACCTCTGCAACTAAATCTAAATAAAAAAGTATTACAAGCAAGGAAAGGATTTGTTGAAGGGATATTTTTGAGGATTACTTTTGATTGTATGCATGTTCACAGTATTACATCTTGCCTGTACAGTCACCCTTTTTTAAAAAAAACCCATCATAATACAACATTTCCTGTAATATCACAGCAGTTGGTGTTTTTATCTCAGGCAGAAAGAGATCAAATCTGCCCAGTTTGCATGTCTGCCTGCCAGCAAATGTTGCCGTTCGCTCTACCTTCTCGCACAAAGCACAACATAAACCTGTGCAACCACTAATTGGAGGCCATGACCAGATACACAATGGCGCTACAGGGACCTGAAGTGTGTTGCAATTGATTTCCTGGTGACTGGGGGTGCATTTTTGTGGTTACCATGGAGATGTCAAGCTGTGGCCTGCAGAGGAATTTTTTTCTTTTTCTTTTTTAGTTTGGCTGGAAGAGCTCTGCAGCTTTACACACACACACGCACACACGCAAACTGCCAGAATCATAGTTTACAATGAGATAATGTGTTTTTCTTCACTGTGCTTAGAGTTGGTTAGTGAAACATGATGCTGTCTGCACAACTGAGTTAAAACTGTTGTGTCATACCGTCTCATATCAGGACACAGGCTGCAAGATCTCCAAAACTAACTGAGGAAGTCCAGAGAACATAACTTTAAGTCACTTTTATAGACCCTCTAAACTTAACTTCTTGTGTGCATTCACGTGAAACTTAATGGATGATTCTGATTCTTCTAGATTAGTCATTAAACATCTTACTGAGACACACCAATGAAGATTCAGGGAGCTAAATAACTATTTGAACACTCATACCTATCAGCACGTTCTCTCCTATAACCTCCCTGACACACAATGTTCAAACAACACAGCCTTTTTCATCATATTGTCATAACAACCAGGCTGACTGAGCTGAGACTGAACACGACTGGGATTCCTCCGCTCTGGTCCATTTTACAGTGGATAACAAATGAAGATTTGAGGACCTTTTCCTGTAAGCAGCGTGGAGACAGACGCAAAACGTTCCAATCATAGGCAAGAACAAGGTTTCAAAGAAACACACCAGCTGGGTGACACCTGCTCCACGACACAGCCAACACGCCGATGAATATTTCTGATAAAACAAGCTGAAATAGCTCACATATTGTTTCCGCTGTGATATCAACATCAGACCTTTGATCCACGGCGTTGCTCAATCAGAACAAAACTCACTCTGACCTTGACAGCTCGGACTGCTCCCCCATTAGCTCGGCAGAATGAGTTACCAGTTTTCCAAAAGGCATCTGCATCCTAGCTCTGCCAGGGGGCTCTGCTGAGCCAACGCTGCGAGGGGTCCTCCACATGCGAGCCTGCTGGCAAAGCTGGCGGGCTTGCAGCTGAATTTGACAAGATGATCTCTGCAAGGGGGCTTGATGATTGTGACATCATTCCTGGACTCTGCCAGAGGGCTGTTTTCTGACTACGGCGGAGCCAGCTGCACCAGGGGGGCTACAGCTGCCAGTGTCGAGGCAGACGCTATGAGGGGGGCTTGTGATGCATTAGAGGGTCGGATGGAGGCTTTGCTGCGCTGGTAAACCACTAACTACAGGCCTGACTGCAGCTGTCGGGCTGTAACAGTTGGCAGGATTCACCTCTCAAGCCATCCTCAAAGATCACTAATGAGACTGCAGTGTCATGAGGTCATAAATTATCATCTACAACATGGGGGAGTCATTTACATATATAGAAAAAAAACAAAAAAACAACTTACCCGTTCCCCAGATCATCAATATCATCGTCGTCGTCGTCATCATCATCCTCGTTTGGGCTCTTGCTGCCGACGTCACTGTTGCTGAGGTAATCCCCCTTCAGGAGGGTAGGATCCGAGT
Source organism: Terapon puta (assembly GCA_028564955.1). Classification (NCBI taxonomy): domain Eukaryota; kingdom Metazoa; phylum Chordata; class Actinopteri; order Centrarchiformes; family Terapontidae; genus Terapon; species Terapon puta. Next base: position 18,462,829 of record JAOXYL010000050.1, on the reverse strand, counting down.
CATCCAGTGCTTCAATGAGTTGGATGCGAGAGGTGTGGCTGATCCGTAGGGGAACGTCTGACTGGGTGTTACCTGTGGACGGAGCATCACCGGCCTGCAGGCGGGGGCTGGCTTGACCCTGACGCCATGACAGCGGAGAGGAGCGATTCGATAGACTGGAAATTGAGAACGCGGCGGCCTCATTGCTGTCGTAGCACATGGTCCCCTCCACGCAGCTATGGGATGAAAGAGAGAGAAAGTTTGAGGGTTACTGAGGAATAATCACAGCAAGAGTTGAAAAGGTCAGGCGGAGTTTTAACAGACAGGAAGTGAACGTCTATCTGTCATTTCCTTTTTTGTTCTCAGTTGAGATTAGGTTCTGCTCCTTTCATCCAATCATCTTTCCTGCTCTCCCAACCCTGTATCCTCCTCTCTCAGAGAGACCTCCGCTTATAAACCCAGATACTCATTTTACAAGGGCTTAAAGATTAGTTGGCTTCCAGGTGTCTGTGTACGTGTGTGCAGCGTGCCTTTGTATATTTGTACACTTAAATAAGTGAGATATATTAAAGTGTGTTATTGTGTCATTTTCCTGTCAGCGAATATGCTTCTATGTTGCTACGCACTCTACTTAAAACTGCAAAACACCGTCACACAATTGTTTAAGCCTACAAAACATCCGCACCACTAACATCATAAAATCACGCTAAAGCAGCACAGCACGTTGCTGCTTAGTGTCTCGGGTGAGAGTGATGGGCATTAGCATATTAAAAGTTACTGGCTCTCAAACTGCGTGACAGTACGTGCATTAAAACTAATCTTGTCTGCAGGATACAGAATCATCTCCACAGAAAACCATCAATGGAGACGTTTTCACACGAAACGCTTAGCCGCTAACATTGAACAGGCAGGAGCAGAGCAAAGACAGGATGAGAGGGAGGATGCTCGCCGTCTTGTTGGAATGGATTTTCACAGGCTTTCTTCTTGTTATGCATACAGTATATATCAGCGAAAATATGTGTAGACAAAACAATTTGCTTGCTCACCAATCCATTTGTTTAATTCATGCAAATCTCCCACAGGAAACACTCGTTTTTGTTTTTTTTTTCTTACGAGAAATATGACATCTTGTTTGCACAGGAAACGTCCCTGGACAGGCTGTAGGCCTCAAAGCAGAATATGTCTTCGGGGACGGCGGGGAGTGATTCAAGGTTATTACAGTATGATAAAAGTATGAATGGCAAAGGAAATGTATTCCAGCAGGGAACCATCTGCTGATTTGCTCTTCTTGTAGGGAGCTCCCGCTGAGGGACAGCGAGGGGATACGCGGCGGGAGATGCGCGGACAGGAAGACGGAGGGGAAGCTCTCAAGGACAAAACCTGAGGACGCGCTTGATTGCAATCAGGATCAGTCAATGAAAGGCAGGAAGCAGAGGACGGGGTAGGAAACGCCGACGCTC
>JAOXYL010000050.1:18445422-18461290 GCA_028564955.1 Terapon puta | reverse complement strand
CTGGTCTATCAGGAATACTGATATTGATCTGAGAGCCCAGAGGCAGTTAAACACCGCACCCCGACACACCGTTAGCAGTGTCAATAAGGATCTGCCCATCTCAACTGCTGTTCTCACTTGTTTGTCTTTTTTTCTGTTTCTATCATACAGTACTATGCAGTCCCTGTGTGTCGTGTATGTGTGTGTGTGTGTCGTGTGTGTGGCTGACCTGTGGCTGAGCTGCACCCCTCTCAGGCTCGTCATGGTTTCCTCCAGGTTCTGCCGAAGGTCCAGAACATTTTGCACAGTCCTCTTCCTCTGGGACTCCGGGTCTACAGGGGTGAATACACACACAAAAAAAATAGATATTTTTAGAGATGAAATGACATATTGCATGACCAGTGGATGATGTACACACATATATACATGCACATGGAGTTAATAATAATAAATCCACTATGAAATATGACCAACATGGATGTTACCTCCTCTGTCTGTTCTCAAAATACACCATACAGACAGATGTGCTGTAATAATAAGTATATAATGTTCAGTCCCTCCGCCCAGTGACAAAAATCTAGGATTACATCCAATCATCCAAGCAAAGCCAGAAACATACATCGACAACAAGGGAACGATCTACGGTGATGAAACGGGAGAATCTCACAAGCGGGAGACCTGACGGAGGTAATAGTGGCAGAGTACGCACAGTTGTTTTTCCAGATGGCAGTGGAGCAAACTAAATTAAATATGATTGCAGTCAGACAGAAGAAAAACAACAGAGGAGACCTTTAAGACCACACAGGTCTCACTCTCCTTTATCTGTCTGCCTGGATACCTCTCGCCCTCCTCTCCTCTTACCGCAGTCAGTGCCCGCTACTTGCACTGTGCCCCTTTGCCCCTCTCCCTCTCCACAGCAGAATGAACCAAAAGCCTTTCTCATTTAAACCCTCCGGGGGACACGTTGGCATTTGTCTCACCCCGTCCTAATATGCTGTAATCTGCTCAGATTGGGCTACGTAGAGTCGTGCTGTGCTATCCAGCCAACTGCTGTTTCATACTTGAGTGTGTTCAGACAAACCCCTCCGGGGAGCTGGAGGACTGGATGCAATCAAAGAACACCACCTGTACTGACGCTCGGGAACTTGTTTCAATTTACAGCTTTAATTTTAAAAGAAGTCAGTCAGGGAGCTTGTAATGGTGTCCTGCTCTCACTTTTGTTGCAGCCATCATATTATTATTCATCATTATTACGGGAATCAGACCTGTGAGTGAGAAGCAGGAAAGATCTACACATGTAAAGTCTATCACATAGACAGTAGGCAATGAGCAGTAATCAGGGCACCTAGGCTGCATCACATGACCTTGACCCTTGCTCTCTGCTACCCTCTGACATGTATTTATGTGTGATGGGGGGATGGTGAAAAAAAGAGTTATGGCGCTAAGATATGGGACAGGCTGTTCACCCCTCAGGTTCGGTTCAATAGACCATTAGAACGAGCCAGCTGACTCACAAATGAGCACAGTAATAGAGTTAACCCTAACTGCTGGACAGGGTAAGATGAAAATAGAAATGAAACATAAAAGTGTACATTCCGACACCCGCATTTTATTGAGGGTCGATCACTTTTAAGTTCAAATATTCTCATCAGCTGTTTGTAACGCGGTGCTCGGTTCCTGATTTTCGCTGGGATTTCATGTTTCCACATGTCAACAATTTGCTTTAAAACACTGCAAGATGGAGCTGTTGACTGACAGTAAACAGTTGTGGTCCGCCGCTTTGGTTTTAACTAAAATATCTCATAAACTATTGGATGGGTTGTCATGAAAGTTTAGGCAAACGTTCATGGTCCGATGAGTAATGTTTCTGTTGATCTCCTGACATTTCCTCTCTGCCACCACGAGGTTCGAATTTGTGGTTGCAAGTGAAATGTTTTGACAACATTTGGATGGATTTCTACACATGAAAACAGATCACAAGTCATGTGCCCTAGCAAATGTCGCCATGCTAACACAATAAACCAAGACATTGATTATGGTTACCATTCTAACTAGGAAACATCAGCATCTTATCATTGTAAATGTGAGAACATGTTAGTATGTTTGCATTAGCATTTAGCTCGAAGTAAGCAAGCTGTGTCTAAGAACAGATTTACAGAGACGTTAGAACATCTGCAGACTTTTTGTCTTCCGAGCAACATATAGTAAAGAAATTTACTAATATGCATAGGCCTGAAAACACAACCTCCCCCTACATATGCATAAATACAACCCATTCCCAAGCACCCCTCCCACGAATCAGTCCAGCTGGCTAGTGAGGAGGTGACGGGGGCCATTCTAATGAGCGCGAGGTGCAAATCATGAGCTGCCAGGGGTGTCAATCTCTACAACAGCTGCAGACTAAACACCGTGCACAAATACACACAAATGCACATGCACATACACACTGAGAAACACTTACACTAGATCTGACTTATAAAGCTGGATTGATTTCTTCTAAAGAGAATGGCCACATAGGCAATTGATTAGGCAGCCCAGGGGGCAGGCAGCTCAATGGAGAGATGATGAAATCGTTGCGATCCAACCTTCTGCCACTCACACTCATAGATTCACACACAGTGCAAATGACTCAGGACATAAAACTGAGCACGAAAATAGAACTACTTTGTTCTGCTGGAGGTGCTCACATGAAAGGCAGCGATGCAAGAAATGGAAATTTAAGCTATAAAGAGCCACTTTTCGGCTTTAAAATGTAAAATTTTGTAATTTGTTCAAACAAAGGTTTAGAGGGAACAAAGAACCCCATAAAATATGCAAACTCAGACAAAGTCTGACACACGCAGGCTGTAATTGGGCGATTTTAATTACCCTAAACGTGAGCTTTGTTTAACATCGGCGTCAAATTGATTAGATACGGTCTGCGTGATTGTGTATGTGCCAGTGTGTATGTGTGTGAGTGCCTGTCTGTAAAAGACTTCCTGTCCTGCCTCTGCCCTGGCCCTGGTGGTCCCAGCTGGCATGGGGAGGGGGTGTGGTGGTGGCAGGGGAATTAGAGATGCAAATATCCCTGTCAGCCCTGGCAGATCCCCAGGGGTGCAGATGAATTACACTGATCTGATTTAAACGGCATGTGTGCATGTGTGTGTGTGTGTGTGTAAGCGGTAGTGTGCACGTGCTTGTATGTGTTGGGACAGCGCACTCCCACCTGCCTCCTCTCGAACACACTCGTGAACACACACTCCAGCTCTGAAGAGGCCGTGAAACCGACTGAGCAGCCTTTCATAATGGCCCACTCAGACTCTTGAAATGAGAGTCAGCAAGTTAGAGCGAGAGTGTTTTTGTAAGTGCGCGCATGCACCGCCTGTGGACGACAACCTCTGCATCCTAAGTCTGCTTTCAAAACAAAGAGGCCGAAACACTTCGACACAGAAAAAGGGAACAGAAAATTAAAGGTATAAAGGATGAGAGAAAAATTTGATGCATATTCTTCCTAACATACCACAGCGAGAATACAGATGGCAAGACAACATAAATATACAACAGCAATAAATAGAAGCACTGTCTTTTTGTGTCTCATTGTGCAAAAAAGCTATTAAACAGAATGTCTGGCCTTTGAATTAACAGAAACCTAAAAAAAAAGCTTGTTTTTGAATCCTGAAGACAGCAAAGCATAAGTAGATATATATATAATCACAAATATACTCTTTCTATATCCGTAAGAAACAAAATAAGTTCAGCAGAGGATTAACAAACATCCAATGCATCGTGAGTATTTTCAGCAGCAGACTAATTAAAAATAAAGAATCTTTGTGCCTATGTATATCTATAAAGAATGAGGAACATGTTGCCCAGTGCAACAGTGTGACTCATTTGTGTGTTTTTAATAGTCTTTGGACAACAACGGACATCTGTGGCACAGAGAAATAAGATATATTGGGCACTGGATATGCAGGCAACACTGCTTAGTGGGATGATTTTTTTTTTGTTTTGGTCTTTTTGAAGGGATTTGTAGACAATAAGAAAAATAGAAACAAAGCCAACCTCATCCTCTAAAAGCAGAGAAAGAAGAAAGAGTATGCTCTATGATCTGGATGACTGATGGCTACTTGGCTAGCAGACAGAGTAAGCGAAAAAATAAGAGAGTCGAACTGCTGTCCACTTGGTTTCCTCTCTTGGGTCACTTGGCTCTTCTCTCCATTAGAAAGAAACTCCCCAAAGATGCACTAATGGCTCTGTCCTTGCAGTAGTAGTCTGCTGTTGTGTGTGTGTGTGTGTGTGTTTGTCTTTGACAGTGCGTTTCTGTGTAGTGACTATAAATGTGTGTTCATGCATCGACCCGCACATGAGTGTGTGTCTTTGCCAGCAAGAGCTTCAGTTTTTCCAGAATATGAATTAAGGCCTGAGTAATGGCTCCCGTTTCTATTCTTTCCTTCCTTCCCTCCGGAGTTCATTTGTCCCCGTCCAGTCCATGTGTGTGCACATATGTTAGTGTCACCGTAACTCTCCTCGGGCTACAATACCCTTAACGCATGATAGATGTGTGTGGTTGAGCATCACTGGCACTCTATGAAGATAAAATGTCCACCTCCAGCAATGTGGGCAAGTCTTTAAAATAGTCATACACTTCCACAAAGTGGCTGTTTCCCCACGACAAAGACAATCATTACAGCATTCTTGACAAGTGACAAGAATCACACAAACAGGATGTTGGTAAAAACCTTTGTAATTTTTGCTTTTGTTTAAGTTTCTTGATGGAGTGGTGGAAAAAAACAGAAAGGTGAAACAAAAGTGAAGTATATGTAGACAGTGTGTGTGTATTTGAACCTGCTAAGCTGCTAATATAGTTACTTACTTTCTATTTTCCATTGAAAAAATATATTCCCTGTCTGCACTCTCTCTTTTTCTGTCCTCTGCTTAAGTCTAACATCATAGCCCTACACTAACCCCAGACAGTTTGCAAAACAGGAAGCATTACAACATACAGCTATTCCTGCACATCTGGACAGGACGAACAAACACACGCTAATGCGCCTAAATATGCGTCCACGCGCTCGCGCGCACAAACACATGTGCGACCGAAGTTCAACCGCTTCACCGGGATGTCGCAACAGGATATTAGAGCCCCTGAAGATCATATCTGAAATGGGACGTGAATGGTTAATGAGCCTATCAGAGCCCAGCGCTGCGTCTCTGTGCACTTCATTTCAACGGCTGCTGGTTCAAATGCAATAAATGCTGCAGAAATCTTTCCATGACGATTAGTGTGTCAGCGGTCATATGCGAGAAAGGGAGGACACTGAGAGGGTGTTTGGGGCAGCTGAATGTGTTGAAATCCATTTAAAATTGGAAACACTTATGCAAGAGTAGTTTCTGTAACAAAGACAACACACGGTCAAAGGAAAATTAATGTGATTGCAGACATGTGGGCAGATATGAACATTTTACAACTTGGTTCTGGATCCTCTTTAGTAGAGTTAAAACCTTCAAACTGCTCTTTCTTATCCCTTCAGCAACCCCCCCCCCTAGTAAAACCTGGCTCTCAACATTGACCCAAACACATACACACATAAACACAGTCGCTCTATCTCCTTAAACACAACCCTATCTGCTTAGAAGTCAGAGCGCTATCCGCTTAGAGGGGAAGACGAGGAAGCTTGAAATGACTTGAGCGAAGTTTAGTTTCTCAAGAAAAGAAAAAAAGGTCTCGACCTCACCACGGTAACACCAAAAGAACATCTCACCTCTAGCCCTCCTGCCCATGCTTCAAAACACAAAGGGGATTGTGTGTGTACGTGTGTGTGTTCCTCTGTGCTGAAGTCCACTGGAGGAGACTGAATGTGTATGAGGTGCTTTTAGAGTGAAGATAACGAGAAGCACAACACGAAACACACATAAACACACACAGTATGCAGATGAAGCTGTCACCAAAAGTCATCACCTGGAAGTAAAACACAATCAACTAGTTTGGTTTATGGTGTGTTTTTGTGTGTATGTGTGCTATCAGAAAACATCAACTACCTAGGAAATATATTTCTTGTCCTTTTGTGTGTGCTTGCATGCTAACTTTTAGCCTGAATCTAAATCTGATCTAAATACTGAGTCGCGCAACCAACCATACAAGCACGCAGCCACACACTGACACACACAAAATAAGCCCAGAAAACGAGCCAGGGTAGACCATAATGTGTGGCAATGTTTGGGTTTATTTTCTGCTCAAGAGTGTTGTTTCCTGTGGAACTGTATTTTACGATGTGCTTAAACCCAGCTGCAGCTCCGCTTCCACATGTCAGACAGTCTGCACCCTGTGTGCAGTGGCTGCACCGTTAATAAGGTGATCGGTGAGAGCAACTATCTCACTCATAGCATTCAGTTCACTATCTTATATGGGCACTGGCACCAGAAACAGATACAGATATACATTTGAGACACTGGAACAAGAGAAATAGTATCTTTCTTTCTTAAATTCATTGAATCAATTTGATTGTTTGCATTACCAATTGTTGTAGCTCTATCTGATGTGAATGAAATCTTACTACCACCACAGTATATATGATTGTAAAGTGTGATATTTATCAATATATAGTATATTACAACATATATACATATGCACAATATATGCATAATAGAATTAAGAAGCTGTTTGTAATCTGAATAAAATTAGCTGTTTTCTGGTTTAGCAAAGGTGAAACTTAATGTATGGCTACCTCAGCTTGCATGGTTTTGCTCAACTATAACTGTATGTTTGAATTTTGGCCTAAAAATGACTGTGTGTGCTACTGTGTCTGTTTACAGAACATCTGGGGCTGCAGGTTTTCGCTTTTCGCTCTCTCCCACTCCCAGTTTTGTTTTGCAGCCGCAGCACTGCAGCTGGACTGTGCAAAATTCAGTTTCGGCCCTGACAGCTTCCATATGTGGGTTTTTAGAGATCTGTTAGGAGCATGAGCAAAAATCTAGGTTTTATGCATCCAGATACATGGCTTAATGGGACTTATAATTGGATGGTAAAAACCTCAATACAAAAACAGATGTAACCATTAAATAGGTGATGGCCTTTTCCACTGACATGCGATCAAACCTCTGGTATATTTATAGCAGGATCAGAACTGTTATGAAAAGCTGCTCCCAGGTAACGTCCACATTTGCTAATTTCTGCTGTACGTCGCTGGAGTTAACTGACCACAATTCGGTCATAAGACAAAGATAGACCTGGTGTATGTGTGTGTGTGTGCTTGTGTGGAAGTTTGGCTAATACTGATTCCTTATAGCAGCTTACAGCACATAGCTACATCAGTAACAATGAGCACTTTTATCTGAGACCTTTCATGAGAGGAAAACACAAACAGAACAGAAATAGATGAATATTAAGCATTCCTCATCACAAGGCGGCCTACATAACTCTGAATCTCCCTGTTTCATATCAGTTTCAGTTTAGAGACTACATTTTGAGTAAACTACAGCAGGTTTCTGTTATCACCTGGTAAGATTAATAAGAAAACATATGAACCACAGATGCAGGAAAAATGAACCCAAGAATGTAATGCTGTATATATAAGAATTTACTGTATTTTGGAGGGTCTAGTTGAGATGTCGTCCCTTCACCCATGTTATTTAAGCTGTGCATTTGAATGGATGCTCTACCTGGTAGCAGTTTAAAAGGTAATTTTCCCGGGACACTCACTGTAGGCAAGTTGAGTGTAAGTGCTCCACTGGCATCAATAAGCACTTAAATCTTTCAAACATCGATACAAATATGAAAAAATACAGACCTGCCGCTGTCAGAGTGTATTATAAGTGTTAGAAGGTGCATAGCGGTATAATAACTTGCTTGTTTTTTAGCGATAAGTGTCTGTGTGTGTGTGTGTATGTGTGTGTTGCGTAAGAGCTGATGAGACAAAAACACAGAGAGTACTAATATGATTTAGGAGGCGGATGGCAGGAAGCAGACAGCACTAATGCAATGGCTCCTGCATTAAGTCCTTAGAGACTGACCACAAAGTATTGTAAACACACACACAACAATGGAGGGAAAAAATGCATCATCACATATGCATCTACATGCACGAACACTTTTCTATGCATCTATGAATACTCCTGGTGACAAAATCCCTGTCACAGTGAAAAGATGTCCTCTGTCCTTCTCCTGAAACACTTGTACCAGAAATATCCTCTCTGCCGTCTGACTGGTGACAGAACACTGCTACCCGTCAACTCGCATCAGAGTTGAAAGAGAGGAAGAGGAAGGGAGGGAGTGAGAGAGGGAGAGAGTTGAAAAAGGAGTCGGAGGGATGCTTTATTCTTCGCTTTCCTCGGGCGCTTGTGTTTATTTGGATTGTCACCACCTCCTCGATTTGGTGGAGGGGGGGGGGCGCCTGCCTTGAATCCTTCAGTCAGCGAAACCCGGCCGCTCTGACCGCGCCCGCATCACATTAGACACTCAGCACTGCGATCACAATGGGGGGTGGGGGTCGGGGGGACTGAGTATGAAAAAATATCCTGTCACAGCCGAAAGGATGAACGCGGAGCACAGACGGGAGAAGATATCGGTGACTGAGTGTGTGTGTGAGCCTGTGCGGGCTCTGGACATTTTAAGCCGCGCTGCTTTGTTGTTATTTCCTGCCGCGCTGTTAAGTTCTCTTGAACAGGATTTTGTGTGTGTGTGTGAGCGCCTGTGTTTTCCCATGTGTGTGAGCCTGTGTCATCTTTTTTAGGCTTTCGATTTCTCTGTGGGGTTCATTGTTCCGCGGGCAGCTGACGAGGATGGAAGATTAACCATTAACCACACAAACATGCCCACACACACCCGAAACACAATACAATGTCACACTAAAATAACAAGCGCGCTGGAAGCCAGGGCGACTTTTATGAGCGTTCCTGTGTCACTGGGTTGCGTTTAGTCCTCTACCGCCGAGCCTTCGTGGTCACGTGCGAGTGACACAGTACCCCAGTTTCTGCGATGAGCTCAGCCGACACCAAAAACACACATCTCCAATCTTCTAACCTCAATCTATTTTCTCTATCTGATCTTTTATAAAGTAAAACTCCCCCAAAATACCCAAATCTCCATCCAAACAGATGTCCTTTAATCTGTAATTCATTTTAGTCTTGATGGCTGGCCTTTTCCAGGGTGATAGATCTGTGATTAGTGGAATGGAGGCTCAATCTTCTCATTATCTTTATGCGAGGCCTAATCCGGATGCTTGCTGGTGTCTTTAGACTGGATCCTCTCTAAACCGAGCCCGCCCCATGCTGGGAGAGGCCACCGCTTTAGGGGGCTCACCCTCTTCGCATACACCTCATTATGGGTGCTGGAGGGGACAGGGAGGTGTCATTAGTGGCGCACATCTGAGGTTCAGCGCTCTGGAATACCCCGCGCTTTACAAGGTGCCATTCAGGTCGACTCACTTTATTGGCAGAATTTATAGAGTTGATCATTCTCCGCTTCTACCTCTGACCTTGATGCTGATGCTGTTAAAAATGCATCTTAAAAAACACATCCTCGAGCCCAGAGCTGCTGCCTGTGGACGCACAAGTCGAGTAATTCTCTAAATCCACTTAGCAAAAAGCTCTTCATCGCTCAGTGGTAAAACATGTATGTGCGATTAAAGAAAAACAGATTATACTCGCGCTAATCCTAAATCACCTCAGAAGATAAACATATAGGCCTAACCTTGAGATATCCTCCTTTTTTTTTTCTTGACTTCAGAGTGTGTGTGGGAGGGCGGTTATCCCTTTTAAGTGCATGGCCGATGGTCTTGGGTTATACATCCCAATGAGACCTCAGTGGCATGCTCCATTATCTTTGCGTACCACTGTAGGCTAATCTCAAAAGGACGGTGTCACAGTGCATGCTGCGAGCTGCCATGCATCTTGACATGTTCGAGACACAGTGGCATATTTTACTCGCACAGCTAACTGCCAGCTTCAGTAACAACAGGCTACGGCGAAGTTGAGGTCATGGTGATACAACGCCGCGCTTTTGTTTTATGTGGGAGGTGAATAAGGAGAAGGTGGGCCCGTGTGTGGGAAGGGGAGGGGCGCATGGCTGGGAATGATCCATTGAGCATCCATAATCTATCTTCCTATGACAGAGCACACGGAGCAGAAACCAATTAGCTGCGCGTCCCATCGGAAATGGAGAAGCAGATACGATAAAAGATGAGCCCGCAGCCGCAAGCTACAGGGCAAGTTACAATTAACCTCTCCCCAACACACACACACATGCACACACACACAAACACGTATGAGCGTACCCACACACGCCATCTTACACACCTGCTGTGGTTTCTTTGATAACCCTCTGGCAGGTTGCAGTAGACTGTAATGACCCAAAGGAAGACTCCATCACTTGGGATGACGGGTAGAAATTTAGGTCATTGGCTATTACCATTATTTTACTCCAGTGTCTCCCTCTCTTTCTTTTCATCTTCCTCTGTCTCCCTCTCTCTCTCTCGTTTACTCCCCTCCCATAAATCTCAATTCTTTCCCTATTCTCTCTACTTTCTTCTTTTCTCCTCATCTCCCTCCCCCCTACCTGGCGTAGGTGTGGCCAGCAACATCACAGCAAGGACCAAAACAAGGAACAAGGTCACACACAGATACACACCACACAAACACACGCACGCTGTGTGAAGTACTTACACACTAACAAACACAGGGCTGCAGGGGCAAGGTCACACAAGCTGCGATTTGGGGCTGTGCTGCAGGAGGCAAGCTGGTGAAGAGGGAAAGAGGAAATGAGGAGAGAGGAGGAAGACTGAGAGGGAGGTTTGGTGATGGACAGAAAATGATTTCCTCGCGTCAGGCCAGATATAATGACCGGCTACACTATTCTCTCCCCATCTCCCTCGCTCTCTGATGCTATCTGGTCCTGCCGAGAGGATGGGACAAAAAGAAAATGAGCAATAGATAGAGAGAGGAGAAAAAAACACAGACAAACAGGGAGTGTGTGTGTGTGTGTGAATGAATAATGGAGGACTGGTGCAGAGTCAGGCCCTGGTTTGACCTATTAGTCACAAACTCAGTCATCATTCTCACAACGCACCCCCATTAGCAAAAACTTTGGATATAGCTACGTGTCCCGGCACATGGTGCTCCCAGTGTGTGTGGGACAGTGTGTATTCATGAAGTGTGTGTGTGTGTGTGTGAGCGTTTGCAGGCTAACTACCTGCTCATGCCACCACCCCCTCAGATTCCCCGCTCTCCTCCCACACGTTGCCCCCGGTAACCGGGAGAAGAGGCGGGGGTGGTGGTGGTGGGGGGGGGTTTGGATAGTGACCATCTGTCAGTGGCCCGGAGATCAATGGAACTGGAGGGGAGTGGGGGGGGTGGAGGGTGAGGGAGTGGTCCAAGGCTAAATATGTGACCCACTGTGACTGGAGCCTGACTCAATATGCGGCCGTTTTATTTACCGAGAGAAAACACACACCCCACTAGTCCCACTCACACGGCCTTTATTAACGAATGGCTGACTTCGGTTGGAGCCAGGAGATGCTGAGGCTGCGGTACTGACAAGAAGCATGCACTGTAACTCCTGCGCACACACATGCATACACGCGTGGACTGTTTTCTGTTTTAAAATAAGGTCTGTGCCGAAAGGGTTGCAGAGTTAGAGACGAAAAAAATCCTTGTGAGGCAGAGATATGCTGAGAGAGTGAGGAATGTTATAAATTATTATATATATCTAGCTCACTGTGGCAGTGGGTCAGATGAGACGGGGACAAAACACTCCAGCGCTGGCTAATGAATCAACAACAAAACAATGTCAGCCCTCCGGAACTGCTTACTTCAGCGGCTTCATGGGAGCACACGCTGCTCGTACGCATCCACACACACATTCACGCACGTCCACACAGATTTATATAACATAAATCAATTTTACGCACATAAACAAAACACCTTTGACTGCTCCGGTGATGTAAACACAGGGGATTTTCGCAACCCACAAAACATGGGGCTCTCAGCATCGTATGGCGAGAGGAAGCACGCTGACATTACGCTCTGCTGCAATAGAGACTGTACTCATTTAAAATTCACTGTTGATGCTGGATGCTACAGCCAGAGCTGGAGGGAACAGCTTGGGTGTGGAGAGTAGGGAGGGGATGTTTACTGTTATGTGTCAAATGAATCAATAATGTTATTAACTTGTTGACATAATTGCAGCCTGTCGTAAGTGATACGGGTGTCGAGCTCGAAGCCTCTATGTATTCTTGCGAAATGGGGACGAAATAGCGGACTCACCCAGCATCTGGCTGAAGAGCAGCTGCTCCAGGTCTCCCAGAACCGTCACCACTAACTCCGGGTCCACCTTCAGGAAGCCCTTCTCATCTTCTCCCTCGACCCCTTTCCTCTCTTTCTTCTCCTCTGTGGACAGAGCTGCAGATCTCCCCTTCTCCCCCAGTTTCTTGCCATTAGTCGCAGTATTCCCAGCTCCATTGGAGTTAGCCTTCGTTGGGTGGTCTGCAGGGTCTGTGTCCGCACCCTGGCCCGCCTCAGGCGCCTTGCTGATGGGTTTGACCTCAGCGTAAGGTCCCCGCGGTTTACCAGGTGCAGGGATTCGACTCGGCTTGCTCCCGTTGGAAGTTACAGACGGGGAGCAGAAAGATTTGGGTTTTCCCTGGAAGAGAGACTGTTCTGACTTTGAAAGCGTCCGAGAAAGTTGAGGTTTCCCACCCCCGGCCTGACCTGCTTTAGTCTGGCCCGGCTTGCCGGAGCCGGTGCCGGTCCGGCTCGTGTCATCATTCCAGCGGGGAGACTGGTACAGGTGCAGCTTCTTCTCAGCATCAGTGAGCACGCACAAATTGTTGAGCGATCGCTGCTTGCGGAGCCTGGACGGGTTGGGGACTGGGATGGGGATAGATCCAGAGGAGGGCCGGTAGACCTTGAGCTCTGACCCGGAGGGACGTGACGTTCCCTGGGGCAGAGCGGAGGGCTTGGCCGCGGCTTTTCTCGAGGCCATGGCCGCGGCTGAAGCTTCCTGGCAGGAGACGGCAGCAGACCTCAGGTCCAGCTCTCTGGGCTTTGCCGTCATGCTAATGTTAGCCACATTAGCCTCCAGCATCCCTCCTGCAGAGAGCCAAGCAACAGCATCAGTGACACACGCTGATATACACACAGGCAAACAGGAAGGAAAGGAGAGAGAAAAGAGGGGGAAGAAATGAGTTAAAGCGCAAAGGCTGCCTGGTCCTCTCTGCCTCCCTGTCTCTGGAGGGTCCAGACTGAGCCAGACTCCCCGCTGTGTGAGACTGTGGGTTCACCCCTCTGTTGAAAACGATGGGGTGGGTAGCAGAGTGGCAGCAGCAGTCACATTTACTCACTGTTGGTAATCCATGGATCCGCAGATATGTATCCAGTGCCAAAATCCACTTCCTCGCAGCGTGTCCGCGTGCCCCCCTCCCCACCCCCCAGCCCAGCGCCCACAATAGATCTTCTAGGATAAAACACGGCTCTGACCAGCCTCTTTCTCTGCCTTCCTCTCTGACGCTCTCTCGCTCTGTATTCCCTCCTGCTTGCCAGGCGAGCGGCAGCCGACTGACAGGAGAAACAGTCGCAGCGGCAGAGGCAACATCCCCCCCCCTGCTCTTTCTCTCCTCCCTCTACCTCTCTCTCACTTGCTGGTTTGCTCACTCTACCCCCGCTGGCTCATTCACCCTCCCTCTCCTTCCTCCTCTATCCTTCCCTCTTTTCTTGTTGTCTCTCTCTCTCTGTCTCTCTCTCTCCCTCCTCCCACTGGCTGATTCACCCGCCGATCCCCTCTCTCTCTCTCGCTCTCTCTCTCTAAAACACACACCGCAGATGCCGTGCTATGCTGCACACCAGTAAAGACAAAAAGCAAAAAAAAGAAAAAGGCAAAAAGAAAGAAAGAAAAATGTATATTGCGCTCAGCTGCATGTGACTCAAATGATCCTGGATGCCAAATATCGCAGCCAGAATAAAGACCCCCTGCACACACACACACGTGCACATCCAATCACTCATAATCACATTAGCTGCTCTATTCATCCATTCACATTCAGATTTTCTTATGCGCCCTAATCACCAGAGGCCCACCCATGATTAAGCTGATTCAAATTATCTGAAAAACAGCCATGACTGCAGGATCAGCTTAGGCGGAGGAGAACAGGACACACATTTTACCAGTCCCTGATACACAACGAGAACAGGTCAGCCGCTAATTGTGCCTCAATTAGCGGCCAACAGACCTCAAATGACCATCAATTCCCATCCCACACCTGCATCATATTACATCTGCTCTCCTCTCTGCTTCCTTCAGACCTACAGTATGTAAAATAAAGCCAATAAGTTTGTAGGGTTTAGATTCATCGCAGTCTCATCCGGTCCTCAGCACGACCGTGCCGACACCTCAGCGGTTTAAAACGAGCACACGTGTGGGTGTGTGAATGAGTGTCGGTGTCTGTATTTTCGTCCGTCCGCCCCTGCGTGTGCATGAGTGTGCGTGCGTGGGTCTGTCTCCACGAGTGTGTCACATTGATGAGACAGGCTCGGAGAAGCCAGAGCTCCCCGTCCAGGGACTCGGGTGGCTCTGGCACGTTCGGTGACGTCACTTCATCGCTCTGGACATCCCATCTCAATCAACAAGGGAGGCGGGAGTAACTCGCGTTGTTTTTAATCATACCCTTGTTTCACTCTGCCATCATCTCCTTGTTTGACTGGGACTCTTGACTTCAAATACAGAAAAATAAAATCTATTCCTGTGATGCCTCATAACACAAAGAGTTGGGTGGAGAGAGAGGGACATTAATAGAGACACAGAAATAGTATGATGTCATCGGCCTTTATTTCCATTAGGGGTAATGACAGAGCATAAGCATGAACTTAAAGTCGTTCATTACTCATTAATCAATAAAACTGTTTGGAGTAGAAATTTGTTTTGGTATCTTAATGCATCCTGTCTGCATACAGGACTTTTGGCTTTACGGGTGGGGCCTTTATGCTCCGGGTGTATTACCATTAGCGCACTTTGCTTTCTCTTGTATGCGAGCAGCAGTGCCTGCGGCCGTGATGTTATCGGGCCTCAGACTGTTAGGAGTAGTATTCAAACAAGCGGGCGGTTGGGGTGATGCCGGTTTTCTGTTACATTTGCATAAATTGGCTGACATTAAACCGGAGCGAAAACAAGCGACGTCCTGTTCGAGCGCATTCCACACTCGGTATTAGAGAGGCACTTTAAAAACGGCTGATTTTTCAACAGTGGCCAAAGTGGCGCCAAGTGAACCCAGAAATGACACCAGCACACATTAGGGTCCGTGCGCAGACCGCCTGCCAACATCTGCATGGCCTCGACAGCAGGAGCTCAGTGGCAGACTAAGACACAGACATACATTGGCTGTTTTATTGTGTAAAGGTCAAGGCTATTAATTAGAAGCAGCCAGCTATAATAAAAGGGCCAATGTTGGTGTGGTTATGCCACACGGAGGCCAGAGCCGCGTGGTGACAGTTATGGGGGGCTCTGGGGGCCGGTAGCAGGCCAGCAGTGGGGTAAGGGATGTAATTTAAGGCTAATGGGTGCTGTACGTCAGCTCTTATACCTCCCTGATGAGGGATTAAGGTTAGCCAAACGAGAGTGACCGCGTACAAGGCAGGTCTGTGTGGCGCACAAATGCACGTGGGGCAAAGACGCGCGTCAGTGCTCTTGAAAGTTCGCATACACGCAGGTAAAGTGTGTGTTGGCAGCACACAGCTACCTGTTTGTTTGAGTACTCCTCTCTCTGGCTCCACAGTCTAATCACTTTAATATATGGCTGATGTAAACATATCTTCTCTCCCTCTCTTTCGGCTTGGTCTCTCTCTCTCCCCACACACACACTCACACAGCGTGCCGTCTGTGCAGGGTGTCGGACTGACCTGAGCAATCTGGCTTGACATCAGAGAG
>JAOXYL010000050.1:18374668-18389779 GCA_028564955.1 Terapon puta | reverse complement strand
AACACACACATAATGTTTAAAAGATCTGCCGCTGAGGTGCCGTGTGATCCCTGTGCAGGAGAAGCGGCGTTCGGAGCGAGCGGAGCAGCAGAGGATCCGCAGCGAGCGAGAGAAAGAGCGACAGAAGCGCCTGGAGGTACGGCCGCCTCCGAGCCGAAGTGATGTTTTGCTCTTGGGCGCGTCCTTCCATTTCACTTCTGCTCCTCTGTCTCCTTTCCTACAGGAGGAGAGGACTCGCAAGGAGGAGGAGGAGGCCAAGAGGAGAGCAGAGGACGACGCCAAGAAGAAGAAAACCCTCACCAGCCTCCACTTTGGGGGCTACATGCAGAAGCTGGTGAGCAGTGTGAAGTGGAGAGAGGACTTAAAATCTGATGTAGACCAGAGTCACGTTTCATTCCTCCTTCCCACAGACAGAGAAGCGGAGTGGTAAGAGGCAGACGGAGAGGGAGAAGAAGAAGAAGATACTGAGCGAGAGACGCAAATCTCTGGACATCGAGAACTTGAGCCAGGACAAACTCAAGTAGGTGGAGAGAGAGACAGTTTCCTCGTCACGGAGATCCTAGAGACACACCTTCCAACGTGCAAAGAAACAAAAAAAAAATACCCGTAATGTCTCGTTTCTCTTCGTCTCGCAGGGAGAAAGCCAAAGAGCTGTGGGAGTGGATGCACGAGCTGGAGGCTGAGAAGTTCGAACTGCAGTACGAGCTCAGCAGACAGAAATACGAGGTGTGTGCGTGATGCAGTACACAACACGTACTACTGAAGGACGTGTGATCCAGCAGGCCTCATTTAGAGTAACATGTTCTCTTTGTTCCAGATCAACGTCTTGAGGAACCGTGTCAGCGACCATCAGAAAACGTGAGAAACAAATTCGAACAAACTTTACTTTTTTGTTTGTTTGTTTTTTTTTTTAATAATCTCTTTCTCTACCCACACACACACACTTCACAAAGATGCACCACACTCACGGACGCCTGCACGACACAGATTATAGTCTGGGTTACACACTGAATCACATGATAAGATTTAAAAAAAGGACAAAGACAGATAAGGAGGCAGTTTTCACGGCAGATGAACTTCAGATATGCAGACTCTCATTTCCAGTTGGAGTCGAGCCGCAGAAACATCACAATGTGATTTGATGGTGTCTTTCGTTAAAACCTGTCTGCTTGGTTAAGGGCCACGTTTATTTTAAAGGCTTATTGTTCAAAGAAACTGTGGCCCGCGCCCAAGCTCATTTCTCCAGATAACCCTCTCTCCTGCCATGAAAAACATTATCCAGCTCCCTTTCTGTGAGTAGACTGGAAATAGTGTCCTCACTTGAGCAATGATAAGAACTAAACCTGAAGTCAAATCCCCAATATCAATTCTTACTTATCTTTATCTCGATTAATTGACTCTTTCAGCCCAGTTCTACTAATGTGATGTATAAAAAACAGTCAGAGAGAAATTTGAGATACTTGAAATATGAGTTTATACCTCAAAAAAACTAATTATTTCAATATACATAAGTCATGATTTAGAGAGACTTTCTCTTTATTTTAAATAACAATTGTGTGCATAACTCCTTGTGACGTGTAAACTAAACTCCCTTATGCTCCCTTCATCCCAGATTGCCAGATTTTGCCAAATGCCTCCTGGTGTTCGTGCACAGTCACATTACTTGCTCAGTTCACAACAACCAGAAAAAAAAGAGTAATAATAATTATAATTATGTCTTGTAATTCAAGTTCCATAAATACAGGTGGGGCTCTTAGATCAGATACCGCAGTACGACTGGGAAAACTGATATGGTGCTTGTGTGCGTGTTTATTTCTTACCGCGGTGGATACGTGGTGGGTACGTGGTGGGTACATGGTGGCGCTCTAAGGGCTCATCACTGACCTAATCTGCATTGTGAGGCCAGGAAAAAAGCACCACGCCCCTTCCAGTCACAGCCCGGCTCTCATTTCATTCCTCTTCAAACGATCCCCCACCACACACACACACACACCCCGAGGCTCTGTTACTCTAACTGGGAGAGCTGGCTGTATGGCTGGGTGTGGCAGAGCTGTCACACCCGTCACACACACACACACACACACACACACACACACACACACGCACTGAAAGACTGCACGGCTGTCCGAGTACGTCTCAGACAGCTAAATGTATGATCTGGATGCGCTTTTGTGGACAAACAAGTCGTGCCCGTCTTTGCTTTCAACAGATCCAAGAGGACCAAGAGAGGCCTGAGGAAATAGACGCCGAGGTGCAGAAGGAGCAGCGTAAACATCGAACCGAGGACCGGCTTCCCTGCCACACCCCCGAACCCGCCTGTTTCCCTACTGCAATCAAAAACTGCACCAACTACATCAAGACACCCAGCTCCATCTCACTCTTTTCTCTTCCTGGTATTCCACTCAAATGAGTTATATGCTATGTTTAAGAGTGTAAATAAAGCAATATTATTCCAACAAATGGCCCCTGAGTGTGTCTGCATGAGTGCATTTACTGCCACTCAAAGAAGCAAAACGACTCTGCGGTACTGTACATTGAAGACATGAATGCATGAGGCCCGGAGCAAAGACAGGAAGAGGTATTTTCTGACTCAGAGACAGGCTTTGACATGACTGGGACTGACACGGTGCTCCTTGGGCGGACGCCCAGACCTCCACCTAACGTGCACGCGCGTTCACTCACACACAAAGCTGAAAGACAATGATTCATTTCCATTTACCCGTAATCCATTTGGGAAAATACTCCTGAAAAAAAAAGAAGAAGAAGAAGAAGTCCCTCCGCCAACTGCTTTCCAACTAAAAATGTATCAGACTGCTCACCTCGCAGTGAAGTCACACTCTTGGTTTTGACCAGACACGCAGATGCAAAATAAAATTCCAATTAAGTCATTGTTGTCCATCTGATGCAGCCCCAAATTAGCTGGAAAAGTTATTGCTTGTAATTAAACTAGGATTCACACACACACACCTACTTTCTGAGGTCTGAAGGTGGAGTTGCAGTGTCTCCGTGATGTCTGCATCATTTCAGGGGAGGATCAAGAACATCTACCACATCCTAAAATGATGGAACGATGAGAAGCCGAAGAAGGTGCAGCGACTCAGAATATTTGTTGAAAGAATAGAAAAACATCTTTGAAATAAGAACGAGGCCCCAAGAATTTCTTTGTAGTTACAATTTATAGTTGCGCTATTTAGAATCGGCCAACATACCATAAAGACAGCGATAATTTGCTTCTTTTTAACCTTTTTTTCCCCGACTTCTCAAAACAACACCGGAGGCGAAAGTTTAATGGGACAGACATAACAGTTGACAGCGATCTGGCCTTGGTGCGTTAACAGACTGGATTGACAGGGAGATAAGAGTGTCATTCCTCACAGCTGAAAGTCATGAAACGGCAAGCAATGAAAAAGCAAAAAGTCAACAAACAAATCTTGAGGTTTCACGGTGGCTTAAGAACGAACTCGGTATCCGAATCTTTAAAAAATAATCTCAGCCAACTTGCTCCGATTTTGAAAATGAAGCAGAAAATTGTTTTCGTAGTTGCTCTCTTTGTCATAAACACATACACACACACACCACATAAACCCTGCTGGAATGTGAACTTGAAGCTTAATTATAAACAGAGAATCCAGCATCTTCCAAAACAGCTCGTATTGTGCAAAAAAGGAGACATGCACATGGTATGTACGCGTGCTAGCCCACCAAACAACTTTAAAATGAAGAAAAAGAGCACCGCGTACAACGTTGTCTTCATATCTCTTATTTATTTTATATACATGTTGAGTGACAGGAAAAGCTCCAGATGACATGCCACACACACACACGTTCATTTCTCCCATGATACATTCGAAGCAATACTGACATCAATCTTCCCCGGTGGAGCCACGGGGGAATTCCCACACCCATCCCATCTCTTCGCAAGCACGCTGGAGTGTTTTTACCATGCTGGGTCTTCATGAAGCATGTTGAGTTTTAAGAAGATTTCATTCCTGTTTTCAGTAAACAAGTCTGTTGTTTGGTTATGATAGCAGATACCCAGAAATCAGCCCTTATATCGAGAAAACTTTTTTTTTTTTAATCACATAAGAGTTTTTTGGGGTTTTTTTTTATGAAGAACCACATGTGTTTCAAATAAAAACATCCTTATGCATTTGAATGTGCCGCTCCTCTTCGCCTGAGGTGGCGGCGCACAGGTCGTAATTCACTAGACGTCATTGTCCTCTTTGTGTGCTCTGTTGAATTGAGGAACACTTTCACCGTGCAGCCGGCAGCTGACCGAGTCCGTCGGGCATTTCAAACTGGATTATCCGGGGCTAACTGATTCACATGGCTCCAAATCAAAGTGAATATACCCCACCTTGGCCCTTTAGAGTTACATACTGTGTCCAATCCTTCTCTTTCTCAAATTCTTCAGATTATTCAGGACAAAAACCAAGAAACAAACAAATAAAACAAAAAAAATACCACAGATAACATACAATTTGTAAATTTCCAAAAGCATGTTTGTATCAGAGCGACAGAAAAGAACAAGTCTGTTAGTACTGCACCTTTAAGTAATAGTTTGAGATTCTGGGAAATATTGAAAGGCAGCACACCTGGCTCTGCCCAAAGGTAACACATTTCCATACATTAAATTTAATCTCTCATCAACACTCGGCAAGGAAGCGTGTTCTCAAAATGCTATTGAACTATTCCTGTAACTTTAAAAATGTTATTGATGACATTTTTATGCAGGCACATTTTTATAAAATCACAGAACATTTAGAAAGGTACAGAATAAAAGTTTAATTTTTCCTTTAAAAAAAAAAAAAGATGCATTGTGAAGCAACCATTTTAAAACGTCTTAAAGTTTCTTGTTTCTTGCACATCTTGTGAGTATAAAACCATTAGTATCACATGGTATCAGCGCTTAGAGTCTTACATGTTATAAGTTAGTGTAGAAAACCAGAAAGTTCGTCAGTGGTCGAGGTGGTTAATGTTCTTGTTGACCTGTAAGCTAAAGGTTTTGCTGGATAACTAGGAACTCTCTCACCAGGTCATTATAACTGCACATAAGCACGACTACTTCAGCTTCATTTCATCTACTGTGCGACTCTACGGGCGAGCACTAGAGACGGATCGTTCTTCGAGCAACAGCGGTGCTGCGATGTGAATGCGACGTTATCGATATCGCCTTTAATTTAGGAACTGTTCACAGGATGCAGCAGATAACAAAAGAGAACAAAGTAACAAAAATAAATCCACTAAATTGCATCAAACATGAGAAATGTAGCAAATCTAAAAGCTTTCCCTCTTCTCTTACTTGAACTGAGTTTGCTCAGTCGTTTTTATAAAAGGCGCTTTTCTATGGGTACATTCAGCATAATCTATTAACTTCAAGGAAGCAGACAAAAAAAATACATAAAAAGTCATATTATCCTCTACACCTACCAAGCATACTCACAAGATTTAATCCGATAGCAACAGTATCACAAACACACACTTTTTTCTTTCTTTTTTACCTTTCAGGTATTTTTCTTATTACTTACATTTTTCAATCCTCAGGGCCACAAAAAACACACATTTGCCAATCCATGACTCTAAACAACAACTGAAAGTAACTTGTACTGCAGATAAAATTGTCTTTCCACCATTATCTGGTGCATTGTGGCTCTCTGGCTATGTGAACTGAGTTTCAGTACACATGCACATAACCCATCCAAAAACACACTCACCCCTATGTACACAGACAGAAACATATCCAAATTAAATACATACAACACCGTGGGATTAATCAGGAAATGAAAAGCTCTCTTTCTCCCTAAAGTATGTACAACATATTATCGCCTCTTAATTGATGGGCTTTCTCAACAAGGTCATTATGTGAAGAATGTAATTTTACTCTCTCACCCGCTGCAAGGGTGTGGCCACAGCGGTGTCTAAACACGCTGGTTTCCATCTGCAAGCACCCACACAAGCACGTGAAGGAGGGGAGGCAGAGACGGGGAGAAAAGGGACACACAGGGAGAAAAAAAAACATTAATGCTTCTCATACAGACTCTCTTTAACCCTACAACACCAAAGTATCAAAGTTGATACATGATTTTTTGAGCCCTCCACACGAGCAGTGTGATTTTTTTTCCCAGAAAGACCTGATGCATAAATCAAAAATGCTTGAAAATATAAAATAACCAAAAAATAAATGAAAATGCAGAATGTAGCAAAAAATATACAATTTAAAAATCATACATGCTTATTGAAAGGTTCACTAAACAATCCAGTTTAAAATTTTCTAGCAATTATTTTGTGATTCGGGCTTTACAGGGTTAAACACATGCAGGTATCAGTTCAGGCATTCGAGGGCGGAGCGTACCTTCTCGGCCGCCGTGGAGTCGTTCCCCTCATCCATCACCCTTCAGTCGATGACTTGCGACAACCTGTGCACTGCCGTGGTGTTGTCATTGACAAAAAGTGATTTGCCCATCCCCAGCTGCGGATTAAAAAGTTAAAAAGAAATCGGTTAAGGGTGTCGCGCGCACACACACGCACACACACAACACACCCATGCTCTAATTACAAGAGGAAATGCACTGTGTCAGCAACTTAGAGGAGCCTTGGGCGAATCGCGGCGGTGTGAAAACTTTTCCCTCTCTTGCCAGTTCTCCGCCTCTGTCGCTTTTGTCCTAATTTCTGTCATGTATAAACTTTGGAAACTTCTCGTATCACATGCACACTTGCTTGACTCAGACTCAGTAATCCTTTGTATTTTCTGACTATCCTCCGCCCTGTCGGACCTTTGACTCTTCTTCGTCTCTCTTCCATTTTGCACTCATCACTCTTCTCATAATAGACAGTGAGCACTGAAAACCAGTCTGCCGGGATTCCAGTGTGACTGTTTCTGTATTCGCTCCGCTCCAGGGTGGGGCAGGAGGGAAGGGAAAGTGACTGTGAGCCAGGGGAGTAATAATAAACACCCCGTCCACGTCAGTGGCGCGAGCATGTGCGAAACTGTAACTCCAAAAGACGGTTTGTGTCGTGCCCATGTGACAGTCGATTACTCTTTTTCTTACCTTTTTCACCACACCTTGCAGGTTCTTATCGTTCCACAAGCTGTAGAGCAGCAGGGAAGCCGCTTTGCTGCCTTTGGGGAAAGACCTGAGGCAGAAGGGCAAAGGTCAACAAGGAAGCGTGGGCGAGCTCAAGCACAAAAAAAAAAAGAAAAAAAAAAGAAGCATTTGAGGCCAAAATTGAGAGAAAACAGTTGACTGAGAGGCTCTTGTTGTCTTAAAAGGACCCTCTGGCAACAAGCTGCAAAAGCAAATGCAGTGGTGAAAAAGTTACTTCATATATACTCACTATAAAGGAGGAAAAGTGCCGGTAAAAGTTAGTATGATGCACATTTTTTATGCATAACTTTGTTTACAGAGCCTTGAAAACACACTTTCTTGTCATCCTGTCCCAGAGACGATTTTTATTTTATTCAATCTATTTTTGGATAAAAACAAGGACAAGTTAAAATAACACGAAAGGTGAGTGGAAAAAAAAAAAACCAGAAAAAGATCAGCGCTCTTTAACCAGGGATTTAAAACAAACCATGCATTTCGATTCGCGCTTGCAGAGACGAATAAATAAAAACTCACCCATTCCTGCTGAGTTCAGCCAGCGATGACACCAGATCCGCATTAACGAACTTCTTGCTGGCCTCAGTGTCCGCCATCATCAGACTGCGGACTGTGCCGCACGCTGTTGATATAGTTTCATCGGAGGTTCCCCGGGGCAGAGAGGAGAGGACGCCGGTGAGGTCGGGCAGAATCTGCTTCGCTGCAGGGAGGACGCAGAAAACATCCATTAACTCCTTTTCTCACTTGAGGATCTGAGACGCTTGTCGCCGCCTGTAAAACAAACATCTACTGTCAGCGTTTTGAGCTTTTTCCTCACCCATGGAGGTCTGCAAGCTGCCGGTCCGGGACATGTTGCACAGCAGGGATATGGCCGTCTTCTGCAGGCTCGCGTTTGAAGACTTTAAAAAGGGGGAGATGTACGACAGAGCTCCCAGCTTCTGAACCAGGATCTGGCTCATGGCACTGGACCCCTGGAAAAGAAGCAAACACAATAACCAAACATTCGCTGTATCACTCTTTTTATAAACCATCCTTTTGACAACAAATCCAGCTGACGTTGTGATTATTTGACATTTGGTCCCCTGTTCCTACTTCTTCTCTCTTTCTCCAGAGACCTCTCAGTCCCTGGAGACAAAACCCCACCCTTTTCTCACGAAACCAGTCAGCTCTTCCTCTCCACCGAGTCTTTGTCTTTACCAAGCCGGGATAATCTTGGATGTCCACTGTTGCCAAACACGCAAACGGTAAGCCCGACAATGCTCCTCTTTGTACTCACCAGCCCTTTGCTGGCGGTGAGGTTCTGCAGGGCGCCGCAGCAGGCCTCCAAGGTGGCGTCTTTCTTCGACGAGCCCAGCAGGGACAGGTAGGTCTGCATGGCTTTGGGGTGGCACAACCAATTCACACCCGACGGGGTACTGTCCATCGGCATTTTGCTCACATCAAAAGAAAACTGCGAGGAAAAAGAAGAATAAGGAAGAATAAGACGAGTAGGGGGGCGATTAAGCGACTGAGACGAGGGGCGGAGCTGTGAGAGTCGACGCCCACCTCCTTTTGAGCCTTGCTGCCTTTGGGGCTGAAGCATCCGGGCGTGGGGCTTTTCCTGTCAAGTTGGGCGTCTGTCCCGGCACTGAACTGGCGGAAGCACTCGGCGGACTCGGACTCCAGCTGGTAGGTCAAGTTATGGAGGATGCAGGCACAGTTCTCCACAGACTAGAAGAGAGGAGAGGATATCACCTGCAGAGTTTATCCTCACATCACCATTTTCATTTACATTCTGATCTTTTGCTCATGTTTTTTGTCCATTTTAACAATTGCAAAATTAAAAAGACGCTCCATGCACGTCTTTTTCGCTGCTGTTATGCAATCAGGGAGACCCACTGCTCTCTGGGTTTACTCTCCATCAAATTTAATGACAAGCTTTTGAAATACTTTTTTAAAATCAACATAAACTTCACACATCATTAATGAGTAAAATGTTTTCAAGGCCAATGGGCAAAAATATAAGAATACAACCCATTAGCTCATTTATTTACTTATGTGTTTTTGATTGAGTCTGTGGTTCACAAATCCCATTGGTTACGCATTAAGATCTTAATTAAATGTCTTCAACATGCTCACCAGAACACACATAAATTCAGTTAATGAGACATGAAATCCAAAATGATCTCCAATCCAAAAGCCAATAAAACACACTGAAACGCTGGAAAATTAGACAAAGATAAAGCAACATGTATAGTGTCTTTTACTGAAGCTATTACAGCATCGATGTGCACAAAGCATAACAACCATCCACTTCTGTAACCCCTGAAATTAAACACACTCTCCCTTTGTTTCTCGCCACACACAGCTAAACAGCAGTGACCCACTGCTTCATTAAAGAACGCCTGAGTAAACAGAGTGTGAGAGCAGACGTGAAATTAAGCACAGATCCGCGCCCTGAGCTTCCACAAATGGGCAGGTACACATGCAGACAACTTTAAATATATACACACACGCTGACTTTAAGATGCAGCGTTTACCTGCTTCTGCATGTGCGTTTTATGGATGTGTGTTTGTGTGTGTGAGCATTCCAGTGTGCATAGGTGCATTCACGTGCAGCATGTGCGTGCGTCTATGCATACTTGCATTGTGTGCATGTGTACAAGCGCTTCAGGATATATTTGCGCTGGAATACGTCAGTGGCCGTGAATCCAGTCGTAGCTGTTCTCTCACACGCACACATCCAACGACTCAGTGCGAGAGAGGCGCAAAAAGAAAAAACGACAGCGCTAAGAGCCAGAACAACAACATGTGGCCTGATAAACACACAAATCATCCCTGATTACGGCTGAAGCAATATCGAGGTTTTGATTCTCAGTGTTGAACTTCAGCTCCATGGAAAGACTGAAGCACATAAATGTCTCTCTGTAACCCTTCACAGCAGGGCTTCAGCCTGTGATTATTTCTTTTGATTAAGTGACCAATGCCAGTCACAAAAACAGCCAAACAGGAAATGTTCAAATAAAATGGAGAAATAAGTAAATTCTTTGTGCTGTAACAGACAATGAATCAAGTATCAAAGAGTGGAGGAGTTAAAGAGATGTTTCTAAAGTGTACGTTTTCTCTGCAGTGGCCGGTGAACAGGCAAAAGTGACGAGATAATTATTAAAGTGACAGACTTCAATGCATGCTGAGCTGCAGAGTCTCTGGAAAAGGGCCCGCTGGTTGGAACTGAGCAGGCTTACCTTGTCGTCGGGGTTTTCCTCCGCCACGCAGGACTGGACGTAAGTCATGAGGGAGTCGATGAGGCCGCGGCACTCTCTCATCGCCTGCCTCTCCTTCTGTTTGGCGCAGCTCAGGTTCCTAAACACATTTCGGTCTGTCATTAAATCCACGTGGAAGAGAAACAGACTCAAACAGACTACTCGAAACTTGCACCATCACACCCTGTAAGCAAACTTGATCGTGCTGATTAGGCACGGGGTGCACAGATGTTTCATAAGCAAGGTTTTGCAGTGCCCGTATTAAGCAGCTGCAAGGATAAATAGCTTTTTATACACATTTGCATGAAACAACAATCCTCCCCTCTGACTGGTCTCAATGAGGTTGTGATCCTCCAGTTTACGGAAACATGCTTATCACGTTAAAACTTTCGCAGGTACTGGAAGAAAAGAAAAGGGCAGACACGAGACAAAATAGTTTCTGACTCTACTGATTGGTACTGATTTGACTGGGTCTGCAACTAAAAATTATTCTCACTCCTACTTAACCTGTAAATCATTTTCTTTCCAAATGTCTTGTTTTGTCCGACCAACAGCACAAAACCTAAAGATATTCAGTCAAAGTCGCTTGTAAAATGAAAATGAATTCATGCTCTTCTGGTTATCGACTAATCCATGAATCAGCTGACTAATGATGTCACAAAGCCCTAAAACAGCATCTGATAAAAACCAATTGGCCGATGTCTAACTGAACGGTGCCTTCAAAACAGGGGGGAAAAAAATGTTCTCACCGCAGGCACCCGGTGGCGCTGTAGAAGACGTCGGGGTGTATGTTGTTGTTGGTGCTGCTGTCTGACCAGCAGGTGAACGGCACCACCACGTTCTCAGTCAGGGCGGGCAGCGCTGTAGCTATAAGTTCCCCCTTCAGCTCGTCGGCGGAGGACAGGTTCCACAGCAGGCCTTCATATAATGAAGAAAGATCAAGTTACGAGCCTTGGAAAAAAATTCTCATGTCCATTTGTACACTGTCAGTTCATCCATGCATCAATCATGCTGTTATTCCCATTGGAAGCTGAGTATGTACTTAAAGGCATAATATTGTAATAATAATAGATAAAAACAATATATATAAGCCTATATTTAGCCTATCTAATAAGACCAATTTCCTATTTTGACTTTCTTGGCACTACAGGAAATTTAAACTGGCATAGATATGTATATAAATTGGGGAAGTAAACTAGTATATTGCATGAACTTCTGAATGAATTTTGAGGTTTTGTCGCAGTCAAAATGTCCTACCAGTGATCTGTTTCTGGGTCTCCGTAGAATCTGTCTCCTTGAGTAGCTGCAGGGCCTTCGCTATGCCGCCGCAGTGCTGAACCTCCAGCTTGTTGTCGTGGTGCTTGAACACGAGGTTCCTCAGAGCCCCCGCTGCGGCCTGGTTCACCGCCGCGTTGGAGCTCCGCAGCAGGGCCACCAGAGCGGGGATGCCTCCGAGCTGGGAAACCTGCGACACGGGCGGAGAGGACGGGTGAGATTCAGAGGGTGTGGGTGAAGCGAATGACTTCGCTGTGAGTTACGAGCGCAACTAGCAGCCGAGCGCGATGATAAACGGTTTTCCCCCTCCTCCCTCCCCCTCGAGGCAGGTTACACAAAGGTCGTCACCGAGCGAAATGTGCAACCACTACAAGACAATCCTCAAACGAAATGGGGCAGTAAATAGGAGGGTGTGTCTGTACGCGTTAGTCAACTTTATTGTCAAGTGCACTATATATACCAGATACACAGCGCAGATGAAATTACGATCCTCTCTAACTCAGTAGGAAGAAACGTGTGCGAGTGCTCGGACCTCCTGCTTGGCGCCGTCCTCTTTGAAGGTGGCGTGCTGGATGACGGTGGCTCCGTACTGCTGGTAATTCTCCTCAGGGTGAGACAGGTAGCCGACAGCCTCCTTGAGGGTCACTTCCGACAGGTTGACCATACTGTTCACCCTGCAGGAGCAGTCACACGAATGGAGGAGAGGGATGAAAAATGGAATAATCAGTCTGATGCCACAGGTTCACTGGACAGCGAGGAGCTTATTGATCCCTTCCTGCGTTATAGACGGACAAAAATTTTGGACAGACACACTGCCAGGTGAACTCACGCTGATGCCTGCTGCTCTATCTTGGATGTTTTGATGGTGCCCATCTTGCCCTCGGTGATAGAGTGGACAGAAGGGGGGCGGAGGGTGCATGGTATCGCGCCGTCGGTCGCAGAGTAAACGCTGAGTCTTTGTACTCGACTCTTGACACTGCGCTCCATCCCGGTAGTGATCCCCCCTGCTCTCTTTAGAAAAAACAAAAACAAATAGATGCATTTAACTACGCTTACACGGTATTTATTTGTGATTTGATGGAAGAAATGGTTGCACATAGGAGCAGGTGACAACTTCATCTGAAAATTACCGACCATGTTTACAGGTGCAGGTGCAGGTACGGGAGAAAATGGAGGAGCCAAGGCGGGGTCACTGCGACTGGGTTTCAGCCCGTTGGGAGTCTGTGGCCAGGAGCAAGTGTTGATTCTCTGCTCCCATGTGCCCGAGGTGCTGACATGCCTCCCTCCAGTGGTTTTAGAGGACAGAGTGCGGCTCCTCTGACTGTTCATCTAAAAAGAAAGAACGAAAGGCTAAAGAGGTTTTACTTGCAAAAAGCATTTTGTTCTAAAATTGCAGGCTAACACGGAGTTTAATTCGAAAAGAGAGAACAACGCACGCGACGCATCGTGAGAGGTCAGAACCAGCCATCGACGTGACAAAAGGACAGGAAACCCCGAAGGCTTCTCAGCTCACAAAAAAAACAGAAATAAAATGGGTCACCAACTTTCCACAAGAACAGCTTTCAAAGAAACCCCCTGTAAACCAAGATGGTGGAATCTGACCTGACACAAGAACCTGCATAACTCTTCTTCTCCCCCTTTGCTCGAGCTCAAGTTGGAGGCATTTGAGCAGCTTCTCAAAGAGGATCTTTGTCTGTGCAGACACAGGACCCATTAAATCTGTCCTCACAACCCTGATGTCACTCGTTTACTTTTGTGTAATTACACGGTGTTTAGCAATCAGTTTATTTAGATTTTGCTCTTTTTTTGGCTTTGTCTGTGTGCGTGTACAAAACACACCTTTCCAGCTTTGCCACAGAGAAATCTAGAAAGAGACTTGTCATGGCCTGAGCTAAATGACAGAACATGCCTAGCTAATGTCACGTTAATGCCTCGATCATGAGTCATTCTCCTCCACTATTGTTCTCCTATTGGCCCATTTGAAAAGTAAAATCACAGCTCTGGCAAAGAAGAACATTCCCACACGTCTTTGAACACCCTGAGCTCTTTTAAGAAGGGAAGTGTGCACCTCAGGGACAATTAAAGGAAAAAACTTTCCCTTTTCTTGCCACCCGAAAATCAGTCATAAACATCCAGGGCCACACACACACACACACACACACACACACACACACACACACACACACACTGCAGGCTCCGTGTATCGACTTTCTTTCCCGTTTCAAACCGGGCTGGTTGCTCAGATACCGGCCGCACGTCAGCCCTGGTGCTTAGCAGCAAACGCGTGTTGAAGGAGAGCTGTGGCGACAGCACGTCTGATAAGAGCCGACGGCGTGTTTACCCTCAAAGTTCGCCGCATGCGCCCTTCGTCTGGTCGCGGCCCGACTCAGTCACAGAGGCTGAACGGACGGATGCAAATTCAGCAGAGCAAATCAAAGCAGTCTGTGTCTTGTTAGGGAACATAAATTAAAGTCAAGGATACTAAAAAGGTTCTTTAGATAGAAAACACGAATGAGAACAGGGTATACCTGAGAAGTGAAAAACAGCTATTTTTAAATTTAAATGAATTTCTTTCATCTTATTTTATTTCATCAGCTATGGGACGCTTGTGCAGATGAAGAAACTCTGATTCTTTCTTCTTCTTTTTAGTATTACAGATCTGCTGCTGCTCACTAATCTCTCGTGTAATTGAAACTGTTCACAGCACCACAACAATCTACACCATTAAATGTCACTTAATACACATTTTTCAGCCATAAAATATGTTCTGACACTGTTAGAAATTACTTTAATGTGAGGTGCTTAAATTTCAGTGTGATCAAAAGCTTTGTGTTGCTGTGGTTTCTTGGTTTGTTGAACATTTCTTTGTGTTCCTTTAGGGAAAAGCAATCAATAGCCATTGTGTTCATTCAACACAGCAGCACTAATACTTATTTTACAGCGTGTGTCATATACAGGCCACAAAAGTAAAACCAGATTGCATTTTGCTTGTGGATTTTAAAGAAGGTGACAGATGACTCGCTTAACCGCAAAGTGACACACATGGATTTCATGATGCGATGATTATGAGCCTTCATCGGTACATACACATTGTCACGCTGCCTAGACATGCCTCAGTTTACTGTCAGTAGGTCAGGTCAGGACAACCCAGAGCAGATTCTCTCTCTCTCACACACACACACACACACACACACACACACACACACACACACACACACAGTCAAAACCTCACTGATGAAGTCAGTATTACTCCTCTGAGGAATGTGGATTAGTCGACTATTGCAAATGAGCTGAACTCGCCCTGACTCTTCGTGGCAGGACTGAAAAATGTTTTCAAAATCAGGAAGTCTCACACACACACACACACACACACACAAACACACACACACACTTTATCGTGGCAAACAATAGTATGTAATGTTAACTCTTATCTGTACAAAATGAAAGAATATAAAAACTCAGTGGCCACTTAATTACAACCTCGTAATGATCTT
>JAOXYL010000050.1:18349022-18366907 GCA_028564955.1 Terapon puta | reverse complement strand
TTTCCTCTCTCATGCAGCTGTCTGGGCGTTACTATGAAGACTCTATAGGCCACATCATTCTGCAAACACCGTGTGATTTTATTGGTACAGCATAAAAAGGCACAGATTTCATTTCACTGAGCAGACTTGAGACCAAAAAGGAGTGATGAGGCACAGCCAACCAGAGCACACAGACGGGAAAACTAACAGGGTAAAAAGTCTGGCTGCCCACACAGTGAATATGCTTATTTAAAACCGAACCAGTTGGCTCTTTCAGAAGCGAGACATATCAGTCACCTTCTGCATGGTTTAAGATAATCCTGCCATGAGAGGGCGTGATCGAGTCAAATAACATTTACTATATATATTTATATAAAAAAATGCTGGTAGCCATGTGTACCAGAAACCAAAAACATTACATGAAACACAAAAGGGAAAAAAAGCAAGTGTAAGCTGAATAATCTGCTAGTGTTATCAGGCGAAAATCTACCCCAGTGCACTGTGGGTGACCTTGGTGTGGTCGGTACCATACATCATTTTGCATACATCGAAAAAGATACAACCGAAACACCCATCATTTATGATGTTTAGAGTAACACTTCTAGCCGTGTTGGTAAAATACAAAAACAAAAGATAGTTCATCTTTACAAAAACGAGTCTATTTACTTTGTTTTGGCTTATAAACAGTACCATTACAAGTGTAGTGTACACATCCTATACATCAGTGCTCCTCAGGTTAAGGCTTTACGAACCAAAAGCACATTCTCATCCCAACTCACGTGGAGGTAGAAATACTGCAGCAAGCCCACGCTGTCGAAGTAAAAACAGTACTGTGCCAATGAACAGTAAGGATTTAAAAAAATGCTGCTGACACCCAAAGTGTGAACTGAATCTGAAACTGGCTGCGAACCGTGTTTTTTTTTGTTGCTTCCAAAGACAAGTGAGCAAAAGATCTTTCCCTCCACACCCCGTAACACTGGAAACCTTAAAAAAAAAACAAAAAAAAACAAAACAGCAAATACACCTGCCTGGTAAAACGATGGCTCTCTTTACACTCCGACACCGTGTTTCAAAATATAAATACGACTTTTACGTCTTTACATGTAGTGCATTACATTTCCGGGAAGAGGCACACTCATACTTCCTGTCACGTGATTCTTTAGCGTTTTCGATAAACCAGCTGATTCCACACCAAGTAGTGACGGAGGCTCATTCGGTTCCTACCTAACAGATGCTACAAAATTGTAGAAGGGATAGTCATTGTGGCAGAGTTACATTAACACTGATTAAATGATTGTATTTGTCAACCTAGATTCAAACTCGTCTCACATCAGTCACACCGATGACACAAATGCTCGGAAAATTCCCTGGAAACGATCACATTCATTTCATAGCTACATGCCCACTGTGTGGTGTATATGGTGGAAGAATATCACATATTAAACTTGCGTTAGAAAATGTAGTTTGAACTGTAGTTTGCTGGTTTAAAAAAAAAGCAAAAAAAAAAACTTTAACATGTGTTTTTCACCATTAAACCCATTTTTTAATACAAAAAAATGACAAACCTTGAACCTAACATTGAGACGTGTGATCAGTTTCACAAGGCGAGACATCACACAACACTTAGTGATAATTATGTTGAGAACGATGCCACGTTTTTGGTTGAAATCTTTCAAAATGAATCTCGTTTTAGTGTTTTAAGTCATGGTGTGACAACAGTGTGACTGTTGGTCTGTTAAAAAAAAAGTGTGTTTTAGAGTAGAGGAGTTGGGAGTTCTGCATGTGTGAGCTGGAAATAGTGTTTATGCTTATGTATATTAAAAAAAAAAAAGTCTGTGGAGAGTCTCTGCGAGCACACACGCGACGTGCTGCTAGTCGTTAACCAGTCGATAAACGTGGTACTGTGCTCCGTGTTCACTGGTGGACACCTCGAACACAAAGGCGATGCACAGCAGAGTCTCCTGAGTTTCTCTGTTGGACACCACCTGGCAAGAGATAGGGGGAAAAAAGAGGAGTGTGGAGGTGAGGATTAAAACATACAGACCAACACCAGGTGAGATGCGCAGATGTAGTGAATAACAGGTGGAAAAAACACACACACACACACACAGACACACACCTGTAGGATGGTGAAGTTCTCCAGTACGCTGTTCATCATGTATTTCTCTGGCAGGTGTTTGAGTTTGTGGATGAAGTTGATCATATATTCACACATGGGCGAGCGATGGATGCGGAACACGTACTTCCCTCCTTCCAAATGTGCATATTCTGTCTGAAGGGGAGGAATCCACACGCAGGTATCCCGATTAAAGCGCGTGTTAACGTGGTCCGATATGAAACTACGTGTTCAAGGAAACAAAAAAGGATTCATATACTCACCTCCACCTTCTCCACCACCTGTTTGCCGAAGGAGCAGACCTTCGTTGAGACGCTGATGGTGATGTTCTCCGTTCCGCTGTACTGGCTGCTCACGCCGTAGAACACGCCAGAACCCTCCTCGATGTCGCTGCTCAGGTCCGCCTGAAACGAGCACAAGAACAGAGTGAGAAGATGCAAAGGGACATGTAGGTATGCGCGTAACGTGGTATGCGGTGCTTCAGGTGCTTTCGCATAAAGAAACACAAGATAGCAAACATGAATGTCAAGAATGATGGTTTTAAAATACTTAAAACACTCTACTTTGCAATGTTTTAAGGAGGAGGGAAAGACACTCAATATGCTTGTTGGCCCTCAAGAAGGCGAACAGCATGTTTCAGTGTGTAAGGCTCAATGTAGAAACACCATTTCCTGTATAAAGCTCCTGTTCCAGCATCACACTGACTTTGCTTCCCTTGTGTGATGTAGCAGGATATAACCTCAGACACCAACTTAAAACAAATATCTGAAACAATGACTGTAAT
Organism: Terapon puta; assembly: GCA_028564955.1. Classification (NCBI taxonomy): domain Eukaryota; kingdom Metazoa; phylum Chordata; class Actinopteri; order Centrarchiformes; family Terapontidae; genus Terapon; species Terapon puta. Next base: position 18,364,028 of record JAOXYL010000050.1, on the reverse strand, counting down.
AAAAGCTAAAATACAAAGTAAAATGTGTGTTACCGCAAAGTTCCTCTATTCCCCAATGATCTCCTGACATCCTGTGATTAATCTATTAAATTCACTGACTTCCTCTCCTCCAGAGTGCCTCTTTTATTTCCTGGTTATTAAGAAAAATGAGAAGTAAATAAAGAAAGAACTAAATAAGAAGACCTGTTTTGCATACTGACCCAGAACTTTACGAGGAAGAACGCGTTGTGAGGCCCTTTTTCATACAGCTCCTTCAGGCCTCCTTTCTTCTCAGAGAACTTGTCGTAAATCTGCCTCACATCTATGGACTCCAGCACGGGGTCATTGTAGCCCGGGTTTGATGGGCCAATGTGAACGAAGAGGTGTTTATACTGCAGGAAGGAAAGAGATGTGATAAGTTAGAGAGGAAAGGGACTTTTTTTTTTTTTTTTACATTTTATATTGTTATACTGTCTAAATATCGTCTGGATGTCCGTACCGCCTCCCTGTCTCTCTGGGTCTCCAGAAAAGCAGAGTACTCCAGGAGTCGTAGTTTCGCCGAGGCGATGGTTCTGTCTTGCCATACGGGAGCTGCTATAGCTGCGGGGCGGGCGGGAGGCAGGGGCTCGTAACCTGTCACACATTCAAACCAGGAAAACACAATAAACACAACGATACCCACTGATAATAATTTAAATTGTGGGACTGTGTTCAAACTCACTAATAGGTGCGGGGACTGGAGCTGGTAGTGTAGTGTATGGTGGCTGTGCAAAGGGCTTGATGCTGGAAAGAGGAAGAAACAAAAATGAGAAACTGTACAAGCTTAAGTTCAAGACTTTCTCCAGTTTTTAATAAACAAAAAACAGTTAATCTGCCCGTGATACTTACTCCTGAGAATGTCCAGACTGTCCTGGCATAGGGCCGGGCCAAAACTAAACAAAAAGGAAAGAAACAGTGCAGATAGTATTACTTTTAGCCTGAAGGTACAGAAGGAAAGAACAGATGTGTGCGAGTGTGTGTGTCTCACTCTGACTGGTGGAGGGAACGGAGTCTGGGGTTTCATTACGCTAGCAGACACGATCTGAGCCGATGAGAGGTTGGCAACTGTCTGCAGCGCTTTGTCTTTGGATACCTGGTCCTGAATGAGAAAGAGAACAACGCACGATGATAATGCTCCATATCAGGGGGGAAAAACTATTCAGGTTACAGAGTCAGCCAGCCGTCAAGGCCAGTTTAGACAGCGAGCCAGCCAACATATTACACTTGAGCATGATGCAGTAACTATGTGGGAAGACAGGACAGAGTGCAAAGCAGATACAGAGGGATGCCAAAGCGGGAGGCGCACCAAGCTTGCAGGCTAGGAGAGATAACTGGAGCCATCACCAGTACTTGACTAAAGCCACTAAAAACAAAAAAGGGGGTAATGAGCAGGATTTTTTAAATCTGGCAGTAGAACTGCATTGTGGCCAAGCAGCAACGTGATGCCAACCACAAAGCACAAAGCAGAAAACTGTAGTTGTATAACCAAAAACTTACCAAGTTCATGGCCTATGGCAAAGAAGACACATTATTAATTAACGTCAGTGCATTCAAAACAAAAGCAGGACACAGATTCACTGTTAGGAAATGAGGAACACACTCGCTCCCTTCCATTGAACTCTTTGAAGTGACTGTACCCTGTCCAACATGCTAAGCTCAAAACAAGTCAAATCTTACAAGAAAAGCTACGTCCTAATAAATTGGTGCTGACGTGTATGCCAGGAAATATGCTGGCCTGGAAACGTGAACAACTTGCACCCTCCAAATGGAGAGAAGCAAGTTCAATGCCTTTAGTGCAAAATGATGTCACAAAGAACCTTTATTACAGGGCATGGTAAAACCACAAGAAAACTGGTTAAACAGAAAAGGTACAAAGGACTGAGGGAAATGTCTTAGAGCGACAACATGGAGATCAGAAATTTTTTTTAGAGAGAAAACTGAAATTTGTCATACGCGCACACGGACGAGGGGGCGCATTACAAAAGATTTAAAAAATCTCCCTGCATGTCTGTGTGTATTGCAAGCATTCATGTTAATTACTACAGCCTTGCACATGCTTCGGTCAACCAAAAGTGAATCTCATGCAATTATCTGTCTGAAAGCCACAAACCTCTTGAACCAAGTAAACGGACCAACATTATTTGCCATGCATTCTAACAAAAAAAGAAAGGAAAAAAACGTTCGCACGTAACGCTACAAAATACATTCAGAACATCTGGCTTTTATGGAGAGAAATTTCCAGAAAAAGAGAAAGCGAACAAGTGAGACCTTTTTAGGCGTAAAAATGAAATAATACAATGTTTGAAAAATACCACCTTCCAAATGCCTTTAGAGAACACTATCCCAGTGTACTAACTGTGGTTTAACAATCACGCGCCTGACTATTTGTACGCTGAATTTAGACTTCTCCGTCCTTCCTGCCTTAGATGCCTTTACAGGAAATCTGGCATCATCCCAACACTAAAAGGATATGTCGAGCTTTAGTTGCTGAGTTTTTGTACAATGTTAATGGCAACAAAATGACTCTGACTCATGCCGTCTTGACATTTAAAACATTGATGAGCTCCGACAAAGACGTCTACGGTGATCTAATGGGTTAAGTCGGACTTGGGCTACATGCAGAGCGAAGCAGCTAGCATGGTAAAGTCAGTGAGCATGTGTACCTTGAGCTTAGACTGAATCTCACGCGACTTTCTCTTGGCCAAGACTTGCAGGTGACTAGAGACCTGATGGAAGACAGGATGAAAGAAGAGAGGAGAGGAAAGAGGAAAAGAAGAGGGGGTGTGACTACAGAGGGAAGGGAAGAGTTGATTCAGCGGGCACCCACCTTGATGCTCGTCTGGTATTCTCGTACCCTCTTACGTGCCAGAACCTGAATGTGACTAGACACCTGAGGGTGCAGGGTTTCCCCAATGAGAAAACACAGTCAAAGGATGATTTAGCTATTTTTGAAAATCACCATCAATAATCACTTTTACAGGACGAATGGGTAAATTTCCTAAAATGATAAACATAACCAGGAGACACATATCTAAAACATAATTTTACATAAAAATTCTTATATAATATTGTAGTCTTCAGTAACACATGTGCTCACCTGTTTGCGTGTGCGCGTCTTCCCTGTTCGTAGCTTGATGTAGCGAGCTATCAGCTCATTCCGACCTAAAATTGAAAAAGTGATGGATAAAAATCACTATTGAGCAACCAGAAGAGGAGCTGGGCTCTGAAGCCGCTTTGCCAAAGTGGCTGCACGAGGTAAGACAACTTCCATATTAAATCGTGTGACGCACACTTGCCTAAACAGCATTTTGCCCATATTCAGTCACTGGAGGAGAAGCGACAAACACAATGTCTAAACATTTTCTAGTATCAAACTTTAAAAAAGTACCCTTTTATACTCAGAAAAGTCTCTTTTTGCTCAGACATTTATGATTAACCGTTTGCTCATCTGTGCAAATTTCTGTTGAAATCATCTAAAATGCGATTTTGAGGTAAACATTTTGTTGACCTTGGGGTCACAGTGACATCAAGGATTTTCAGCAGCTCAGATGTGTGTTTAGGTTGTACTGAATTCATCAATCGAGCTCTGACATGAAGCAAAAATGAGATAAGGATAGGCGTGGATCTTTTCCTCAATGCATTTGAAAACAAGGCCAGCAAGTTATAAAAATTTAATACGACTGCGCTTTTAATGTGAGATATGAGAACACAGGGAGGCTCTCTTAAGTCTACTGCATTCCAACACACACAAACACAATTACATGGCCTGTCGAGCTTTCAATTACTGTGGCTATGTGATATTCTCTTTTAGGACAACGTGTGTTAAGGTTTGGACTTAGATTTGGCCTGTCTCCACAGCAGAGCTCCAAGTGGTGGGAATGGAGCAAGAAAAGGGAGGAGAGGTCATCACACAGCTAACAGACTTCCAAAATGTGGTCACTGCAGACTGCCTGATCAGCTCTTTCTTTCTTTCTCCACCTCCCCCGGTTCCAACCCACACCTGGTGATCTGCTTGCCTCTGTTCGTAACTGGTGAGCAAGTCACTATTCACTCGGCTGCAGATGTCAGACCGAGAGAGAGAGAGGCCAAAGATAAAAAGTGACCAAACGAGGTCTAACAGACTGTGGCTGTAATAATTTAAATTACATTAACTGACCCACCACCCATAATTATCATCATCATCACCATCATCATCATCACCATCGTTCTTTCTGGGAAGTGGTGCGATGCTGTAGGGTCACATCAGGATGAGTCACATCAGCTCCGTGGAGTTACCAGAAGAGAGAATTCCCCAAAATCAACAAAAGGGGCTGACTCAGACCCAGCAGTCTGCTCCAATTCCCAAAACAGGACACATGTGCTTTCCTGAAGTCTACCACTGCTCTACATAAGGCTGCAAACTCTTTTTCAGCAGCAGTCAACACGTGTCCCATTTGTAGTGTTTGTGTGATTTACACCTTAACACAAGAATAGAAAGCAAAGTGAAAGCTGAGTTATGAAACATGGCAGCTTGTTCATCAATCATGTAAATGTATTAGTCCGTTTCTCCCCCTCTGCCACAAGAATCAAACTGTTACCAATTTGCATCCAGATTGAAATCAGAGATGAGATTTTAATATAAAAAGAGAGAAAAAAAACTGAACTTGATTTGTTTGTCATTTCAATGAAAACATAACAATAGTATTGGCAATGTTTTCTCTGCGCGAGTAACATGGTCAGCGAGGCATCTTGCATATATTGAGCGTATTTCACACAGGGCCCGTGGCGTGTGACCCTCTCGCAGCAGGGTGTGAAGAGGCCCTGCCAAACTGACCATCTGAATGAGCCTTTTTTCCCCCAAAGTTTGGTTAGTCCGATCTCTAAACTGGCGCCAGCTCCAAAGAAAGTCAACTACCTCCCAACCCTCCCAAAATATTTGACTTATTAATCATTACGGTCTTTTATTCACCAGGGTTTCTATTACTCAAACTACTAGATGTATGATTTGGACTTATGAACTTAACAGTCAAAGCCGTTCATAAAAGTTTCTTTGAACAGAAAAAATGCTCTCAAATTTAAGAGAGCTCCGGTGATTTAGGATTGAGTAGATCCGAGATGGCTGCAGTAGATAGGAAGAGATGAACACTCGGTGTAATTGACCATTGGTCATGATGAATAAAATGATAGCCGAAGCAAAATATAATTCATTCAAGATGGCCTTTTTCTTGTTTGTCCACTTGTTTCCATAAAGACCTATGCCTGATTATGTGTATGTGTTATAAACTTATTAAACTGATGCTCATTTCATCAGTTATCTGCTAATGAAGATAAAGGACTTCACATTAATATTTTTGGGCAGAAAAACTTTTTTAAAGAATTAACAACATGGCAGATTAATTCTTTCTAAACCTTTTTGGGGGTTCAGTTTTAAATTACACTGTGTCGTTCAAGTCTTCTGTAATTTCCAAGGTTTTAGGTGAAGGAATTTTATCTGCTTTACTTTGTAAATTGCCAATTGCCCTCCACCCATCTTCTACAAAAGTGCACATAGCAAACCTCATAAATCCTTAAAAAACACGGCAACCAAAGACACTATCACCACAAAGTACTGAGTAAAAAAATACATAAAAAATATCGCTGTCTCAACAAACTGGCACCTTTTTACAAACACGATACAAAAATATCATCGTTAAACAAGCAGCCTCTGTTTTATCTGCGTCACCCGGCGAGTGCGAGAGCCAAGTGATCTGTCTGCTGATCATCCTTATTCGGGAATACATGCTTGACACATAATCTAGAGTGACACCATGGTAGCAACATATGACTGAGAGCAGAGACAGCACAGAGCTCAATTACAGCTCGTCTGGTTTAGCATTGGGCTAAAACTGATATTTTGATACAAGACTAGTCTGTAATATCATCTATTCTTCAAAAAAAAAAGTCATCAAATGCCATCATCTGCACTAAGTGGCCCTTTTTTTCTGAACATGACTCATACATTTAAGTGAAATGAGCACTAAATGCTTCAAACTGCCTGACCCGTGACATCCATATTTATTCACATGAGCCACGTTCTGACATAAATGCTGCCAATTTTACCAGGTAACTTCATGTTTGAAAGAGACTTAAAGTTGGAAAACACAGTTGCGATAAGCCAATTTAAGACTGTGGTAACATCATACAGTATTAGCGGTTGCTATGATAAGAATAAAAGTAGATTTAATGTACAGAGTGATTCAAAAATTGCCCTTAAGTTTCTTCTTTCCTTGTTGAACCGTGACTATTTGGTGGATATAACAATGGAAAGCGGATGGGAAAAAGAAAATGTAATGATAGTTTATGACACCACTGGGTGACCACACACAGACTGTTGGCTAACAATATTTTATCAGGATGTCAATCAAGCTGTAACAGATCAAGTGAGGTACTTTTCTTTCGTGACCTAGTTTTTGATTTTATTCTAATTTTGTCCAACATGCTGGTTTGAAAATGAGACACTGGTGGGTTAATGTGACCGTGGGTATTATGTTCAAAGTGTCAGCGTAGCTTTCATATGTGTGAATGTGAGTGCTGGTGTGAATATCCTTGTTTATTGAGAGGAAATGGGGGAGGTGGTCAACACAGTGAGCCCGTACTTCCACAAAAGGAGAAAATGCTGCAATGTTGAAACGAACTTTCCCTTTTTGTCATATGGGATCACATATCCTGTTTCCCCTCGCAATATAAACTCGTGCATCCACAGATCTATGACACACACAGGCTGCTGCAGGCGGGAGTGCCAACCCAAAACAGAAAAGTGGGGGGGAAAAGGACAGAAAAATGCTAGGAATGTTGGTTGCCTGCCAAGGACTTCAATAAGGTAGAAAGAAAGAGTCAAAATACATCAAAGGCCTTCTCAGAGACAGCATCCTGAAGAGATCCTAACAGACGCTGGTTAGGTCGTCCTGAAAATCAATATAAACTAGTCTTTAAGCAATTAGTGCCCAGGGGAATGAGCAATCCAGCAGTTTCTTTGTATGCATGCTAACCCTAACCTGACCTGAAATGTCAACCTGCTCCCTTCTTTGACCTCTGTCAGTGCTGGCTGCCCTTTGACCCTCAAAGCTAAAGAGCCTTCTCCCAAAATACCTCAAAGCAAATCACCTGGGCACAAATGAACAGGTCTTTACAATAAAGTAAATGGAGCAGATCCCTGCTAGCCTGTGAGGCAGCTCCTTGGAAAACCAAACCATATCAGGAGTTAAGTTTCAGTTTTATATTATTTTGTAAAGGGATAGGGGACTTATTTTTCTCTCTTCGTCCGTACTGGCTGCTGACTGGAGAGAATATGTACACAGAGGAAAAATGTCTGGAAGAAAATTAGACAGGACTTCCAACACATAAACGCACTCAGTAACATCAGTGCCTGTGTTTGCTTGCTTGGCACTATTAGCCTGGTAGCTTGCTTGATGGTTGTAAATGCCTTCAGCTGAACACGTCGACCTTCACTTGCCATCGAACTTTTACAGTTCAGTGTGGGAGGTCGCTGTCGTTGCTGCTTTATAAAAGTGGTTCAAAGTTAGCTTCAAAACAAAGAGAGAAGCTTGGACCATAACACAGAGAGAGTAAAAATTCAGCCTCGGGGCAGGATGCAAGAAATCCACCATATATTTACAAAGAAAATATATAAATGTTCTGAATGTTGAAGAAGTGAACAGAAAAGAATAAAAAAATAGTTTAAAATCATCCACTGTTTGTCACTGCTACAATCCAACTTACAATGTGCTATATCTGCTGTGAACAATGTTAAGCAAATCTCATTCTCATTCTCTCTTCATTTTGTAATTTCAAAGTGAGGCAGAGATCGCTATCAACAAAAATTACATAGAGTACAGTAGGGCATTACTGCAAGCTGATGGCTTCCACTTCCAATGAAGTGCATTAGACAGACTAAAGTGGGCAGATGCTCCTGTACCTCATACCCAGTAGTAAAGATGTTCTGCAGAGATCATGTGACCCCAATCTGCTTGGAGACTATAGAGAAAACCATTGCTGTCATTACTATAAATGAAGACTGAACACTGCAAAAATATTAATATTTCAGACAAAGTCTGGCCTGTGAATTTGAAGAGGTAAGAAAGAGTTTGAAGGAGGAATGTGGTGAATGGGATACGTGGATGTCACTCATTGTGTCGGGGCAGAAATGTGCTGTTTTCTCACCATACATCTTCCCCTCGTCTGAAAGAATGATCTTCCTCCTGCCGCAGGGAGGGTAAATGGCCAGGGCTTCCTGAAAGCTCTGCTCGATGTCTGGACTCCAAACTCCCTCGGGGTCTCCGTCCAAGCCACGGTCCCCCCCGTCTCCCAGTCCCTCGCCATCGCCGCCTTCCTCCTGCGCCCCATCAGGGCTGCCACGGCAACTCCACTCCGACGCAATGATGACGGCTCCGGCCACAACACACCTGGAACGCATAGGACAAGACATTTCTCAAGAATTTCTTTCTTAAAATTGAAAAGCAAAGGCACCCTGATTTCATATTCTGACAAAAAGCAGCTTTCTCATTTAACCAGCAATTGCTTAATTTTGACCTTGGCTGGTAGGTTTTATCAGCTGCTGGCTGCCTAACTAAGCCAATATTTTCATCGTCCATATTGGTATTTTCAAACAACAGGTATTGTTGCAGGACAAAAGGCTACTAGGACAAGGAGAGTAAACTTCTCCAAATCCAATAAAAGATCTGAACAGAGCCGCTAAAATTAACCTGAAGCTCAGACTACAGAAATGTGACAACTCATGTATCAGACATTTGTCATATTGAAGAATTCCTCCGATTTGTTATCAGAACTGGCAGTAATAACTGAACTAACAATCACCAGCGTGAATTCCATTATGCAGCGTCCGCAAAAACACAAAGATGCAAATGGAAAAGATTGTCTTGTACAAGTTTCAAGGCAGGTTTTCTTTCCACATTAAAAAAGCATTAAAACAAAATATCTACCACAGTGTGAGAGCAGAGAGCTGTATTTGTTTTGATAGCTGGTTAATTTAGACAAAAGGGGCATTGTAATCAGCAAGGTTTAAGAAATTAATGCAGCCGTCTCGTGGGTGTTTTTAAATCACAGTGCAGCTTTAAATCATTCTTTAAAGCAACATATACAAACCCTTAAGTGTGCAGTCTGTGTACAGGTAATATTAAACAAAAAACATTCTTGTGGTTACAGAAATATTCGGCATCGGCCACAGGAACTCACCGACGCACAGCTGCCCACAACAAGAGCAGCCTGGATATCTATACGGTTTCTGAGAGATGTTAGCAAGGCAAAAACATGAACTCACTACTTCTGAATAAAAAAAAATCATGTGGAAATCCCCTTGCTTTTAAACTGGATGAAGCATTTTGGAAGTAGCATGCATAAAAATCCAGCCCAAAAGTCTGATGTTCTCAAAGTGAAACCAAACGCTGACTGGACACCTCAAGTGGCCCAGAGAATTGGGAGGAGGCCAGAGCAACCCCAACCGCTGTATCAGCACTCAATCACACATGATTAAGTTTTAAAATATAACCTGATTCAAAACTACAACCAAAAAAATACATAAGCAGGGCAAACACCATTAGAGTGGGGTATTAAAGTCTAACTCAGAGAAACACAGGACAACCAACAACTCCACTGAAACGTTTGTCAATTAACCATTTAGCCAATCGACAGAAAATCATTCAGCAACTCTTTTGATAATCAGCAAGTCAAATGGTCAGATAATACCAATTCTGACTCCAGCACTGTCTAAAATGCTGGACCAGAACCATGCCAGTCTATGTACCGATCCAATAGCACAATATATAAGAGTAAAATTGACTTGTCAACGTGGATGTATTACGGCTGCTACTGCCAACTGCTGTTGTAGAGTGGCGAAGAACAGATTTCACGTAATTTATCATCATGGAACCCGAGTTAGACCAAGCAGTATGCCAGCAATTTGGTAGTATTTTACACCGGAAAATCTGTCAGTATAACGATGTGTACAGAACACATAGTCTTCATTTTTAAGGGCTGGCACTAGTATTGATCATATGGAATTTCAAAACATGTAACAGATCATTTGCAGGCCATTATCTTTACAACTGAGAACTGGAGAACGGAGAGATGTGTCAATCAGAACTATTATTTGTTCCTTGGCTTATTTAATTTCTTTTTCTGTTACGAATGGCAATTAAAAAAAAGTGTATGCATGTATTTTTTCATGTTTTCTAAAGGCGTTAACCCGAGTCAGGCCATACAACAATACCAATCATATCACATCCATGAAGGCATGGTACTGTATGGCTGTTACAAAACATTACGCATGTTGTTTGTTTTTTTTTTTAACCGCACCTGTATCTGATCAGTACTTAGTATAAGCTAATATAGCAAGTTCAGATATGGAAGTCGTGATGGAAAAAAAATGGTAACAGTTCATATCTACTGCTGACCAAAATGTTTCTACCATATTACTGAAGCACACTTAAGTTTTTAATTTGTGCACACTCCAAATATGAAATGCAAACCATGGATTTTATAAAGGAGGCCACTGCTAATCTACATTGCAAATGCAGTGACGGATGGACGGGACCAGGATTAACTCTGCGGCTGCTGGGAAAGGCGACAGATTTCTTGGACCCTGGGTGTCTCTGCACTTCCCCAAGAGTGAGATCAGATTCGTCCGAAGCTGTTTACAGCTTCCATGGCTACAGAGAGTATTAATAGCATCAGCACTGAGGGTTAAAGACCTGACAAGAAACATGGCAAAACATTAAGGGCTTGTAAATTTATAAAAAGACACTGGCCAAGGTCAGCGAAGATTACATGGGATGAAATATGACGGTTGACAAATTGTGCAGTTATTGATGGTGAGCCCAACAGATTCCCCAAGCTAATCGTTCTCGAGAAACTAATTTAAAAAGAACTACTTGAGCCATATGAACTTCCCAGAATTCTGCAACTTTGCCTGCATGGGCCACATGAGGAAATTACACATTCTTGTGTTATTGTTGAGGATGCTCCAAGTCTCCTCGAAAACACAGGCACATATGCAACATGAACGCTGCCCCGGTGTGTAATGTTTTCCAGAGTGTGGCTAACATGGTCCCTGCCACAGAGGAGCCGCAGAGGATCAGTGTGGTCGCACAGCTTCCCCTGCTGCGGTGGGCTTATTGGACACACTCTGCAGAGGGCCTTCCCACTTTCAATCACTGCCGACGGGACTGTGCGGTTGCCATAGAGATGAGACGGGCCCTGGTGAGATGGTTAGGAAAGAGCGAAGCCTGAAAGGACATTGTGATATTCAGGCAGAGGAGATGTGCCTGTCTCTAAAGTTTTCTAGTGTGTCAGAAGTCAGCAGCTGGGAAGATGTTTGTTTGTTCTGATGGGTCTAAATGAACCATTGTAGTCTGTTTGAGACACCCCTTTTGAAAACAATAGTTACCGCAATCATTATTTTAAATCACCTAGACACTTCAGAACTTTCCGTAAATAAACTTACTTGCAAAGACTTTTTACCAGAATGAGTTAGATCTCTCTAAGGTATAAATGACTCTAAGTATAATTAATTTCGCTTTATAAGTTTAAATTTCCAAAATTTTTGCTTTTTATAATAGCAGATATCCTATTTCAGCCTAAAAATGACTAAGTGAAAAGGTCAGAGCAGCCATAACCTGTGATGAAGGATCATAGCTCTATATTAGTCAACATAGGTGGGGGTATACACACCCAAAACACTGAAATACTCCTAAATAGAATACAAATACAATACTGTAAACTTATGTGCCTATTTTTTGGAAAACAACATCTCAAAATTTGTTCATACAACATTACATAGATTGGTGTAATAACAATATTTTGTAATAATTTCAGTATTTTTTACATTTGTGGGATTACATATAAAAAGGTGTAAATAAGGCCAGAGCATAAGAAAATGAGCGGATTTTCACATTGTTTTTACACATAGAGTAGTTTGGTTTGCAGAACACTAAATAAGTGAAGGCAAGGTCATTGTATGCAAAAAGAAAAGTTAACTTTGACTAAATCACTTTTAATGCAAATATATCACTAAAGTACAATACACTATGGTCACTTTGCAAAAAAAAAAAATCAGTCCACCACAACAAGCCCAGCCATAAACTACCTTTAGGATAATGATATTGAGCTGTGATTGACACAGTCAGAGAGGTATTGATTCAACTATACATTCAGGGCTGCGGTTGTAGTTCGCAGTGTTTGTTAGAAGAGTGTTGAGCCACTTGCAAACACGAGGGAGGGGGAATGATTATCAGAAACACTTTCAGTACTCCACCAACTTCAACCTCGCTGACAAAGATGCATCAATGAAAACCTTTTGAGCAGTTTTCACAAATTATCTTCCTTCATGTTCGTGGCAGGCTGGTGGTGGTGTCGATGCAAAGCCGGGACACCATGCACGCACACCCACCCACCCACCAGCGCTTTCAATATAGCTCCCGGTGGCCAAAAGGTCAGGTGTTTTGGTGTGGTGGGGAGCAGAGAAGAGCAGCGGTGCTAAATAAAGCAATGAGCTCAGCAAACACTGACAGGACACATGCACATTTCCAGGGCCGCCTCCTGCTCCAGTGTGGGAGCAGCAGTGACACCATGAACCAACCCAGATTTCATCACAGCACTTTCACATTTCCAGGGCCACTTCAGCAAACTACTACTGCTGCTACTACTACACATACTGCATACAGTTTACACAGCTGATCAGTTTCAAGCATGAACTTCGCATGAAGGTTAATAAATCTATTGTGAAGATTAAGTCAACATAGTTTAAAGACTAAACTTAAAGTGCCTCATTTCCTCCACGCTTTTTCTTTCTTTGACTTCTGCTGAACCCGTAAGACCAGTCTCTCATGTTTGCGACACTTTCACAATGACAAGAAATGAAAACCATCTGTTAAGAGACAGAGGGAGAGGGGGGGAGAAAAAATGAAATCACGTCCACCGAGTGAAAGCCGCTTTAGCTTACTGTGAGTTAGCAAAGAAAAAAAAAAGCGCCTTTGATCCAAAGTGTGTGTTGTGAAGGGGGGTGGGGGGAGAAACTAGAGGAGAGAGGGGGTAAAAGGGGGTAAAACTAGCTTGTAACCGAGCTTAGCTGTTGTTAAAACACCGTGCGACAACTTCAAAGTGTAAAGGAGGGGTGTTATTTTGGCGAGGGGAGCCGCTGATAACGCACTAACTCTGGCTGTTAGCCTGTTAGCTTGCGCGGCTAACAAACAGCGCAAACTCAACGGCAACTCAACGGGCGAAGTCGGTGCGATAACGGCCGGGTGAAGCTAATGAAAGTAGCGCTGGTAAAAGTGGTGGCGTTTAATGGTGGAGTGGGGGGGATTCCCACATAAACACACGAGGTTGTGAATCAACGAAGCGAGTGGTGGCGGTGGTGGTGGAGGAGGAGAGGGGGAAAAATGCGAAACGCGTCAAATATCCCAAAACTTCAAGCGCACACGAAGCGTTAAAAGTTGCAGGACGCACAACAAAGAACCGACACTCACCTTAACTTTACAATGGCTTTCCTCTGCAGTCCCGGCCACACACACACTCTCTCTCTCACACACACACGCACACACACTCTCTGCCGCTTTTCCTACTTGGCTTTTACTCTCCGGTGTAATAGTAATAGTGGTAATAATCGCCTTTGACACACACACATACAGAAGTAGGGGGGGAAAAAGGCGGAATGCCAAGTATGAGTTTGGTATGGAGTCAACGCGCGGAGGAAAAAGCGCACACAGGGGCGTGGCGACGGGAGACGCGCACACGCAAAAGTTTGGTGGCTCCCTGCGCAAACTCCGCCCACCGCAGCGGACTATTCTGTGGGAGAGAGAGAGAGCAAGACTGCTGATGTTAGAGTTTTTTTTTCACCTAATAAAAGGACAGATGTGGTGTCTCTGAAGTTTTGGAGGATTTTGTGCTGTTTTAATATGTTTCCAGAACTCCCGCTGTGTCAAAAGTCAGACTTACTTTAACAGTGGTCAAAAATATGTGGAACTATAATCAGTAAAAATGACTAAAGATCAATGTTTATCTATAGAAAATAATATAAGGCTGTGGATAATACTTATTTTTCATGTGCACAACTTTTACAGAGTTACAGGCTTCCTCTAACAGTGGTCAAAAATCAGTAGAAATAAAATGACACAATTATAACTGAATAAAGGTTCAAGGTAGAAAATTATATAAAGCTATATAGTATTTTTATTTGTTATGTGCACAACATTTACATGGAGCAAGGGAATTACTGATTCACAGGCTCACCCTAACAATGCTTAAAAGTGTAGAAATAAAATCTGTAAAAATACTAAAGTTCAAGGTTTATTATAAAATAAAACTACGAATAAGATTTGTTATATGCAGTTACATAGAGCACTCATTGGCAAGAAATTTCCCTCCAACAATACTTTAGACTGTAGGAATAAAACCACACAATTATACCAACAAAAGCTCAAGGTGTAGGATTTGAAAATAATATATAAGATATAGAGCTATGAATAAGATTCAAGATTTTTGTTTTTATTACATCTACACAACAGTTACACAGAAAAGTCATTGGCCATGAAATTACTCACAGACTCCCTATGACAATCGTCAAAATATGTAGAAAAAGTCACATGAGTAGAAATAACTTGAGTTCAAAATAAAGCTATGAGTAAGATTTTTATCTGTCATGTGAACAACATTTATATGGAGCATGGACATTCTTGAATCACAGGCTCCCTTTGACATTACTTAAATCTGTAGTCTACTAAAATCCGTAGAAATAAAATCACACAGTTATACTGGCTAACGCTCAAGGTGTAGGAATAAAAAATAGTACACAAGACACAATTTAAAGCTGTGGATAAGACTGAAAGATTCAAGATTTTGATTTGTCATCTGGTCGACTACACGGGGAAGTTATTGGCAACTGAATTGCTAAAACACAGTCTCTCTCTGACAGTGGTTGAAAAATATGTGTAAATAAAATCACACAAGTAAAAATAT
>JAOXYL010000050.1:18327428-18345599 GCA_028564955.1 Terapon puta | reverse complement strand
GCTTCAGTTACTACACAAGCAAATAGGCATGACAACAGCCTACTTTTTAGCCAGTAACCTTTATGTTTTATGCCTATTGTTTTGAACCACTGAAAATGCCATTGCAACACCATTTCAGTATTTTAGACCATAAGCTAAAATGTGGACATATTTGTTGTTTGCCTGATGCAATTAAATTCGAATATTATTTGGAAATGTTATAAGAAAAATGCAGTTATGTGCTTTGGAATAGCACTGGAAACAAGTTGCTTAAAAAAATGGAGACACACATCATTTTAATGTTACGTAACCAAAAAGTAAGAAATCACCTTGAACTATAACCAAATGAATGATTTATCCATTTCGGGTGAATGCTTGAATTAGTCCTGTAATTGGTCTAATTAAGAGAGCATAATAAGCCAATTAAAACTACAGTTTAGAGACCATTATTATTAAATAATTAGGCTTCCTTTTCTGATAATTTACCTCAACGTTAGTAATAAAACCCCGTGCACCTCGGCCTGTGTGTGCGTGTGTGTGTGTGCCTATGTAATGAAACAGAGGCCTCGCTTAGCTTTAATTTTAAAACAGTCCAAATATTTGCGGTTTTAACTGTCCTCGCGGGGCTGTGTAAATCTTTCTGTACATATAGGTAACCAAGCTGTTATTGATAGCAGGATAAATAACAAAGCCGGCGTGTCCCTGTGTGAACTGGGTGTGAGCACCAAAACACACTGTTATCAGATTCAGCTGTCACACTCAGTTAAAGGCAGACCAACATCACAACTGTGGCACAGCCTTTTGAAACGCTGCGTGGTGTCCTGGCCGATGATTAGCCCCCGTACTTGACACGAGATGTGCTACACAACGCTTCACTGTATCGCTCGCGGTGACTGCTGGTGGTGGTGGTGGGGGTGGGGGGGGCGGTTGGGGGCCGCCACAAACTTCTCCCTTCCTGTTTTGTGACCAGCGCGGGGTAAAAATGGTCGCTGTGCATTCATTTGCCTCTGCAAACTGTACAGCACGGTCTAGCTGCAACTATATTTGTCCTCCCCTCCTTCTCTCTCTTGCAAGGGGACAGGAGAGTCAAGAGTTGGACGCCTGCCAAAAGAGGCCGGCCCGCCATGCAGCTGAAACTTTTACAAGCCAAGCAGGAAGAGACACGGGGAGCGATCGAAGAAGAAAAGGAGGAAAAGAAAAAGTGAGAGAGAGACGTCTAAGCTCCTTTCTCTGCCTCTCCCCGTCTCTCTCTCCCCTCTCTGTCTGTCTCCCTTTCTTTTCTTATTCCTCGTTAAAGCCATACTGTATTTGCCCGCCTTCGTTGGCAGGGGGTAAGTGTAGGGCTGGAGGACAGGACGGGAGGGGAGAGGCGGTGGGGTGGTGCTGGTGGGGGGGTGTAACGGGGGGGACTTTGGGTTCAGAGAGTTCAGCTGAGGAGAGAAATAAATGCATAAACAACAAAGGAGACGTGACGTCAGGTTGAGGGGCTGTCCAACCTGCTGGCTGAATTTGAGCCTCCATGGAAGAACCGGATTGTTCGCACCACATGTGTGTGTGTGCGCGCGTGTGTGTGCTTGTGTACAGTATGAATGTGCATGCGTGTCCATTGTCCTATCTTCGAGAAAAGACTCATGTGGAGTTTAAGCAGAGAAGCTGGACTATTGTGGTCTGTTTTGTCTCCGCGGTGAGTGTTTGAGGACTGGGAGAACCCTCCAAAAAATGTGCATGTGTGTGTGTGTGTTTGGTCAGTTTGAAGACTCAATAACTCATGTATTACAGCAGCGGCGATGAGGAGCGAACATTTCACTTGAGACCAAACGAGCTGTGGTTTTTGTCTTCACGCGGTTTGTGTACGTTTTAAAGCTTTAGGAAGAAGAAGTATTTGTGTGCAGTTTAATGCTGAAAGTATGCCTGCTTATTTGAATTACACTCAGCATTTTCAAAAATGACGTCAGCCCGGAGCTGAGCTCTGACTGGTCGGTTCGGCTTGGGATACCCGCTCAAACGTTCGCTATTGGTCCGCAGGTGGGCTATAGAAAGGGTCGGCCATTTATGCACAGATGGATTTATGTTTTCTCTCCTAATGATTGAGGTCATCTAGAGGCGACGGCTTGCTGATCCAAGATCTGCATTGGTGTTCAGCTGTCTTGCTGGTGTGAGAAAGCAAAGGGAGACCTGGGAAAGATGCCAAGGGCTTGAAAGAGGGGGGTTAAAATAAAAAAAAGTGACATTCTCTGAAATATCCACCCTGCTCGCTCATTGATTCATTTAGCTGAACTCCCTCAGACCCCTCCCACTAAGGAGGGCAGATATTATACCCGATGGAGGGAGAGGACAAATTGACGGAAGGATAAAGGGAGACGTGGAGAAAAGCAGGCAGAATAAAGATGTCGAAAAGAGACAGTAACTCTGGCGGGAGGGGGGGGACTCTCTGAGGCGAGAGAACTTGGCGACAAACACCCGTACAGTTTCAGAGTTCGCCTCCCGAGCCAGTTTGGGGTTTTCTGAGCCGCCGTTTGTGAAAATGTGGCGAGTTGGAACAATATGGCAGAAGTGTCGGGGATCTGCTCGCCTCTCGCCCGCCACCCTTTCGTGGTCACGGGAAAGCACGAGCGCAGTGCAAGGTGAGAGGTGAGTTTTTGGATGCTGGATGATTAACATGCAGATAGTCTGAGAGAGCTCCCAGCTGCCGTCCCCGCTGTTTTGTGTCACCGCGTCTGCTTGCGACAGTTTGCGCCTCTTCTCTTTTTCTTGTCTCCCCGCGTCTCACTCTCTTTCTTAACTCTTTTTCTCTTGACTCCTCCTCTTTCTGCTGTTCCCTCTCTCTGTCTCTCTCTCGCTACAGCATGTCCCTCCCTTCCTCTTTCTGTGTCTCTACAACCCCCCCGCCCCCCCCACCTCCTCCCCTCCCTTTTTCTCCCCTTCCCTCTTGGCAGCAGTGCCAAAGTGGGCAGGCGGACCGAGAGGCAAACACAGCACAGGGGCAGAGCAGAGGGCGATCCAAAGGCTGGTGAATTGATTATGTGTATGTTTGTGTTTTGAAGTGTCCTCTTCTCGGCGCGTGTTTGTCTTCGCTTTTGCTCGTACGCAACTGCGAGCAATGCTAGTCTATTGTGAGTCTGTTTTTCGGAGCTTTTCTCTTTTTCTCTCGTGCACAGTGAGTTTTGAAACCGTTGGGCTTGTGTGTGTGGTGTGTGTGTGTTATAGGGTTGTGTGAGAGCAGACGTCCCTCTGTCACCCTGCGTACGGACAGACGCACTCACGCCAGTAGGAGGGGATTGTGGGAAGGGGGTGTAGCTCTCAGTGGGTGTGCTCTACTCCTCTCTTTTCCCTTCTTCCCGCCATCACGGCCCTCTTCTCCTCCAGTCCTCTGGCCCAGCCCGCCGCTCACGTACAGGCTCCAGGTATTTTTCTTTTTTATCCTGTGACACCCTTTTCCCCCCGTCTTTTTTCGCCGCCCTGTAATCTTTCTCCTCAGTTCCTCTCGCCCTCCTCTCTGTCCTTCATCGCGGTCTTCCTCCTGTAAATGTGTCTATCGTCGTTGGGTTGCCACGCTGCACTCCGCTCGCCGCCATTTTGGCTCAATGGACATAGCAGGAGAAACTTTTCTAGAGCTCAGAGGGACGACTCGACTCCCCGCAGACCCATCTTCTATCTCCTGCTGCCATTATGTCTTTTTTTTTCTCTGTCCTCGTCCCCCTCTTCCTCTCCCCTCTGTGCTCTGTAGCAGCAGGCTCAGGCAGAGTGGTGAACTGCCTTTCTGTGGCTTTCCATTACTGAACAGGTGTAAGTAGACTGGCAGGAGGAAGGACAGGCCTTCTCGGCCACTGTCTGACCTCAGAGGGTCGAGCGGGGCAGAGAGCTGCTGGTTGTTTTCAGGTCGGTGCAAGTTTAGCTGCTGCCCGGCGTTGAGGAGCTGCACCCACAGGACAAGCGAGGCACTTGGCAGGACTCTTATCACCCAGCTTCGTTATGATAGCTTATACAGGGGCAATATTTACTTTGTTTCTTCCGCCCTTCGCACGCTGTTTGCACTCTCCGACACTGTTAAAATGCAGATATGTGGCAGTTGTTTCACAGGAACATGAGCGCTTGTCCTCAGGGTTTTTTTTTTTCGTCTCTCAGCGATCTAGATGTGTGACAGTAAAAAGCTGGTAGCTGTGATGTTTGTCTTAACACATTGGGCCATAGGCTACTGTATATGATAGTTTCTACTTCAGGGGAAGCTGCGGCAGAAATGAAACCGAGATACAGGGCGCTGTAAAGAAAAAGGTCGGGTTGTTGAGCAAGAATCGCCGTTTAATGTCGGCGTCCTTCGTTGGCTCTCCCTTATTTTATCTGTAAAGCGTTTTCCACCAGTCTGTTGAGAAAGAAAAGAAAAAGCAAACAGCTGATTGGTGTGTATCTTACTCAGCAGCGATAAAACAAGCATATTATTCATATCACGCTGCATATTTTCACAGTCTAATGTCAGAGGCCAGAGTGCCAAGACACAACAGAATAATTCGATAAAGCAGGATATGTTTTTACGATGTATTAATGTATTGATAAATAGCCAATTTGTTGTTTCTATGGGACTTTTTGAGAGGATATTTAATACAGATTGAATTATACGAAATAATTGCATTTTATATGTACAATTATGAGTCTAAATCGACCGCTTATTGTCAGTTCTGTATCTTGATCTAAATTTGGGTTTGTGTTAAGATGGCGCCGTCGTGCCACGTGTTTAAGAAACAGTGAATATGGGCAGACCCTTTCAACATGCCCCCTCACAATTTGTGGCTATACTACTACTGATTGCCTTGCATCAGTCTCTGCCACTCCAAGTCGCTCAGCTTTGGCGTTAAGCTGCAAATGAATTTATTCAACAAAAAAAAAAAAAATAGAGGAAGAAAGCAAAAGAATCTCACTTTATGTATATCGACATGTGACGGTGATGAGAAGAAAATACGAAGAAGCCGTAGAGAAAGAGCGAGAACAAGGGCTACAGAGAGACAGAAAGAGAGGTAGGAGTGGGAGAGCTCTTTTCCCCGCCCCTCTCTTATCCTCAGATGAACTTATCGTGTTGCCTCACAATGTTTCTGAGTTTTTCTCCTAGAGGCAGTCAGGCTAACTTCCTGCAGCCAGCCCCGACATAGCTGATTGGCTGATATCTTGGCTGACCGGCCGCGGTTTGCAGCAAGGCAACAGGAAGTTTCTCTTCTCGCGCAGGAAGCTGCAGCTGTTTCGTCCTGACACACACCACTTTGCACTCTTGCACGCATACCCCCTTTGCGTACGTGCGCACTAGTATGTGGCGCACGCCCTCGTTGTAAAGGGCATACCTCTCAGGGTGCGTTTGTGCGTGCGCCTGTGTGTCTGCACCCCGGTCTGTGTGGCATTAGCGAATGCTGTAACATGTGGGCGTGTAGCAACATGCCAGGCCAGGCATCCAAGCTATCAGAAACATTTGAAACCATGGTAACCACACATCTCATCAGCACATTAGCAAAAGCATAGACAAGTGGAAAAGAGGAGAGGGGATAGAGAGACTAAATGACGTGGAGAGAAACCTTGGGTGTAATATTTTCTTCATTTAGAGGTTTCAGAAACACATCTGGCCCTCTGGGTAATCGGAGGATATACTGTGGCTAATTTTCCAGTTATTTAGAAATTACCCCCCCTTTTGTCTTTGACTCTTGTGGCAAAGGAACCTGAGATGCCTTTAAGTGTGACAGTACAAAAGTGGAACGAATATGTGCCCTGTCACCTTTTTCACCACTGATCATTCAACTTATCTCCACTTGTGTGTGTGTGTCTTTAGGTAAAATGGTTGTACACCGCGGTAGTCAACACAATGGTTGTCCTGTACTCCCGCCTTATCTGGGTCATACTATCATTTTCATCTGACACGTTGCTCGACATGTTTACCTAGCTCTTACGCCTGCGAGTCCAGCATTTTGTGTGTGTGTGTGTGTGCAGCAAAACAGGGGTGTGATGGCAAAGGACTGGAAGCGTTTTCATTTAATTAACATTTAGTGAATCGTGATATCAGATAGAGTGAGCTTCTTTCATGCGTGTGGGTCAAGCCACTGCGCCGTGTCTCCCAGTGTGCGCCTGTGTGTAAGTACATGCATATGGCGGGGAATCTCTGTATACGCGCACACATGTCAACGTGAGCCCCGCGTGTTTGCGTCTGGTTAATGAGGATATACAGAACATCGGAGCGGGCACCATGCCAAGCGGGCAACGCAAGAGGCTCAGCGCTCCCGTCCTTTCGTCCTTTAACACGGGAATCAGGCATTCCTTAGGGCGTGGGGAACATGAGGAAAAAAAAAAACACAGTTATGAGAAAATCACCACAGCGCTCCTCCGTTGAGGATCAGCCCTCTTTCCCGCATCTGCCAAATGCCAAGACACAGATTGAGACTGCGCACGAGTAAGACGAGACATCCGTTTGCATCTTTTCAACTGTGGGAATTCTTCATCCTGCCATTTATTGTGTGGCATACTTCCTCTGCCAACTCCAGCTCCCCTGCCGCTCCTCCCCCTCTTTGCCCACCATCACCACCTCCTTCCTCCCTCATTGAAATTCTGCCTGGCACACAGACACTGCCCATTCTTGGCACAAAGCTCAGAGAGAGAGAGGGGAGAGAGAGGGAGAAACACACAAGAACCTGTACCAATCGTCTGGTGCCCCGTCCGTTGTGTCTGCCAAGCATTCATCCCGTCTCGCGGACCAAGGGACACCAGGCGCTCCAATAGGTATTTCCCTGCCTCTGCTTCCTGCGAAGAGTTTTGTTGCCAACCGTTTGTGCCGCGCGTGTTCGGGGGGAATTGCTGATTAATTTGTGTGTTTACGTCGTTTGTATTGGGCAAGGAATAAATCCGACGAATCCCGCATCCTCCCACAGAGCAGGAGGGGGGAGATGCTGAGGCCCGTTATTTTCCACGATATTTTTTGTCATCATTTTTGCATGGGTTTTTGATTAGTAAAAGATGGCGCAGTAGTGGTGTTTTGTTTTTTTTTTTGTTTTTTTCTTGTGTGTTTTGATGGCACAGCAGGCTGAGTTTAGAAGTTTGCAAAACCTGTACAGTATAAACTAGCAAATCAATTTAGCAGTCATTTGGATTTTGTTCTTTTAGATTAATCTCAAGAGCAGAATAAGCCAGATAATGCCCTAATGTTCACTTATTAGTTCACTGAAAAGGTCTTCCTATTTTATTTAGTTTTAGCTGGCCGTGTAATATAAATTAATTTATATTAAAAAAAACATGGGATGTTGGACACCGAATCAGGTATGGGCTTTATAGATGCTGAACTCACTTCAAAACATAAAATTCCTGGCGTCACAAAAGACGAGAGGTTTTGGAAAACCCCGAAGAAACACATGTAACCCTTACCCAAAGAAAGATTAACATAAAACAGGAAATTGTCTCCAGAAAAACACATCCTGGTTTGTCAAAGCAGATCAGCGTTACCAGAGGGCAAGAGAGGACAAGGTCCGTGTGTCTTGGCTTACTCAGAATACTGCTAATAAGAATTTACTTCCATTTAGCTGTAATTCTGTTGTGACAGATGCACAGACAGGCTGGCTGATGGGCATATGAGATTAACTCGGCAGACCACCTCTCCTCCTCTTTTCTTCGAGTTCCTCTCAGCTGCCCCACTGACTCGGGGCTCATTTATTTCAGAGCTGTCGACAGAGAAAACGATTTGCCCTGGCCGAGCCCCTTTTATGTGCCACAGACAAAGTCCACCATCACAGACAACAGCGCCCAGTCGAGCTCACATGACTGACCGAGTTTGGCCTCAGTGTTTCCATAACAGTCGGGAGTTGTGTAAGGGAAAGGGACGCCAATTTCTGCGATTAACCTCGACGTGCAGAATTTCCCCTCGTTTTAACGTTTAATTTTTTTTTTTTTCATGCGAGACCACGCTCAGATGTCGCTGCTAAATCTTGATACAATTGACCCTTTTCCCCACAGTGCACTGTGTCATATCGCTATTAGTCTGCTCCCCTTGTCCTCCAAACACAGCTCCAGTCGGGGGACGTTTCTCTGCGACCAAACAGCGCCCGCAGATCTGTCACTGGCACGGTGGCAGCGTTGGGCATGGTGCCAGCGCCCGTCCCCACCCCCTTCTTCTGTCTGTCTGGTCCTCTGTAATCAGTCTAGCAGGGTCTACTGCATGCTAACTATGGGCTGGTCTGGACCGAGTCTCAGGGGTTGTGGCTGTATGCTAATTTATGCAAGCAGTGTACCTCCTAACCCTTTTCTCTGTCTATCTGAGGCCCAGGTCTGGCATTTAGTCTGGCACTCATTAACCCTTCGGTCGCTGCCATGTCGACCTGCTGGCCCATCCCAACCTTTATCCCAGATGAGTTGTGCAGTTAAGCAGAGCATGGTCTTCCTTGGTGAAATTCATAAAAGTTTAAGGAGCCAAAAATACAGTCTGTGGGTTTAGTAAGTTTTTTTAAAGTAAATTTTTAGATCAAGCCAGAGCTAAACTGTTTGTGGAGCAGATTCGCAGGAACGTCGACATGCTTTGTGTGATGCTTTTCCTCTCTGAACCTTTCAGCTCTCTTATAAATATTAAGAGTTGCTTTCTTACTTGTACCCGTGACAGCGAGTGTGTCGTCTGGGTCTGTTGGCTTCGTCTCAGTGCTTGGCACAAGACTGATTCTCCATCACTCTCAATAGACGAGCCGCTCTTTTCTTTATCATGACACAGCAGTCTCGTCGGGGTGGTGGGGGGGGACCTGAAAGGTAGACCTTATAGTGTTTTTAAGCAGACCTAAAATGGCCGATGTACCAGACGCCATTTTGTGTTTCCTTGTTGTGTTTTGGGGGGCAGAATCCCAGCCTTGTATTCAATCAGAGGCAGCTGGTGGAAGCCATATTTGCAGGCATCTGTGTGTGTACCTCCGTCTGAGAAGCAGCAGCCAGCCTACACAGGGATAGCCCACTGGAATGAGCTCAGTTTTTGGCAAAAACGGAAACGAATTCCTGGCACAGAATCGAGCAGCTCTTTCTCTATTTTTTTCCTTTTTTTTTTTTTTTCTCTTTCGATCACATGCCAGAGTCTCAGGAAGCCAGTGAGTTGTTTGTTGGGCTTTCACACATTATTGCTCTCACTTTCCGATGTCTGCTTATCGGTGAATTACTTGTCTTTGATTTATATGAATGGAACGGATCTCTTAAAGACATTCAGCTGCACATAAAAAAAATGCTGGCTGATCGCTGAGAATGTGCCAATATGCAAAATCCTCAGAGGGTCTTCTTTTGTAAAAGAAGTGATAAACGCCTCAAATCTTGGCAGTTGAGCTTGCCATCACGAGGCACTGGTGGTTTTCAGCCATAAGTCGTGATTTTGAACCATTTCCAGGAACGAAAACAAAGAATCAGACACAGAGATAAAACTGGAAAATACGAGTGACCGAATTTGAACACAAGTTGAAAATTAACATACACTCCTACTCACTTTTTAAAATCTTGCATGTATTTTGCAAAGCCTAGTTAATTAAGATAACCCTCTCTGTCTCTCTTTCTTTGTACCATTGCAGGAGAGTTACCTTTGTGGATCTTTGATGCTGAAGCAACGTGGATGCTGTCCTTGGGGCTGAGGTAGTAGATTGAATAGTTGTGGGGTTGTGTAACCTCTTTTTGAGATAACTATACAATCTACTGTCTTTCCCAAGGAGACAGCTGAGTCAGCCACTCGCCGACTGTCATCTCCAGATGGGCAATCATGCCGTCCAATCAAAACACACGCTTGCAGCAATCAACAAAACGCACTGTGATGAGCATTGTTTATTATGCCAGAGCAGCTGAATCAGGTTGCACGCTTCCCAACAGGACGTGAACGTGTGGCGTGTTTGATTTGGGCTCTGTCAGGGTGAGGTAGTAGGTTGTATAGTTTGGTGGGTGGGATTGTGCCCTGCTCAGGTGATAACTATACAGTCTATTGCCTTCCCTGAGGAGCTCACTGAACACTCATGAATGTTCAACGCACTCCCATGGTCAAGTATTGCATTTATTCTTAAAATTCAAGGAGCAGAGAGAAATGTGCTGCAGGAATTTAGCGATGCATTGATTGAAGAAACATGTACATCTCAATAAAGTCATGCTTGCCTCAAATCAGTTGTGCAAAAAAAAAAAAAAAAAAAAAAAAAAGAAGAAGAAGAAGAAATTGTCATGAAATTGTCTGTTTGTCACCCACTGCAACTCTGATGTTTTAATGTTTTGGTACAACAGCAGCTATTGAGTTTGTTAGTCTAGAGCACCCCCTAGTGGAGACAAATGAGATAGCCTTAATAAAGAGGTGACCAAATAACAAGGGTTTCGATTCAAGCCAAACACTGCAGGTAGAAATTTGACAGATCCAAAACACTGCCTGTATGTCCTCAGCGTGTTATCTGTAATAAACAATTGTTGGACATTTTATTGTGTGACTGAGTAAAAACCCTCTGACAAAGTCCCATGAACTCAATCCACAAGCACACTGAACTTAGAAAGACCCTGTGGTCCTTCGTCAGGCCGCGTTCTTCCCTCCTGATCCACACGCCTCTGCGCGGTCGACTCGGGAGCCCGTCCTCGATCGGCTAACCTGCTCGTCCCAGTGGTAACAGTTTATGCTCACGAGGAAGCGCCTCCATATTTGACTGTAGGCCTGTTGGATCTTTGGGATGCGATAAGCGTAGACCACAGGGTTGACTGCTGAGTTGGCATGAGACAGGAGGATGCCTATAAAGAAGGATTTGTTACTGCCAGGTTTCACTGTTATTATGAATTGCAAGTACTGCTGATCTGTAAATACATGATGTTTGATATATAATACAAACATTTAAACCCTGTGGGGGAACTTTGCAAACAAGTGTATTGACATGAAAATGAAGAATAGCACAAACTCTCAGAGGTAGGTAACCTGCCTGTATAGAGTGTCCCCTGTGTGACAGCCTGAGGGCCGTTAAACAGCAGCAGACAGTTCATCAGGTGAAGAGGAATCCAGCAGCCGGCAAACAAAATAAGAACCAGAGCCAAAGAGCAGGCCAGCCTCCTCTCCCGGAGCAGAGAGGCCTGGGCCTGAGGACAGCTCTCCTTGAGACGGCCCTGCAGGCTCCAGAAGATTCGGGCGTAGAGGAGAGTCATGACCAGCAGGGGAGCCATGACGCATCCCAGGAAGTTGAAGTAGACCATGAAGGGGAGGGAGATGACTGAGAGGAAGGTGCAGGGCGGCGAGGTGAGGGAAGGGGAAGAGGCGTTGCTGGAATCGGGTGGCAGGGAGGGGTAGTTGTGCCAGCCAAACAGAGGGGTGAACCCCAGGAGACAGGAAAGCGTCCAGCACATAGACACGGCCATCCACGTACGTCTCTGTGTGGCCAAAGCTTTGTATCTGAGGATAAGGGGTAAAACGAAAAGATAGCATTCACGAGAGAGGGTTATTTTAAAAAATTGACAAGTAAGAATGCCATTACAAGTTTTCTCCTTGTAAAAGTGTGTTTCTGTGTGTAAACCTCACCTGAGCGGTGTGTGTAACCGCAGGTACCGGTCCACGGCGATAGCTAGCAGAGACAGCACAGAGGCCTGAGTGAGCACCAGCACGACACAGCTGAGAAGCAGGCACAGGTCAGGGGTCAGACTCACCCAGCCGTCCAGTAGCACAGCCAAAGGCACGGCAGCCACACCCACCAGGAAGTCAGCCACCGCCAGGGAAACGAGGAAGCAAAAGGTGGGCTCCCGAAGGGAATCCCGAATACCAACGCACACCGCACACACCACCAATACATTTCCAATACAGCAGGCCACAGCAATCAGCACCTCTAGGGCAGTGTAGGCCAACCAAATCCATTCAGCCATCACTAAAGACAGAGTCCAGGGAGGACTAGGAAGCTGTGACTTTTGGAGTAAGGTTCTTGAAGGTTGTGAACAGGTGTGATGAATTCCACAGCAAAGTTAAAGTCCAACATAATCCTGTGTTTTGGTGTTCGGATGGTGTGCTCTTTCAGCTCCTGGCCTGAAATGACCAAAAAAAGCATTTGACAGATGCTTTTTATATCCAAACACAATGCACGCACAACAACAGGCGTGAGCTCCACTGAGACACCATCTGTATTTCATCAGTGAGTGGAAATCCTCTCCTCACTCTGAGAAATGTGCCTCGGTAGCCTTCGAGCAGAGGGCTCCTAAATGAGCCATGTCACATAATTCATACAACAGCTCTGTCTGATATAGCCAACGGTACTAAAATCGTAATACTGGAGATTAGAAGTACAAAATTACAAGCACGGCAGGATGCACATAAAATATCAAACTACTTCATCAAACGTTGGATAGTTTGACTCATCTAAGTGCATCCCACTTTTAGTAGATATGTTTTAAATGTAAAAATCTGATTCAGCAAAGCATTTAGTAACAAAAGCTGCAAAAATAGACTGAAAGGTGTAAACAGAGTACAGCATATTGTATCATAAAATGTAAATGCTCAAGTAAAGTTCAGGTTTCTTAAAATTTTACCAAGGGACCTAAGTAACAACATACTTCTGGTACTTTAAAATGTATGTAATTATTTTCCACCAATCATTACTGTAAATATATACCATAACCATAAAAAAGTTTTAAAGTGTAAGCTACCATGCAGTCAGGAATGAGAGTCCTTTTTTTAATATTACACCATTTGTCTCTATATTATTTGGTTTTCAGCTCATACTATTCATGTGTGGCCCCATCATTTGACTATGAAAATGTAATTGCTTTACTTTGGCAACTTTATACAAGAGAGTAGCGCTCAATGTTTCCAATGTGCTCAGTGTCCAGTGTGCTCAGTGTGTGTGTGTGTGTGTCCTGCTACTCTGTGTGTCATATGTCAGGGGACTTTGCAGATGTTACTGATTAACAGGTCTGTTTTTAATGGTTGGTTTTCAGTGCACGCTTACTTTGCATTCAGTTTTGTGTGTGTATGTGTTTGCGTCAGTTTATAATGCTTGTTTGGCACTACACAGCATATCTTTGTTCACTAGACAGAGATGTATAGAGATAGATGGGCATACAGATAGACAGACAGACAAATATATCAGGTATTCTGAAAATATTTTTAGATTTATTTAATCTTAAAAATATATTTTTTAACACAAACTGATCATGTTTACACAACCTAATTTCGTCAATAAGTCTATTAAATGATTTTTAATCTCCTGAATATCTGTAATACAGAATCGCAAAAAACAGAAAACCACAACTTTTACTTCAAGAATGATTTAACTTCTACTTATAAAGTAGATATCATGTGATAACCTTTTAGATTTACATCATTTTTAACACCAGACAACTTGTCACACATTGCCTATGCAGTACTTCTTCACATCTCCATTGTGATTCTGCATCTACAGAAAGCTCTGACCTGCAATGTTTCATCCTCTGGCTTTTTAAATACTCAGTATTCATTTGTTTTGACATGCCACAGAATTAGGCTCAGCAGAAAGGACATTAAAGAGACAAACCAAGTGATTTTTCTCTGAATATCCATTTTGCTTATTCTATTTCAATGCGTACATACACTCTCCACCATGTGTCCTACACTGTATGAGAGTCTCCTTGTAGGCCTCTCAGTGTCTTCTCATCAAATCGGTAGGTGAGCTTCCTCTTCACCTTCCGAATCTCGCCGGTGCGGGAGTAGTTCCTCAGTGCCCGCGCCATCTTCTGGTAGGTCATGGTCTTGCGGTTACCCTTTCGATGGCCCCACAGCTGTGCTAGGCGCTCTTTGTTTTGGGAGGAGAACTGAAAGGTGCCGGCGGAGGACTGGACCCACCAGATGCAGCTCCGCATCTCTGGCGTCTGGAGCATCTCAAACAGGAACTGGAACAGCCGCTCCTTCCTCTTTCCTGCCACGGAGGAAGAGGATGTAAATACAGATATGACAATGACTCATATGCGTGGATTTGTACATGTAGATAAGTCAAGTTCTGTTTTGGCGCACATGCGGAGATGTTTGTTTGTTGTACCTGAAAGTGGGGCAAGAGGCAGGGAGTCTCTATCCTTCCTGCTTCCACTGTCGGATGACGGTGATGGGGAATCTTGGTATTCCTGGTACTGGGAGCTGCTGGACTGGGAGTCTGAGTCAATGTACGCAGATCTATCATAGGAATACGAAATGTGCTCCTGAAGCAAACACATACAAAAACATATTAATAATTCACAAGAGCAACCGTTCTCATAAATCATGAATAGAGTCAATCAAAAAGTTTTAAATTTAGCCTCAGAATGCTGAAATGTGTCACACAGTGGTGCGCCGTTGTATTCGCCTACGAAAGCGGTAATTAAGCTTTTCATTTACAAAGAGATTGAGGTCCTTGAACTCACCCATTGGTTGTCATGGGGACTGGGCCAGGCTGGAGGCAGGGCTTGATCTTCATATTCCTCGTTTGGAGTGTGTGAGCCACAGTGCCACTCGTACGGATGCTGACCCGCCCAGCTGTTCTCTACACACACACGGGCAGAAGATGCAGTCAGATAAATGATACCTACGTCCACCGACCCACCCACCCCGTCTAAACTACCCAGCCCCCACACTAACCAATCATCCTGGCGCCGTGGTGGGAGTGCACGTGTGTTTGCTGGCCCACGGTGGTCGGAGGCGACGCGGGCGTGTGCGCAGGCTGGACCTCCAGCGAGTGCTCCTGCAGGTACTCCTCGATGACCTCCAGGTCCACCTCGGGGCAGGAGGAGGGAGCCACTCCGGTCCAGGCCCCCCGCTCTCCGCTCAGCCTGATCTCAGTCACATATGCCATCTGACAGACACAGAGCAGGACAACCATGACTTGTTGTTGTGTGATGCTGACGGGAAGAAAACACTTTGCATGATGGGTGGCATTTATCTCTTGCAGGTCGTAGCCTGAGGTGTTGTTATTATCAGACCGCACACCTGCTGTGGGTTTTTTTTTTGTTTTTTTCAGTGTTTTGTTGAGGCACAGTATTGTATTGTGGTGCATTGTGGTACAGTGAATAATCCTGCTCTGACATCTGAATATCAGAGACCTTATCATCAATTTTAAATGAGCTGTGAATGACCTATGAATCATCTACTTTCTACATAATATTAAACACTAGTAATTGTTCTTGTAATATAACAGATTTTTTTTTTCCATCGAAGGTATAGAATATATTTGACAAACTCCATTCACATGCAGCAGTGAGCAGTGTGACATTTAATCCGTCCTGAACTGTGTGTTGTGTTTGTGTCTTGAAAATGAGCCATGGTCACACCGTGTCCGTTTTAGTTTGACTGGCAAATTTATGCAAGTGTTTTTTCCCTCACCAGCAACAGTAAGTAACAGTGGGGGGTAGATTAGCTGTTATTATTACAAATAACCTTCCACCTAAAGGCGACACACATCCGTTACAGTTAACAGGAGAGTATTTTAGAGCACGCCATCACTGAAACATCCGCATATATAAACAGAAACTCTTCATCATTCATGGGCTGTCTTTAGTAAAAAAAAACAAACAAAAAAACAGACTAATTTAAAAAAATGAATATAGACTCACCGTCTCCATTTCTGTCGACACACTTAAAGGACAATCTGCAAAGAGAAAACACTTTTGTGAGACACTAGAGTCAAAGATAAAAACAGACGGCGTGAACAGAGAAGTGAGAGAAGCTGTCACAGAGGGTGACAGACAGTCATGTGACAACAAAAGACGAAGGGACGTGAATGAATGAGCACAACGAAGAGGCGATCTGTACCTTGTGAAGTCAGGGGCGTACTCCTGTAGCTGCTACAGTGAAGTAGTATCCTCAGGCGGTGGAGGGTGGAGACATGAGAATGCGAAAGCTCACCTGAATGATGCTCCACCTGGATGTCACCTCTTATATTCTTAGGCAACTTTTGGCCAGGCCCCTTTTTTGGCCAACAGAGTGGGAGTGGTTTACACAATATTCATTTTTTTCCCCCTGTCAGATCGTTTGTCTATTCAATACAACAGCTACACATTCTTTTAGTTTGCAAAGGTTTATTTCATGGAGTCAAACCTTGCGGCGTGTCTGTGGTTTCTTATCTTTACGTGCGTCGCGACAGTGGGAGAAAATGATGTGGGTTTATGTTTTTAGCTTTGCATCATGGCGGAATCAGAAGTGACACACCTTTGCAGAAGGACTGAACCGCAGAGTTGTCACTGAAAGTGGAGAAAACAAAGCAGACAGGAGAGGTTAGAACATTATAGGAGAAGTGTGTATTACCGCCAATTTATTCAGAAGAAAAATGGATGTGCTTGGGAAAACGTTAAGCCAGTCGACAATACTGTCAAGCTTTTTTCAGTTTTACGATCAAATATTAGAATAAAAACCTTGAAATTAGAATAAAAACATGGGAGAAATATGTTTCTATGTATGTATGTCCTATTTAATAAGGACATTTTGGCGTAAAGGGAGTCATTTTAACCCATCCCTATTTATGACCTGTAATCCCTATGAAACGTACAAAAAGTAAAGCATAATAAAAAGTCATAAGCAGATATTGTGTTTTTTAATGTACACTATTTTCACAATTCATAACCTCATCCATTAAGATGTATTTTTATATAATTACATCTGTATAATAATATATTGTCATTTATTATTTACCCAGTTCTAAATTTTTCACAGGAGATTAAAATGTTTACCCTTAGAAAGAACTTATATGTGCACTTAACTACATAATAGCGTGTTATAAACCATTTATGAAACTTTTATATATTTATAATAGCTAAATACGGGGTGTTGAAATAAAATTTTGCCCTTTGACCTCCTGCATCAGTCAGTGCACTGTGAGGACAGTGTTATTGCAGGCTTATTCATCATCAGCTCCATTCGCCTCGCCACACCATGGCTTTATACCCCTCTGACTCACAAATAATCTTCAAATAATTAAATTAAATAAATCTTTTGTGCTGTAGCGGACTAGCTCCTGAGTTAAAGTCATTAATAAACTTTCCCATGTTCAGTTCAGTGAACATCATTCTAACTCTGATTTAAAGTAGTGATTTAAAAAATTAGGTTCCCAAGGCTGCTGTATGAAAACATCATTGTTATTTGTTAAACCACAGTGGGGAAGCAGACGGCCGCAGGTGTTGCATCACACACCATCCTAGGACCACATGACGTCATTCACCGTCCACTTTCGATATATGTGCAGGATTGAGCTTCGCGAGCGAGCGTGTTCCTTTTTGTTGTCGTTGCGTGTGTTATAATATTCGCACGTAGATTCCAGTACGCCACTGGCAGCGCAACATGTTTCTTTCTTTCTTTTTTTTTTTTCTTTAGGGTGTGTAGCAGAGGGATTTCCCCAAACCTTTCTAGGTCTGAGAACTTATAACTGAATCAGAATCAAAGCCTGGAGGCAAAGCTTGGTCAGTGGCAGGGTTTAATTGCCACCAGTATTTTACCTAATTTCTCTGGATTACCTTCAACAATATGTATGTAACTGTCAGTTTAACTGTGAAAACAGATGGGTGGAACGGTCATTTTCCCGTACACAGGTCATTTCTGTTTGGGATTTGATCCGCCTTCATGTGAGTTTCCTCAAACACTCCAATGGCAAGAAAATGACATCAGCTGCAAACTCTGATTGCCCCAACAGTTGAACTGTATTAACCTTCTGACGGACTCGTGACCTGTTTTCTCCAGGAGCTTTTGTGCAATGCATGCTGGGACGGTGCATACATTTGACCTCAAGAAATAAAACAAAACAGCAATAAATAATGTAAAAAGAAAATCCCTTGACACAGGTATTTATATCCCAATAAGTGCTGTTAGTATAAATCCAAATGCTGTAACAGATGCCTGTGACCTCTTTGTACTGGTGATATATGTGTTTATAATGGGAGAGGCAGCAGGTATTTACACCTTTTGTGTGTTTTTTTTTCCAGGGCTATCATCTCTAAACTGACTGTACTTACAGGAAAGGCACCATTAATTTAGTGCAGAAATCCATCACCTTGAAATATGACTAGACTGTAAACCAGATCAGAGCATACAGAGAAACAATTTATTGTCACGGCAGGTCAACATGCTGAAGTGTATTACTTTTTTTTAGGAAAACATGTTGCTGTAGCTATAGAAAAAATGAAAATTGATTGAAACGGCACAGCAGCTGAGCAAATAGGGCCAGTGATTTCCCCAAGTGTGACCGAACAACTATCTAGTGTCTCACACTCTGTCTCCCTCTCTCTCTCTCT
>JAOXYL010000050.1:18199119-18212349 GCA_028564955.1 Terapon puta | reverse complement strand
CAGACATCACATGTGTTTCAGCACACACACATATTTTAAATGATTCTGAGTAGTATAGGCTATGACCGACGAATCACGACTCATAACGCATGTTAATACAATGTGAGTGTCCTTCGAGTAGCATACACGTGTGCTCTCCTCCTCCGCTTCCTTCTTCTCCTTCTTTTTCTTCACCCTCACAGTTATAAAGCTTCTACCTGTTGTGGTGATGTGCTGGCTATTGCGCAACGCACAACAGGTCAGTCCCCCTCGCTCTTGGGGAAAGGGCAGCAGGCCTAAGACTTTTAGAGGAGCTCTTTTCCCTCCAAGCGCGAATGGAACCGTACAGAATTATGAATTCAGATCACTGAGATGAAAAGAAATAAAATCCTGATTCTCGGGATGGAGCGCAAAACAGTGTCTCTGAACAGACAGGGTTTGCTCTTTTCCTTTTACTCCCTTCTCCCTCCACCACCTGATCCGCCGCCGCTTCCACGCGCCGGTGCGCAACGACCGAACCAGCTGCGCGCTGACACACATCCCATCACCTCCCCAACCCCCGCCGCTCCCTCCCGTCTTCAGGGCCCATCGTGACTCTAAAATGAAATAAATAAAGAAGCGGCTACACGTCGGTGAAAATCTTTTTGTTGATGTTCACGCAGTTCTGGGAGTTGTTCTGCGCGGTGGTGGGGAAGTTGGGCTGCTGCTTGAACGCGCTGTTGATGCCGTGCTCCTCTATCACCATGTACTCGCTCTTGCTGAGGGAGGAGGAGGAGCGGGTCTTCCTCAGCTCCTCCGTGTCCGCCAGGGGCTGACAGCTGCCCACGTGCAGGTACTGTGCCTGCTCCTCGCCCTCCGTCTCGCGGTGGTAGAAGTAGTTGAAGTTGGAGACGATGACGGGCACGGGCAGGGCGATGGTGAGCACGCCGGCGATGGCGCACAGCGAGCCCACGATCTTCCCCCCGATGGTCACCGGGTGCATGTCCCCGTAGCCCACCGTGGTCATGGTGACGACGGCCCACCAGAACGCGTCCGGGATGCTGTTGAAGCCCGAGTCCGGGTCGTCCGCCTCGGCGAAGTAGACGGCGCTGGAGAAGAGGATGACGCCAATGAAGAGGAAGAAGATGAGGAGGCCCAGCTCGCGCATGCTGGCCTTCAGAGTCTGTCCCAAGATCTGCAGCCCCTTGGAGTGGCGTGACAGTTTGAAGATGCGGAACACCCGGACGAGCCGGATTACGCGCAGGATGGCCAGGGACATGGCCTGCTGCCCGTTCCCCTGCCGCTCCGCCAGCTCCGTGCCCAGGGTGATGAAGTAGGGGATGATGGCCACGATGTCGATGATGTTCATGATGTTTTTGGAGAACGTGGCCTTGCTCGGGCACGCGAAGAAGCGCACCAGCAGCTCGAAGGAGAACCAGATGATGCACAGCGTCTCCACCACGAAGAAGGGGTCCGAGAAGGGGCTGACGAAGAACGGGAGGGTGCCGTTTATGACGGGCGCGATGGTGATCGGGTCCCTGTTCTCGTCCCTGAACTCCGGCAGTGTCTCTAAGCAGAAGATGACAATGGAGATGAGGATGACCAGGACGGACACTATGGCTATGCCCCGCGCGGGACCCGAGCTCTCCGGGTATTCAAAGAGCAGCCACACCTGTCTTTGAAATTCATTCTCCGGCAACGGCCGCTCCTCCTCCTTTATGAAGC
Source organism: Terapon puta (assembly GCA_028564955.1). NCBI lineage: Eukaryota > Metazoa > Chordata > Actinopteri > Centrarchiformes > Terapontidae > Terapon > Terapon puta. Next base: position 18,210,666 of record JAOXYL010000050.1, on the reverse strand, counting down.
CCTCATCCTCCCTGAACTTCTCCATAGCCTCCTCACCCAGCTCATAGAACCGGATCTCCTCGGAGAAAATGTCAATGGGCACGTTGACGGGTCTTCTGATGCGCCCGCCGGACTGGTAGTAATACAGGATGGCATCAAAGCTGGGCCGGTTCCGATCGAAAAAGTACTCGTTCCGGAGGGGATCAAAGTACCTCATCCTCTTCTTGGGGTCCCCCAGCAGGGTCTCTGGAAACTGCGAGAGGGTCTTGAGTTGCGTCTCGAAGCGCAGCCCTGAGATGTTGATGACGACCCGCTCGCAGCACTCGTGATCCGGCTCGTATCGGTCCAGAGAGTGGTGGCCCGGCAGAGCCGCCGACTCCTCCAGCATGTTGTCGCACGCCACGACCGTCATCACGTCGGCCTCGGTCTCGGTGTAGCCGTGGTTTACCAGGTTGTCGCCCCGGGTTTTGGTCGCGCTCGGCGGGGGTGATTGCAGGAGGCTGAGGTGGTCGTCCATGCGCGGCTGAGGACGCACACAGGGGCGGCCGCCTCGCCCCCTCTGCACACCCCGGTCAACCACAGCAGCCGCCACAGCCTCGTCTCCTCCGCCGCCTCTCTCTCTCTCTCTCTCCTCTCTCCTCTCTCTCCCTCCCTGCTCTTCACTTTCACTCTCTACTGTTGCTGTTCCCGCCCACGAGGAGAGATCTGGGTTTATAAACAGGCCTTCCACCCGCCCACGGCGCGCCGGAGATGGGTACCTTACCCCGTCCTCCGCCAATGGCAGGGCGCACCGATGTACACAAGAAGCAACAGACGGGCGTCATTCAACACCGTCGTTTGGGCGTGCCAGCCCCCCCTCCTCTCTCTCTCTCTTTCTCCCTCTCTCTCCCCGTCTTGTAGACACGCGCTCAAGCACACACACACAGAGACGCACACACACTTGCTGGGTGAGTCCAAACACTCTTCTTTTCAAACAAGGTCATTGCCCACAGATAGGACATTTTTAAACAGGCTACTCATAAATATATCAGATCCCCTTGTTTCTTTTTTTTTTCAGGGACAGTCCTCCAAGACGCACCAGCATTTCGGCCACATCTTTTGTTCATCCAAGAGACGAATTTGGGCGTGCCACGGTGTAGATTAAACGCATTTGGAAACTGATTGTTGCCCAGTCACTCCTCCGTTGGTGGACTCTCTATCACGCATAGGGAAATGATGGTGGGGACGATGGCATCTGAAATCTCAAGTATAATTGACGCTCGAGTGGAGACGGTGCGCGTTAAAGTGACGTGGAGCACACAAAAAAAAGAGAGAGAAGGGGGGAGGGCGGGGATGGGAAAAGAGAGGAGAAAGGTCGAACAGGTCGATGTGAGAGACAGAAATGTGCGAGAGACTATTAAATATGTACCAGGCTATACGGATACATATATATCTAAAAACAAACACTAGTGATAGTGACATCACGAGAGACGCGCACAATCCTGCCACATGCGCAAGAGCACCATGCAATATTTAAGGGCTAATATGCTGAATGTCAAAGAGGACACCTCCAGCACACACAGCATGCATCACAGGTCCTGTGACAGATCGGATCAGATGCAATCACACGGGCAGAGGGGAAGGAGAGAGACACTAATCCCCCGCCTTTTCTCACCTGAATCATGCCCAGCTTCCACTCTCCCGGATTATCACCAGTGATGTTTAGCCTACTTTGCAACTGTTGTGCCGGGTGTCATCACGTTCAGCTCTGAAAGTGGCAAACCCCGAGACGCGACTCCCTCATTTCATCATTAAAATACGCGGAAAAGTGACGAAATGAGAGTTATGTCACTGTGAAATCATTAGAAACTGTCACAATAATTCCCCCAGGAGCTGGTTGTTATAGGTTGGTGAAGCATCAATGTGATAAACTGCGTATAAAAGACTTGAGGCTGCTGTCCGAGGTGCTGAAATGAAAAAAAAGAAATTCTGAAATTCATTTTTTCCCCTCACAATAAAAAACATTTCTCTCACTTGCAGGCAGAAAACATCTCAAAGATTATGTCAGCCTGAGTGGGAGGAGTCAAAGTGCTAAAATAACTTCACTAAAGCTTGGTGAGAGAGAGAGAGAGGTCAAGTCTGTAGCTGCCACCTGTAACCTGGAGCCACCTGTAGCCAAGCAGATCAAAAATTTGTGGTGATGTTTTAATTGGGGGGAAAAGTCATTATGGTTCCTATGCTCATTGTTCTATTTTGATTGGGGTGTTTTCTTTTGGACACTGTAACTCAACAGTGCTCAGGGGGAAAAACTGTTTTATTGGCTCCTCCTATTAAGGTTTAACTCAATTATATACTTACTTTCAAGTGGCTTCAGGGATTAACAAACTGCTGACCATGAGCAATTTCTCTTATCAGTTCAAGCCCAGCTGGGGACATTTTTTTTCTTCAATGAGGATAAAAATGATGAAATAATTCAAATGGACAAAACAAATGACTGTTTCTATGCCATTAAAATTCTACCACATCTGAATGAAAAGTGTGTGACGAGAGGGTTTCTCTCAATACTCCTATACATATACACACACATACACACACAATATCTCGCAAGGTCAGCAGAAATGAGGACAATCCCCCAAGGTGAGGACACTGTGTTGGTCCTACTTCAACAAAAAGCTGCTCTGGGTATGGGGCTAAATGTAGTCAGTGGAAGGTCTTTATAAGTAGCCAATGCCAAACACTTGTGTATGCTCTCCTTTGTTTGTGTGTGGTTGTGTGTGTGTGTGTGTGTGTGTGTGTGTAGGTGGATGGTGGTGATGGTGTATATGAGGACAAGCTGAGAGAGAGAGAGAGAGAAACCATGACAGCTGACTGGTTACTAAGATGAATCTGCCCAACAAAGAAAACACAAAATATTAAGGGTGTCATAAAACCGTCCTCAGTTCCTTTAAAAGTCGTTTGCTCTGATGTCTTTAACAGATGAAGTCGACCTTGCAGATGTTCACACTCTCTGTTTCGACATGCATGTAAATGCGCTCTCCGGCTGCATATCTACACTGTGGAAGGGGCACAGCACTGAAGAGGATGTAAAGGAGGAAAGAGACATTGGGCTAATTGTGAGGGATGAGTGCGCTTGCTGCCCATGAACATCTGCTTCCTCCAGATTAGATTAAAACGAGCATCAGATGACTGGACTAATCCGAGAAGTCTCCCATCAACATGGGCACTGTGTGGAAACACCCAACCTGACACCGGCGGCCCCACCTTCACACACACTCACACACACTTATACAGTGCCAGTGAGGATTTAGCACTACCTTACATTAAATGTCTACAGGTATACCCTAACTTTAACCCCAAACCCTAAAGTGAAATGTTAGTGTGTCTTTTTTTTGTATAACCACTGGGGGGCACTGATTGTGATTTATAAGAACAAAAAGAGACAGAAAGAAAGAAACAAATAATAATTCACTTGTGGAGCCCAGCCTTTTGTTCCAGATGGGAGCAGAGTCCCCCAGGGAAACAGAGAGAGAGAGAGAGAAAATGAGAGAGAGAGACAGAGACAGAGAGAGGACATTTAGTATGTCTGTGTAAATTCTCATTTGTCCAGGTCAAAGGCATCTTTAGGCAAATGAATAAGGCCAAGTGGACTTGTTATTTATCTATTAATTTATTTTATCATTATGGGTAACACTTGATCTGGTAAAACTCAGCATGAGTCAGAACCAACAACAAACAGGGTGACGCTCCTCCACCATTTTTCAGACGAGCCTTCTAGTCTCCACGAACTGAGGAAGCCACTTGGATAGGGGGTGAAACATTTTCAAAGACAAGAACCAAGTCCACATGACCTGATTCAATTGCCTAAAGAAGACATTACTGGTTTAACAACTCTGAGTCAGAGTCCAGAACTTTTAATATTATTTCCAGTAGCAGCAGCTAACAGATCTCAAAAACATTTTAGTCACTACACTCACAATTTCCACTATGATTTACACCCGTGATGAAATATAACTTCTACAAATATATAATAACTACAAATACTCACATTTTCATGAATACTTTTAATTTTCTGCTACTTTACATCTCTATTCCAGCATATGTCATTGGTAAAAATTGCACTTTTTACTAGATTACATGATGTTGTTCAGGAATGCAACTTGTTACACTTCAGTTTCTAAAAAATAATGCACTGTTGTACAATAAAAATCCGCTATAAAACTGTAAGACACTTCCAACGTCTAACATGTTTTTGCATCAACAATAATAATAAACATTTATTATAATACATAATTCTAAAAGGGGCCATTCTGCTGCATAATAAATACTTTTAACATGTTAAAATAAGGGTACAAATGATACCAAGTATTGCTTAACTAATGCATGACTTATGATGGAGTCACAGTGACTTGATCATTTGTTAAAAGTGAACAACTTTAATTCTTGATGCAACCTGCATAATTCATGCATTATATTAGCATGACTCTGGCATGCTTAATAAAGCATTGCTTACCAACTTAATGGATTGGACCATTATCATGTTCAAGTGTTGAACAGTGTGTTTTTTATACTTAACCTACATTTTGTTGATAATATTTTAATAGTTTAATTTGAGTACAATTCTTTAGGTTACTCTTACATTGTTTCCCAAAAATGTTTTGAAACAGAGATGTGTGGTTGTCATAAAAAAAAAAAAAGAAGCAACAGGAACTAACTAAAGTTATGGTTAATAAAAGCAGGAGGTTTCAGGGCCAGTGAAAAGGATGGCTGCAGACTCAGATACCTGCTCTGGCTATCAAAATGTGCACAATTGTATACCTATATGCATAATGACAGTGATTGTAAGGACTGTGACTCTGATACTGTCAGTGCAGAGCCTGTTTTCCTATTGAGGCCACATTGAAGCTGTCTTGTATTAAAAAGGGCCAGTCGGTCCACAGGGAAAGAGCTCAGGGACAGCCACAAGGCCTTTTAATGTGGTTTCCACTCTCCATGTTAAATATAGGACCACCCCAACTCCCTTATTAACCTACGAAATTAGGCTACCTTGCACATTGCTCTTCAATGCCTCAAACTGGAATGTGGCTGACTGAAAGGCACTGAAACAGGCCCAAAGAGCATATGAGGGGGAAGTGGGTCATTTTGCAGGAAGAACAGCTCAGCTGGCTGAGGTCATGGACATCTGGTTGCACTTGAGAAAATGGGCTGGTTTGGATCTTCTGCGAGGGATGCACAGCAGCATCCATTCACACAGTTCCTGGAAAAAGGGTGAAGTTTATGTCTTTAAGAGAAAACTAAGAATGGGGATCACGTATCTGGCAGCCTGCACCAGCGTCTACTGGTCAGCATTTATGCACGGTTGTAAACTCCTGACCTCACAAGTAGACCACATTTGCATTAGTTTCTCTGTAAAAATGTTTGATTTCAGACCAACTTATCAGGAGTGTTTGCCTCAAGGCCAGCAACCACATTATTGCTACTTCAGCTTTAATGGAACATTTATTATTGTTGTTATTTGCCTTATTGCCTTCATTGTATATAATGAGTCTATACTGCTTCCCATTAAGCCAAGCCAATGTTTCTTTAGTTTCTCCTCATAGGTGTCTCTGGGTGTTTTTTTTCTCCTCAGCTTTACAACGGGACAAATGACTGTGCAGTGCTAATTTACTTGTGCACTAATTGTACTTACAGAACTACAATAGCAAAATACGCTAGCAGCTCTGTGAGGATATAGTTGCAGCAGGTACCAGTAGTAACATAAGCAAAAAAAACAAAACAAAAAAAAAACAATTGTTAATTTGTGATGTTAAGCAGATGTAATATTTGCTTTGTTCACAGTATTTGTTTTGCAAGCGAGACAACTAACATTTGCAACTTAGCAAAAAGTGCGACTGAGGGATGTCATAAGTTTTTAAGCTGGATAAACCAAAAGTTTGGACTGATGGTGGCACTGACGGATAAGGCAACGAGACAACAAAGTCATTATGATTTATCCTGAGGGAACAAGATTGTGTGTAGGAAATTTCAGCGCACTTCATCCAACAGTCGTTCAGACTTTCCACTCCAAACCACAAATGTCAAACTCTGTAGGATGAATTGTCTGAGAACCATTAATCTCTGTACAAAATGTTGCGCCAACCCTTCCTGTTGAGATGTACGAAAACTCCTGATGGCACAAGAGGAAATCTGAGCAATCAGCCTGGTAGTTTGAGATATTTCAGTTTGAGTGGGGACTGTCTGACAGACCGCTGTTGTCCTTTCCAGATTTATGCCGCTGGCATGACTGAAAAAAAAAGTAATGTGATGAGTTCACGTTTGTGTGGCATAGCTACAGTACAAAGATACAGCCAGTCACAGGAGGGAAAAGGATCACATGTTGATGAAATGCCTGCACATGTGTGAAACATAAATCTAAAGGATGGGCTTTATAGTATGATGGGAAAACTCTGTGGAGGCTCTGATGGGATGGTGCCAAGACATCCCGTCGGTACGGCTCAGGAAATGAATGTCGCTTGATCACATCTCCCTTGAGCTGAGGAGAAAGTTTAAGTGCTTCTCTGGTTATAGTCCCCAGGAGGGGCCTGAGGGAATGACAGGAGGACTAATGTCAGAGAAAGACAGACAGACAGACATCTTTTATTCACAAGAGATCAGCAGTAGGAGTCTTATTTATATGGTGAATGAGTCATGTCACGCAGGATTTGCATAGAAAATCTGAGTTTGTAAATCACTGTGAGATGCAATTGCAACCGCAGTCATGAGTATTTGTTATTGCCCAGACACACTCATTAAATCCACCAGTGATTTATATGATAAATTAGATCCAGATTCTAATCACTCCACTTTTACAAGCAGGGGCTTCCTGTTGCTGAGCCCGTGACATGCCCTCAACCATCCCACATCCTATTTCCTACACACACACAATCACACACACAGAAAAAGCACACAGGGGTGCTGTAATATGAAAATTCACAAACGAAGAGGAGGGCCATATGGACAAAGCACCTGTGCGTGTGGACTAATTAATCAACTGCTCATATTAGCATAACTACAGATATCGGGGCCGAAGCGCAGCTGCACATGACGGAGGCACAGAGGAGGCAGACAGGAAGGGGGAGGCAGGGAGGGAGAGAGAGGACAGGGCCATCTGTAGAACAAAGCCTGACTGGCCAGGAGCCGCATCAGGTCCTGTCGTAACCCGGGCAACGGGGAGAGAGGGATGGGGGAGAGAGGGCGATTGGGAGAAGGGAGGGACGTGGCTGAAGCTCGGCTGGCTGTGGCACACGACCCGGAAGACTGCGAGGCTCCAGCGACTACAAAGAGACGAGCAAATACTGGCCGCATGTGGACCGCCACATGCACAGGCACGTTGATTTTACACACAAACAGAAAAACACACACATTTACGGGCAAGATCGGGTCGTTGCTCGCTTGTGCGCTTGTTTCCACCACCTGGAAACGGATTTTTCTGCTTGAAAAAGGCGTCCGCTGTTCAGGTTCCAGGAAGTGCCCAGCGTGAGTTGAGTGTCACAAACAGGAAGCTGTAGTGGCAGGCGATATGTATGCATTATAAATACAGTCCCAATGGAGCATATCAGCTGCAGAAGCTAGAAAGAGGGGCTTCCCTGCTGCACACAGTCTAACCATCACTTCCATTTAGATGCAGAAAGAAAAAGCGTCCACATTTGGCGAAAACACTGTGAGGCTGGAGATGATTGCGCCGAGGCCTCTAATGCGTTATCCATATCGAAACTCCGGAGACCACGCAGGACTTTGATGAATTATAAAGCCTTGTAATTATCTATTAATTAGAGTGTTTGTCTCTGTGTTCTGCCCTACTTAGATCCTACTTAGGAACCGAATCTTTTCTCAGACTGGAGAGTCAGAATGGATAAGTGGTGCAGCCATGAGAACAGCTGCTGAATAATTGCATCACACAACAGTTGCTTCATATGTCAATCTATAAAATATAAACTACAGTGAGTATCCTCTCCCACGGCGGCGGAGTCTGGTAGTAAAGAGTCGGGGAAGCCATGTTCGTGGGAGACTCGGGATGTAAAAAAGAAGAAATGGGAGAGCCGCATCACTCCCTCCTCCTCTTCCTCTTCCTCCTCCACGTTGCGTTGACATCTCTCCCACTTTCATTTCTCACATCATCCTCTCCCTCCCCATGTCTCTCACCTCCACTCATCCCCTTTCAACACCTCATAATCATTTTCTCATCGGCCTAACTTTAACATTTCGGTCCTCTCCTCGGAGGCAAAATACATCACCTCCTTTTTGTACTCCCTCCTTCGTTGCTTCATTGCTTACATGCCCGCTAATAGCAGAAACACACAACACTTTGCCATGCATGTTAAAATGTATCACCCTCTGTCGCTGAAAAAGGAGGTTCTACTAAAATCAAAGCAGAGGTGCTTAAAAAAAACCCACACACACTGATTTTATGTTGTGAATAATCTCATTATGTCTTTTGATCTTGTCCAATCAGCTCAGTTGCTTTTATTTTTTCCCCCCCAAACTAAATGGGTCAGCGGTTGCAAGTGTTTGTTCAACACTTGCCAGTGGAATATTTTTGATCAATTCGACAGCGCGCATCTGTGTTTACAGTTTACCTCTGTTTGACATGTTCGGCTCCGCACTGCAAACTGACTCGGTCTTTCCACGGAGGCTCTGCTCAGGAACGCCGCCGTTTTCCCAGTTGTTCCAGCCGGCTTCCAGCGAAAAGTGCTCCGGTGCATCCACAGAGGCTCGCCGTGTTCAAACGTGAATGTGTTCAGGGTTGTTGGTTTTGTTGAATTACAGGATTATGTTACAGTAAAATCTAACAGGGACATACACAAGTTATCCGTTACATTAACACGCCTGCTTTCTTTCAGACAAGTCGACAGATTTGGGTCAAACCAGAGGAGAGCAAAATATCTCAAACAAAGGGAGAAACTGGATTCTTTTTTTTTTTTGTTCAAATCAATGAGACATGGAGGAGATCCAGAAACATAATGTAAGTGTATGGAAGTATACTGACAACAAATTTGACAGATTTGACAGGGCGCAATGTGGCCTCTGATGTGCAGTCATGTCTGCACCAGATTTTAATGGCGATGAGTTGTTGTGACGTTTCACTCCAAACCATAAATATAAGTCGAGGGGGGTGTCACCAAAGTTGGACAAAACACTGTGCCAATCTGGCAGATGAATATTGAGATATTTCACAGGATAAGAGTCCATGGAGACACACCGCTAGCATGACTACAAAAACCCACATTCTGCTACTTCCAGTGCAACAAGCAGGCTGATCTCTGGATCAAGTCGATGGCTTCCAGTGTGAGGCACCCATCAGCCCCATTTCCATATTTCTCTTCTGAGGCCTTCTCCCGCTGTGTGTTTTACAGATAGATGAAAAGGGAAAAGGAAGGTGTTTGAGCCCCGAGGGTGTGTGTATGTGTGTGTGTGTGTGTGTGTGTGCTTGAGTGATGGTACCATGGGAGGTTCAATACCTTTCAAAGCCCGCCCAGACTCCACAGAGGCAGAGGCAATAAGTCATTAATAGAACTAAGCTGACACACACACACACACACACACTTTGTGGCTGGAGCTCCTCTGTGGCCTCTCTGGCCTCCATGTGCAGGCTCTCTCTCAGACCATACATCCTTGATAAGTGGGTCAGCTCGTCTTTGCCAACAGCGACTGTGCGACCATACACTTTTCTCCTTAAGTTTATTTTCCTTTCGCTCCTTTCACCTCCGATCGCACTCATCACCTCTCAACGTTAGTGCACATTAATCTGGTGTCACCTATTTTTACAGTCGCCATCAACCTCCCGGATGATTGCACCGCCGCTGTTACTTCTCGTGCATTCAGCAAATGTGCACGCACGTGAGAAAGTGCAGAGGACGTTGAAGTCATCCCTGAAGTAATTGTTAATCCCACAGAGTACGAGGTCGCACGGCCAACACGACCATCATGCAGATTCAGCAGTCTCTTTTTAATCACAGTTTACACATATTAACATATTGCAACACATATGGCGAGTTAGCTCTTCGTCCCCCCTGTGGGTTACCGCCGCCTAAGTAGCTTGGCAAGGTTCTTTGTAGAACCCACTGTAATGAACATTTTAATGCAAATGGTGGTTCGAAAAAAAAAAAAGTGCATGACATTTGACTTCCCTTTATCGATTGATTGAGCCAAGGTTGTTTGCATGATGAGGGTTTAGTGAAGCCAAAGTGTCGACACAGAAGAAGGATGAGTCCCTACATTAACATGCACTTATGCTTACTATGAAAAACCAGATTAATGGTGATATTCAAAGCTTTTTCATCAAGCCCAGTAATCGAGAAACAAGATAAATTGATAAACTAAGAAATATTTTTGGTCCCCAGATGAAAAAAACTAGAGAAGAAATGTTGCTTTTTTTAAAGTATATTGTTGAAAAATTTACACGCCTTTTCCACTTGGGTGTGAAAACTTTTACAAATCACTTTGCATTTGGTTTACTCTATTAACTTAATGGTTCATATGAACAATTGAAGTATACCGAGGTGCCAAAGTGATTCAAAAGATGTACCAATAATCGTTATCATATTACTGGGAAGTTAGCATGACATTTGCTTAAAGTACAATTTGTTATAAACTGGTAGTCTGCAGTCTGTATGTTTTTTCATGTTTTTTGTTTTTGCTGGATAATAATAAAAGTGATGATATGTGTTGTTTGGTTTTGAGCCTCAGATCTCTGCATTTTCAAAACTGCCTCTGCGGTTGTTGCCCTGCCAACCTGTGAGGATAATATCTGCTGGGCCTCGCAATAACAAGCAGCATGGATTCCCTCCTGCTGCCTGGTGCTTGCTGGGAGGAAAGTTTATGGTTTTCTAGGGTAAGAAGATAACTAGATACGATTCAGGATGGTGATTTTTCCAGTGCTTCAACATTTGACTCCGTGTCCTCAGTAAAGGTCGGAGGTGAAGCGAAGTCTGTCCCTGTAGCAGCACTGCTTTAAAATCAATTACATCAATTGTACAGAAGACAGTGACTAAGATATTGATCGGCCCTAACAGGAATGGATTTACCCTTTAGGTTCCAAAATGAGCGCGGTTGATCACTTGTATTACACCAAATAGCTTTAGATTACACGTTCAGTACAAATCAAGGTTTCTGCACACGACATGTCCAGATCTGGTTAATGTTTTCTCTGTTCTCTTTACTATGCTGTTATGTGTATTTGGTATATATATATATTTTTTATGTTGGTGTTTCCCAGCAATATTTTTTTGAATGAATTCAGTTTTAAATAACTTTCCTTTATATACACAGAATTCAACTACTTTCGTGCATCAAGGTAGCTGCTGCACATTTAAAACTCTGAAGGTCTGGTTCAGAAAACAATAAGATCATAGCAGAATGAACGGTCTACATAAACATCACATTTCAAACTGAACCACAGACGGCAGCCTCGCGACTGAGCGCTCAGGTTTTCAGTTCCTCTCAGTCTCTGATTTATCAAATCTTTTTTGTGTTATGTCTATTTGTTTGAGTACAATGAGAGCAATGACAGAAATCATCTATCTTGCATGTGTGCGCGTTGTTGGCCAATAAAGG
>JAOXYL010000050.1:18178114-18195340 GCA_028564955.1 Terapon puta | reverse complement strand
TATGTGTCCAGACTGTCCAGACTTACAAAAAGACACATCAAAAGGCCACCTGAAACTAATTTGTTCAGCGTTGCATGTCACTACCAGGCTGTGACCTTCAGGAGGACAAACCCAACCAAAGAGGGAAACGAAAGGACATACAGAATAGAAGATGGAGGGATAGAAGGAGAAAGAGATTAAGGGTGTGTGTTTGAAGTGGGGGGGTGGTCATTCCATTAAACTGCAGACTCTCCTCTGGCCTGTAATGGCCTTTACCATAGCAACAATGCCCAATAGAGGTATGTTAATAATGTAACAGACAGGAGAATAAAGCTGCCAATCAAAGAGCTTCAGTCCCCACAGCACTGAGTGAATTATTCACCACAGGCACTGATTAGAACAGGGAGAGGGAGCGAGAAAAAGAGGCTGACAAAGGTGTGGAGAGAGCGCGACAAAAGGAGAGCGATGTGACTGGAAGGGGAGGAGGAGAGACGAGGCCGAACAGACGAGGGGAGGAAAGAAAAGGTATTTCGCTTGTTATGTAACTCGGGAGTTGAAAGGGGAGAGCAGCGGGTTGGGGCTCATTGCGAGCGGGCGCGAGACAAAATAGCAGTCTTGTTGAAAGAGAGGGCGACAACCTCGCAGCACCGCCGTACAGGAACGCAGTGCACTTCCATTTTTCTTTTTTTTTTGGTAAATTGGTGAGAAAAAAAACCTGTTCTTCTGTGCTAAAAATGTAACGCCGAGTCTAACCTGCTGATCTACCTCCGTTAACCTTTTCTTGACTCCTGCCATCTGCCCTCGATTGCCTCCGCGTTGCCTTGAGCGCCCTGAAAGCCCTGAGCGGATCTTTCAGAAACGTGGAAAAGCACACTCACGCGAACAAAGGACGGATACGTAAACGTGTCATCTTCTCGTCACTGATAGGAATGCAGATGTCTGACGTGCAGCTGCAAACACTGCACGAGACAATGACACAGAGCACAGTCATCTATTTGAAAGGCACGACTGTGTGTGTGTGCGAAAGGGAGAGAGAGTGTATGAGAGAATGTTTTAAATAATCTCATTCATAAATAAAGGTATATATGTGCAACAAAGATAGTTGATCTCTTTTTTTTATTTGATTCACTCACAAATTCCATAAGAGTTCCTTTCCTTTCCTGCTCTTGTCTGTCTCTCACTGTCTGTCTCACACACACACACACCAGCCACTTCCTGCCCTTTCAATTAGCAATGCTTGAAACACAACGCTTCCTGGCAAACCTTTAGTCATTAGGATGCAATTAGCGACTTAAATACATTGAGCTCATGTATAAATTTAGCCTTTATATGATCGCTTCATACTCGCAAAAGGCAGCGCGGGGATGGAAAGAAGCGGGGTAATTAAAAGCCTGTAGCACAAAAGGAAATGTGCCACATAATTATTTACACGTGCGTGCACACAAGACAGTCACGCAGGAACACACACACGCAAGGTTTTTCCATAGGCAGAGGTAAATCTATGCTCAGAAGTTCATCGAGTTCTTTTAACAGTCAGGTCTGCAGGTTTGCTCCACTAAGAGTTGGAAACAATGAGGTCAAGTTGTATATAGATGTGAAAAAAATATTTAAATGGGTAGGTAGGCTTATATTTGATTTAAAAAATAGAGAGTTTGCTTTTTAAATGTAGCGTTAAAAATCTTCTGAATGCAGCTAATAAAGTACAGTCCAGGTTCATTAAGTTTTACATTTCTGGTTAGCTGCGCACCGTACATCTAACGCAGCATGTGTGTGTGAAAACACATCTTCCACATGTGCTGCAGTAGTCTTTCATGAGTCTTCATGATCCCAGTTTACTGTTTTTCCAGGACTGTGGGCGACCCTCTGTGATGGAGCGCTGTTGGATGAAACATCCTCTCCCCACATGTTGGAGTGTGTGAGTGTGTGTGAGTGTGAGGGAGAGATAGAAAATACCATTTGTGTGTGTTTATATGCGTGTGTGTGTGTTTACATGCTTGCCTCCGTGCGTGTGTGTGTGTGTGTTAAGACGTTGTTTTTGTCATGATTACACATGGTGGAATAACGCCTCGGGCAACCAGATGGAGTCTCTCTGTATGAGTGCTACACAATCAAATTCCCCTTTGCAGTCCACCATTTATTCACTGAGTGCGTATGGACACACAGCAGTGAAGCTGACTGTCAAGCAACCATTCTTTGAGCAAACAAGTCCAATTTCTGACAGGAAAAGCTTATCAAAATCATCGGGAAACTAATATAATTGCATGAACAGGTATTGGAAATGCAATGAACTGCTTGATCAAGTCCCTATCAACTTATCTCAGTCCTATATTATTAAGAGTAAACACTTTAATAGGTTTTTGTCATGCAAAATAATCCATTTAAAGTCATTTAAAATTGCTCAGCTTGACGTCCTGTTTTTTTCCTGTCGATTCTCTGCACAGGTAGTTAAAAAAACTTCCTTTGTCAAACCTGTATAATCCTTTCCATGGTGTTCGTGTTTACTTATCATCAATTATGTTGGATGAGGTAAGTCAAAACTGGAAACTTCTCTGCAGCTGAGCCATCACTGTGAGGAAGGAAAAAAAAAAAAGATGCCTGAGGTGGAGATGTTTGTTTGGCATTTCCAAAGCATGTGAAACTTGTAATTGCACTAATAGGAGCATGTCTCACAAACTATCGCAGAGGCCGCCAAGATTAAACCTGAAACGGCTTTTGCAGGTCGGAAACATTTTACTCACCAAAGTTATGGGTAATTTAACATGTAACATGATCATAATACACACCATGTCCAATAGCTGGAGACTTAAGAGCAAATAAAGATGAGCACAGTGACCCCCTAAAGCTTCATGCAGACAACAAGACATATATCTCAAGTCCTTTGCACAATAAATTGACTAGAGAGAAGGGAGGACTGGTGTATTAGGAAGCGACATGTGAGGGATAATTTGGATATATGCTCAACATTATGCAATAGGATCAGAGTGGAGTCTTCCAGGAGACATACTTAGCCGATCATGCAAACATCCTTCAGCCCTTGCAGGGTTTTGGCTCGGAAAAAAACGGCCTCCCTTTCATACTTTTGTGTTTCCGTGCACATCTGATATTGATAAAAATGCACTTTGCCTTTATGACTGCAATCTGGGAACCGGCATGTTCCATCATCTCCCGAGCCATGACTTATAATGCACCTTTAGTCATTTACCCGTAAGCCAAGGAGCCTGCGTTTAAGACGAAAATACCCTTAATCAGATGAGCTAGTCTCGCCACAGCAGCTTGCTCATTACTCAGATAAACTCTACCTGCACTCGTGTAACATAGAGAGCACATTTACGAGAACGCCGGTGCTCAACCCCGATGTTGGGTAACACATTTATTAATGTGCATGTCCTGCTTCATGAGTGTCGCCCTGTAACAGACCCTATAGGCTTCACTGCTCTGCTGTTAGGATTTTACCCCCATTAAAGTGATAAGAGGCTCCATTAGCGAAGGGTGTGTTGTGACAGCAGGACAAAACAGCTGAACATATAGACGGCTGGCCCTGGGCCTGATGTTTGCATTAATGTGGACGAGTGCCAGCTTCACATGGGGCGGAGGCGGGTGTTCCCGATGAAGATCGATTGACACAAATAAACACATGACACAGACGCACGCATCCGCATAGACGTAGGTGAATGCGGCCTTCGCAGATCACGGAGGCATCAGCATAATATTTTAAAGGAGACTCCAGAGAGATTAGCACCTGTAGCCGCTGCAAGCCTGAACAACAACAACAACAACGACGACAACAACACAGCTGGCGGCTCACTCTCCACATCCTAAACAGATCATTTAAAACCTTTAGGCCTAAATAGAGAGGACTAAAATAGAGCACCTCGGTCTACAGAGATTGATTATGTGTGCGCTTGTGGTTTAAAGAAGCTCCATCCATCCGGCTTCATAAACCACAAGGGCTCAAACGCTGATGAATGGCTGCTCAAATTTTCCACTTAGATTGACAGAGCAGCCACTGCTGCCCCCTAGTGGTCCGTAAAGGGAATGGAACAAGGTGCACGTCACCAAAAGTAGATATAAAGTAGGAAGTGTTGCACAAACTCCACATCTTAAAAAGACAAGAGAGTAAATATGAAGAGTTATGGTTAAAAAAAAACAAAATTATTACATTACAAAGGAGAGAGGAAAGTTAACAAAAAGTTAGATAAAAAAAAACAACAAAAAGAAAAGAGATGTAGAGAAAGACAGCCCTGCTTTGTACTCCTGTACAAAAGCGCAGACAAAGAATCAAGGACACCTGATCGCCAAGGCCTTAGACCAGAGAGAGAGACAGCCTGCAGGAATAAAGGGAGAGTCGGGCGAGGGCATGAGGTGCATTTGAGTATATATGTGCGCGTCTGTGCGAGTGTGTGTGTGTGTGTCTGCGTGTTTTATCTGGGGAAGGGGGTGAAAGCCAGGAAACAGGTCCCCATTGTGCAAGGAGGGAGTAATGAGGGCGGTAATGAGGGCTTGGGTTTCCAGGGCTGCCCATTACAAGTGCACCACGGCTGGGCCCGAGAGAGCCGGGGGACTGAGCGGGCCAAGGAGGGGTGGTGGGTATCAATGAAGATAGGGGAGCTTGATCCAGATAGCGGCAAATAGCCGTCAGTCTCAAACTACCACACAGGGAGTAGAGGTGACACTGTGGATTATGGTAAGATATAAGAAAAAAAGATGCTTATGATTGCATATGAAGCATGTATTTATACATTAAATGTTGCTATTGGGATATTTCTGTAAAATCTGATGAGTAATGTTAATTGCAAATTATGTTGCCTCTTTTGGATTTGATTGTTTTTTTTTGTTTTTTTTTTCCCCCATCGTGCTCGTTTTTGTAATATTATTATCAACCACCTGGGGGAAGCAAACAACACTGATGCTGCAATGATTCCACTCAGGCTCTGAAAATGTGATGACGAAACTTTATCGGCAAAACCATCAGGTAAGTAAGAGTACAGACACCAAAAGACACTTCATTAACTAAAAGCAATCCATTAAAAAATGTACTAAAACACAGTTCAAACTACGGAGCAGAATGAAATCAAATCAATGAAGCATTAATGTGAGACGAGACATTTACTGTTGTACTGTAGCTGGAGGGGGTGCAGCTCACTTTATATACTGTTGCATGCTATAACCTATGGCAATGAGACATACTTCAAAAGCTCATTATACACTATATGGTGTACGTAAAATCTGCCAAGTAAGTCTCCTAATGGGGTAAAAAGCACAAGTATAAAGTACCACAAAATGTAAACACTCATGAACGGTACCCCAAAAATGTACTTTACTAAAGTGTTGGAGTAAATGTTCTTTGACAGTTTTGAAAAAGTTGGAAAGTAACTAAACATCTGATTCTAACGTTAACCCTAAAACCTTGTGTACAACTAGTCTTAAACATCCTTTAAAAGAGGGGAAAATTTTACAGTCTAAATGTTTCATTTCTAAATTTTCAAAAATGTCACTTAGCTGAATAGTTAGAAGTGGATTATTCTCCTTGCACAGTGCAGGATGCTGGGAACACAAATGCAAATATGCCACAATTTAAAAGGGAACAAATGAGAAGTTGCAACTGATGACTAGATAGCAAACACACACATACACACGTGACGTGCAGACACTTCATTGTGTACATTTTTACTGTAAGGCCGAGCCGCCACTTCCTCTTCCACTTTAATAGCTAAACAACCCCTGTTATGCAAACAGTATATTTTGCCTAATCTGACAGGCTGAAAGGCCACGGCGGAAAAAAAAATAACACGTTAATAGCTAGGTGAGGAGGGATTTACTGTATAATACATGTGTACTTTCTGTATGTATACACAGTGAATTAGAGAGCTGTCATCTTTATGAAGCCAGTCTGCAGGCAGCTGCTCCCCCGCTTGCTGGGAAACACTGGAAGATTCAACGGCAACATTGGCCGCTCACGGAGGTTCATCCGACCTTTCGTAAAATCAAGGCGACTCTCCGACGGCTTCAAAGCCTCCCTCCTCTCTGGTCCCTCAAGGTGCACGTCTTAGGAGAGCTTTACCGTCCCAGCTTTACAAGTGTTTGTCCGGAGACACAAATACCACCCGATTCATCTCCCTGTGTGTATCCATCAGAGCTGTAAAGCCTTGGATGTCACCTTGTCATCCCCCCGGCTTGGTTGTCTGACTGTGTAAACTCAGGAGACTGACACAGAGACTCGGGCAGAACGAGCTAGCAAGTGGAATGTAAGCATTTGGGAAATGTGAGAACTTGTCTGCGACTTGCACTCTGTGTGGAGTCCAAAGCACCATTATGATTTGTGTGTGTGTGTGTGTGTGTGTGTGTGTAGTCTGAAGTTTGACTTGTTTTGATAAAGGTTTCAGTTGCTCCTGGTGACCACACGAACATAAAACAGCAGTGATCACTGCGAGACTCTGCTCACTTATCTAAAAAATCCTAGCCAAGATAACTAATTTTTACACAGTAACACCCACTCCATTACCCTTGTTTCAGCTTTTTTACATTAGAAATCACATATTCAGGATTAAGAAGGAGGAAACACTATACATGAGACCTGAGATGAAAAGAAGAGACTTGAAAAATAAATTAAAAAGATAGCACCTTTAGGTTATCTGGCAACTCGCCACGACACTTTCCATCACACCTCGAAGAAAACTGAGTGCGAGTGTGTGCAATTGATTATATTTTGGGTACAAAATCTGTTCACATCATCACATGTGGTTACTTGTCTAGTCCCCACAAGAGTATTTATTTTGGGGTTAAAAATTGTTTTTAGGTCTGTTTGTGTGTGCTTGTGTACTTCTGTCTTTGTGTGGGCTAATTTCAGCTGCAGACCTCGAGAGTGAGGACAGTTCTGCTAACAATGGAGCTCTGGGGACGTCAGTGTGGGCTGACTGGCCCAGCCTGAAGTATCTCAGTATCTCACTCCCTGAAGTTTCTTGGTGTCCTCCTGGATGCGGCCTCTTCAGTTTTCTCTACAATATACATCTTTGTTGTGAAACTGTACCAGTGCAATTTTATTGTGTTTGTTTTTTTTTCTATACACTTGACATGAATCGCATATTTGCCTGTCCCTTCTCAGTAAAAGGGGTTTTGTTGAAGGGGTTTTTTCTTTTATGTTGCACAGATTGTAAAGCCTCTTGAGGCAAAGTGATCGGTGATGTTGGACTATACAAATAAAATGATTTGGCTCTCAAACTGTTAGGTCAAGTGTCATGAAATTAAAAAAAAACAAAAAAACATGTTTGGTCCGTGGAGGATGACTTCTTATTATGGCAAAAATAAAGCCCATACAAAGTGAAACTTTTGGGAATCTGTGCCTCAGTATGCTGAAAAGAACAAGAAATGACACACCGCCAACCTATAAGTACACAAACAGCGACCTAATAGCGCAAGAACACGGAGACACATATAGATTTTCCCACAACTCCTACTGCATAGAACAACATTATCCCTCCGCATAAAAACACAAACTAAACATGATCCGTCTGTATCTATTCATCTTTCCACAGCTACAGTTTTAAACGCAACGTCCCGCTGTAAGTGACCACAAAACAATAGCTAAATTACAACATAGACTTGCAGAACCATCAGTTCAGCAGAAAATATCTGACAAAGGCACAGAACACCAATCTGAAAACAATTAGCGGGGGCAGCAGAGAGACGAGAGCGGAGACAACATGCATTTCGATATATACGGCTGTTTAGGTTTTTGGCCACTGTCCATACCACCCGTATTCTCCTGATGGATTACATTTCTACAACTCCAAGAAAAGCCGGTCAGATTTGGTTTGAGCAATGGTCCTGACTGGCTAGTCAAAAGCTTTTGGGCTCTCATGATGGAGGCTAGTGTGATCAAATGGAATGAATTTATCATCAGCTCTCTGTGCAAAAATCACTCCAAATTCCTTTAATATGAGGGGATTTGTAACTAATCCCAGGTTGCATATTGCATTTTTTTTTTTTTGTATTTTGCTTTTTGAGAGCATTCCTGGAATGGCTCTAAAACAGTGAAATCCGTGATTGGCCAACAAGCTCCAGATGTGCGTCTGCAAGTTGGGCTTTGGCACAAAATTTTAGCGAAAGAAAAGACAGCAGCCTCCCTGTCTCGCCTCCCTATCAGCCTATTAGCGCTCGCATATACCACTGGCGTTCAAAGCACACACCAGCAGTCGGAAAGCACGGCTCCTAGTTGTAAATTTCCTTCTCTTTCTGTTATCCTTCTCTTCACACATATATATACACACACACCATTTGGCCCAGGTCCCAGTCGTGCTGCTCCTCCATTAAGGGTCCTTGTGGCAGTGGGGCTGCCCTATCGAATGCCTGCGTCCTGTTTGATCCCATCCTAGATTTCAAAGGGAGACACCTGATCTCCGCCCAGGGTGAGGCGGGTGAGGCAGGAGAAGGTGGGGTGTGGGTTGGGGGGGGTGGAAGGACAGTGGGCAGGGAGTACAATGTTTGTAATAGATGGGTATAGACAGAATCCTGGTCCCCTCTCTCCGCCTTTTTCTCTCTCTCTGTCTGCTTCGCCGTCCCGAGGATCTTGTTTCAATGGACAGGTAAAGATGGACAGGCAGTCAGGTGGGCCGGGGTTGAGCCGGTGGTCTTCTCGTATGTCACATCCTCTCCATCAGGGACCTATCGAGCATTGTGTGCAGTATTTTGCCTAAACTGTTCACGTACCCCGTTCGTATCTCTTATGTTTGAGTATGGGTGTACATTTAGTGCCACTCCTGCAGGTGCATGCAGACAAGAGCATTCGTGTGGAAATTGGACACAAACTCTTACCATATTAGAGGGTCAACGCTTGTTCAAGTTGTTCAAAATGAGAAAACGGTTTCTTTCATAGTAAGATTTTATTCTGTGTGGTACTCTGTTGAACTGCAATTTGCAGTCACTTTAAAAAAAAAAAGCCTTGAAACATATTTTCTCAATCAGTTTCTTAATATGAGTGATGTCATACTACACAAACACAAATTTTCCACCCAACTGAAAACTGTTTGGATTATTAGACTCGAGAGATTTCTGTCTGTGTTTCTCTCCGGTTTGAAGCGATGTTGACACATGTTAGGCCTCTCTGTGCAATATGCAGAAAATCAGGATTAAACACCACTTGAATCACATCTGCATACAGATGTGAGGTTTGATTATATCACCATCAGTGCTAATCAAATCTGTGCGCTCACAGTCTTGATGAGGTGGATTTGCCTTTTCTAGTTTTGGCCTGAAGTCATAAAAAGGTCCTTAGGGTTCAGCTATGTTTCACCACTTTTGTCTTTATCTTTGGACAAGCCACTAAAGAGTCAACATAACAAATCAAATATTTAGCCTCAGCTCAACATCATTATGCAGAATCTCGGATTCCCTGTGATCAGTGTCTTCTTTATATATTTCTGCATTTGATCACACATGAAAATGTATAATCATGAAGATTTTTGTTCCGTTGTCTTTAGCAGCACCTGTGGCAATGATAGATAGTGTTGTGTTAAAAGCGTAACTGTCTGCGACTCGTGATTTTTCTTGTGACCGACACCCTGGTGATTTTGCTTCATTTGTAAGGGCTGTAGGGTCCGACTTAACAGACTTTTTAAAAATTAAAATCTTGTAGTCTAACCTTGCAGCTACTGAGCTTTAGGATAAGAAAGGATGAACAAATATGGTATTTTGGGGGTGTAGAATAGAGTAGAATGAAGTTATCACTGCGTACAGGTGGAAGTGTGCATGCTAAATATCAACTTTCTTGCGTGCAGGCAAAACTTTGATTAATGAGTCCCCATGTTTAGGACTGAATAGCATTCAAGCTCTGGTCTCCAGTCCATCACAAGTAAACATAATTTTATTTCGGATGCAGCTTTGTCTTCACTCAATCACCATCACATTCCTTTTAATCCCTCTCTTCCTGCCTCTTTCATGTTAAGCGTTTTTCTTTCTCAGCGATTTTTTCGTTGCGTGTGTAAAGTGTTTTTAATGAAATTCTTGAGTCAGAGCAAGGTCAGGTTGGACGTGTTATAAACGTGGACCCTTGGGGCCTAATGCATTCTGGAGAAATGGCAGGAATTTTTACAGTTCAGAAAACAGGCCTGATGGCCTTCCAGGCAGGTGGAATTTCTGCCAGTGGACGCGGCTGTTTTGCACTCGACCTTTATGAATGCAAAAGAGCCCTGCCGATGATTGTTGACGCAAGGCAGTAATCTGAAGTGCTGGCTTCGTCCGTCAGACGTGTAAACAGATGATTAACGCTTGTTTGTTCAGACGCAAACACAAATGGCGTGCAATCATACAGAATATACAGTATGGCATATACTTTACTGTGCCCTTCAGAGGAAGAGCGGATTGTTTGTTGGACTGTTTTGACGTCAACATCCAGAAGTTTGAGTCAAACGGGGTGAAGTGCCATGATAGCTATAAAACTAACAGGCATGTGATCAAATTTGAATAAAAATGTTTCTGCTGGACAAAGTGTTTATCTCAGGCACTCCACTAAATTCATCATTATCTCCACCCGACTCCTAAATCATAAACAAGGCATAAACTTGGCCTTCCCTGCCTTATAAAGCAATGGAGAAACCTGGTCACTGGTCACAGAGCTTACTGTTCTAATAAACTATGACCTAAATGGTCTTTTAAGGGGGTGAAGTGAGTCCGACAGTAAATGGATTACAGACACTCCAAACAGGAATCCACAATAGACAACAATTTGTGCTTTCTAGTTTCTAGCAATCTGCAGCATACGTCATTTGAAACAGGACGAAATCCACTTTTATCTGCACAGCCATGTTTTAGCCATTGTTAGAACTGAGAGTTTGGATTTTGCTCTGTAAAGGGGTCCTGAGAATCTGCGGCACTATGCTTCCTGTAGACTCTTAAATCACCCACGGCTCCATAAAAAAGTTCTGGACGGCAATCAAGTGGGAACCTCTCATGTAAGGTCCTGCGTGCACATATGCGTCTG
Organism: Terapon puta; assembly: GCA_028564955.1. Classification (NCBI taxonomy): domain Eukaryota; kingdom Metazoa; phylum Chordata; class Actinopteri; order Centrarchiformes; family Terapontidae; genus Terapon; species Terapon puta. The sequence goes on along the minus strand of JAOXYL010000050.1, from coordinate 18,184,386 downwards.
TGTGTGCGCGGAAAAGGTAAATCATGCAGGGTCAGACCCGGAGGCGTCCCTGGGGCTGGTTGCACCACTATGTCACAGAGTCAGAGATGCCAAGCATGCACCTGTGTCTGGAGCTGTGCCTGTAATCTGCACAACGGCTGTCAGGTCAGAAAATTGCTGTTCTAAAAAGAGAAGTCTCCCCCCTCTAGTTTGGGTTTTTATCAATATTTATGTGCGGTGCAGAAGTCAGCTTTGCACATCTGATGTTGCAACAAGCTGCTGGAAGGCCACATGTTAACTTAATGGTTAAGAAAGGAGCTTACTCACGCAGGGGCAGCATGTCGGGATCCGCGGTGGTCTGTTTCCTTTTCTTTATGAGGTGAATTAATGACACGCACAGCAGCTCATTATGCGAGACCTTTGCTATGTGGGTTTCAGTCAGCAGCAGCTACAGCGAGCGTGCTGCTTCGCATGCGTGCAGACAGTCATGTGCGCACACGTGTTTGTAGCATGTTTCACCGAGGTGAAGTAATTATTTGCGATTAAGCAGTGAGAAAGTTCACACAGTGGAAATATAATGGGACAACAATTAACCTGGACTCCCACTGAGCAATTACAACAATTTTATTTGAACCGATTGCATCATCTCAGTCATTACATTATATTACAGTATACTCAGGCATCCTGGTTTACGCAACAAGTCTCCACAGCCGAATTCCCATATGTTGTACCCACAAAGCAGTGAGGTTTACACTGTTCTGCTTGGTTAGCTAAATAGGGCAGTAATGACATTACTGCGGCTAAACAGGCAAACGCCTTCGCTTTACAAGATCGCTTCTGCGTCATTAGCATCGTCGTGCACCATATCGCCACTCGTCATGCCCGAGAGCCTTATGGTAAGAGCGCGACAGCCTGTTCCTTCATTACAGGAGCGCTAAGACAGTTTCGACCGAGTTAGGGCAAATAAAAGTATGATCAGCAGTAAGGGCAAAGAGATCTGTCTCTCTTTGGGGTTTTATGGCGCTGCATAATCGCGCCTTGTAAACAGTTTATTTATACAATTAAAGGTAACGACCCGCAGTGAACAAAGAGCAAGGTGGGCCTGCTTTTCCAAAACTAACCTCATAATTTGTCATTACGGAACATGTTTATATTCACTTTTGCCTGGCGAGCCCTCGTCGTCTCCCCTCGTCTCCAGCCACATTCCTCCAGATGGGACGGGGCGTATCGCGAGTGCGCGCTCCAAGTTCTTGTGCAACTTCAGCACATCACCTGGCATATCAAAAGACGCGATTTTTCATCACGTTATCAGGCTCTTGAGTCAAATGGGCTTTCTGGATAAACAATAACGTCGCTGGGAGAAAAATCAGCGGTGACCCCCCCCCAAAAAAAAAAAAAAGATCCATGTGATTTAGATTAGCTGGGAAAGCAGTAACTTCCCTCTCAGCTCCGACCTGTGTTATGGTTTCCAAATTGAAACTCAAGCCCGCAGAATGTCATACAGCAGCACAATGCAGCGTGCTGCCCATGCTGTGCTCAGCATATGTGGGCAGGATTGGTTTACTAGAGCCCAATGTTTTATTTAGTACGTGTCAAAGTGCTCGTGTGTGTGCGTTTGTGTATGTGTGTGTGAGTGCGTGCGCGCGCGTGCGTCCGTCACGAGGGCATGTACCCGTGTGTTTAAAGGAACATCGAGGAACACTAATCAACAGTCTATCGCAAATGTGATTGATGAACTTTGGCAGACCGCTGCGGCCGAAACCTGCGCGGGCCGCATCGCTTTTGTGCGCGTGCATCACCGTGTGCAAGCACATGTCCGCGTATCCATACGTGGATGATATTTTATTCAGCAGATGTCACTGCCCCTGGTCACACTCATCTGAACAAGAAGACACACAGATGCAACCTAAAACCACGGGCTTGGATGGCTCTCTTGTAATAACCCTGACATCATTAAAAATAAAGGGGGGAACATGACAATTACCACCTATTAGAGTCTGTCTTGTTCGGCCGCACAGTCTACACTGACTTTTTAAGCTCGGGCCAGTATTAGAAGACCTTCTGTATTGACTGCTTTTATTTAAAGTACATACTTAATTTTACAGGAGTCATTTTGCTCAACACTCATATTACTTTTAAAGATACACTGTCTGAATTATAGTGAGTCTCTTGAAAGAAACACTGAGTAAATATGGAGATTTCGTAGATCCCCTGAAAGCTTTTAAAATTTTATTCTCTCCTCTCATGAAGACATAAATGAAACAATTTCAAGATGTAACCGGGCCATAAATGTGTTTTACAAGCACATTCTTCATCAACATGTTGACCGGCATAATCAGAGCCGGAATCCCCCAGTGAGCCGACATGAGAGGAGGGAGGAAGTCATTTGGTCTGAAAGCTGCGCTCTCCGGCCAAAACGCTACTCAGAGACGAATCCCTGGGTTACATTAGCTCTGATCTTTGTTTATCTCAGTGTCCACTTCAAAATTGACTCTGATGGATGTTTGTCTCTGGACATCTACCTCTCTGGGTGTGTTCCATCACCGTTTCGCCTTTCACCCATGCACTCACTCTTTCTCTCTGACCAAAAAAAAAAAAAAAAAAACTTCGCCCCAGTTCCGCTTCTTTCGCTTCAGCTGCTTCGACTTAGACGTTTTCGATGTTCATCCTCTGGCGAGCTCCAGGTTTCTGCGGCAAGACTATGCACCGAAAAGCCATTAACGCCGAGTTCTGTATACACCTTTCCCTACCTTTAAAACGTAAACACTTTGAATGGCTCCAAGTTCATCTCCCCACACAGTGTTTGGTACTTTCTGACAGGAAGTAAACTGGAGCCAAGCGCTTTTTCTGGCAACGCGGTTCCACTGAAAAGGATCATAAAGATTGTTTGTAATCAAAAGTTGCAACATCTCTGAAGCTGCCCGATGGCCTGTTAGCGCTTTTATGATACAGCCGGAACGCTTTTACCAGAGTCGGGAATATTGTGCATGCCGAATTACCTCTCGGGACTCCTGCAGGCTTTCTGGATATCTGTGTCAGGTATTCTGACACAGATATGACCATTACCGTAGCTAAATCACAATCAAAGGTTTTTTTAGTGTCGACAAACTATAAATCATTAGAGAGGAAACGCAAAAACACACACTCAACCCCCCTTACACACTTCTGCTGAATGAATAAACACCTTTGCCTCTTTTTATGTGGTTATATGGGAACTTCATCGACAAATCTGCTTAGGCATTGACATATGACATAATTGCGGGTGTCTGTATTGTAACAATGAGTTACCTACTCAAGATGCATGACAGCACTTATTATGGTTGGTCTAATTGATTGCCTCTGAGAACATTGTGGCGGTGTTTTTCCATGGCTGTCTACCCAACCGCAGACATCGGGAATAAGCTTCCATACTAGAGCTATAAACACATGTTAATGGCCGTGGACACCTGTGAATACTTCACCGTCGGGCCTCTTTCTCACACACACATTCATATATATCTCTCCTCTGAGCTGCCCGAATCACATCTGCGTCTGTCAGAGTGGGCGGGTGTAGTGAAAGTTGGTGGTTTTCCATGTGATTATTCTTTGAGCATTATTCTTTGTGAGTCATCCCCATATGTGTGCAAGCTCTCTCTCTCTCTCTCACACACACACACACACACACACACACACACACACACACACACACACAAAATCCCTCACGCAGACTGGCGATGGAGACCACCTGGTCACAATCAGTCAGGGCCAGGGGTTAAAATCATTGTGTCTTTAGTGTGGTGGAAAAGGCTCACGGAGGGATTGGCAAGGCAGGAAGGAGCGTTTGGGTTGGGCTTGACAAAAGCGTGATGCAACCACGCTAACCAAGCCGAGACACCTTCAAAAATAAATTCACGTGTTTGCCGAATCTCCCCGCGGAAACTTGCCAGGCCCTGACGGATGTGGCGGCCGCGTCACGGAGGCTTAAATATGGAGGACGTCTGTGGAAAGACTGTACAACAAACAGCTTCAAGTTCTTTTAAAGTCGCAGCTTTCCGTCGCTCTGGTGAAGAAACAGTTCGACCAGCACTGAATTATATGGCCTAAAATAGGACAGATGACACATTAAGAAAAAAAAACTTCCTGTGAGAGGAATTGGGCCACGAGCAAAGGTCAATGGGGCACCACGCTGTCTGACACATTACATCAGACCTTTAACTCAGGAAGTAACGCTAATGTCACAGGCTACGGTATCTGCTGCTATGATACACAGTTGAGCCCAGGTAATCATCCGCAGCTGTCCACAAACACACACACACACACACACACACATTTGAGATTCTTTTTTTTTTCCCTTCAAACCAACCATTTTAAGAGCGAGCCAGAGGATTGACACTGACAAGAGCAGACAGTGGAACAAAAGATGGCAACCATGGCGTTGATCCAAACGAGACCGGCAACTTCCTTCCACTTCTGGCTCGTTAACTGCGCCCCCCCATCTCCCCCCCCTCCTCACCCCGCCTTCTACGCTGCAACATGTCAATCTCCAGGTAAAACACGATGCTACTGAGAGACAAAGAAAAACAAAAAGTCTTGAGTGGCATGTTTTCTTTTTCGCCGCGCTGTGATACTGTAAGTGCTTGTAGAAAGGCAGGACAGGTGCCAGCGGAGTTACGGTTTTCTGCAGAGCAAAGGATGGTTTTGACAGCACCTGCCTCTCGCCATTCATCTCCGTCCTCGCGCTGAAGCGTTCGCTGATTAGCTGCGCGGTGCGGGCCCCGATTGTTTCGAGAGCGTCTGCAGGAGTGTGTATCTGTGGACACTTAGCGGTAATTGTGCTTTTTAAACAGGCCCGTCGCTCTGTTTTCTTTTGCCCACTTCCCCCTCAGCACCAGGTAGCGTTTCAGAAGTAGCTGGAAGTCGTTGGCTTAAAATAGCCGTCGGTCCCTGCGTTTTATCCTGCACTTACAGTGCGCGGGGCCGCTGTGCCAGACGGAGACTCGGTGCCATCTCTGATGTGGTGAAAATCAATCAGAGGGATTGTCAGCTGGTTTTAATGGCCGCCTTGTCTCCGTGCCATGTCATACTTTCCTAAAGTGTTTCTCTCTTTTCGTCTGCCTTCTGTCTCTCACTCTCAAGCTTGCTGCGTCTTTATTTCATTTCTGGCTCTTTTTTTTTTTTTTTTTTTCTTTCCTCCCCAGCCAAGATGTAAAACAGAGCTGGCCCCAACAGCAACACACGGTTGTTGCTACAATAAGCATCTCTTAACAAACAAAGAAATAAATGTGTGAAAGCCAAGGCTGTTCATGGTACACCCTCCCTCCCACCCCCGCCGCCGCCACCGCCTCCCGCCGCCCGACCGACATGTGGCCGACACTCTGCAGACCCTCGACGTGGCAGCATGAACACGTGACTTCGTGAACGAGTTTCGGGGCGTTTGTCGGGTTGACGTGGGCTGAGCTTCATTCACCGTCGTCTTTCTTTTGTGGCAACTAGGTTGTTTTCTTTCCATCTTTCGCCTGTCTTTTTTTCTTATTGAATTAAGATTTGGGCACAAGCTGAACACACGATGGTATCAGACTGTTCTCCCACATTAATTGAGTGGCCAGATGTGAGCCTGTGGACCTTACTGACACACATTTCTCGTGCTTATGTTTCCCAGATGACTTTTATTTTCATGTGCTGTCCGTTGTGATTAATTCATCAATATGTTTTGTTTTTTTTTCTCAGTGTTGTTTTTAATGCTTCAGGTTTCTTTGTACACGACGCAGCCAGCAACCGTAATTTACTCGAGGGGATCACGGAGTTGAAACCTTAATCTTGTAGCTTTGCCATGTTTTGAAACAACGGCTAAGGAGCGTGAAGGAGAATATTGGATTTGACTCCCAGTTTTGGCAAACGAAAAAAGGTGCGTTTGAGCAAGACGCGGTGATTAAGTAGCACCTGGGGTACCGCCGAAAGATCTGATCCCGTGCTCTGAACTCCCAAAGAACTAAATAAAAAATAGAATAAACAGCCACAGTGGGATTTCATAAAAGTCATATTATTTTCACATTTAAAAGCACATGCCCTGAGCTATTGGGGGGCTGTTTTCTGATCCGACAGAAGCGAAATCACCCCCTGTTGTGGTTCTCCATCTGATGTGGCACTGATACTGTGGGTCATCTGACAAAGTAGGTCAAGAGAGACGTCAGATTTTTCCCACATCTCTGCTGTTCAATAGGCTACTGCTGCTGGTGAGGTCATATAAATACATGACTCACTCGTCCTGTACAACATTATTGATCATGGCACATCCTATTTCCATCCCCCTCTTT
>JAOXYL010000050.1:18084605-18096970 GCA_028564955.1 Terapon puta | reverse complement strand
AATAATGTTTGTTTGGGAAAGAAAGTTTAACCTGTCTCAAGTTTTGCAACGATGCAATGCGACGTCATCCGACAAAGCGCTGCATTGTCCAATCACACGCATGAAAACGCATGTTTCTGGAGAGACCACTTTGTCTATACTCAGCGACCAATTGAAAATAATTGCTGCCATGATCATATCAGTATTATTTGTGCGCTGGTAGGCCTTTATCACAGCACAATTGTCCATCCCATTCAAGAAAACTTTGAGTACAGTGACCTGTATCACATATTTTATTGATATCAGCAAACATGTATATCAAATGCATTTGTGGAGGCATTTAATGTTCATACATCTAATTTGAATTCTCCACAATATCCGCTCATTGGCGAAAGCACGGCACGTTTTAGTCTTTTACTCTTCATCCATGTCAGCATGTTAACATTAGATATTTAGCACTAAACGCAAACATAAACAGACGTGAGCATAATTCAGATAGAAATGACTTTAATGTGCGCAGCAAAGCAAATGTATTTTCCCAGTTTCCAAATGAGTCTGTTTTGAGGGCCTGCAGCCAATAAAGGCTTCGAGACGGTGAAGAGACTTTGCACTGAACTGAGAAGACAATTTCCATTTTCAAACAAAAAAAGTCATCATATCATGATGTGATCGCTCCTCTCTACCTCTGCTAAAATGGCAACCCAGTGGAAGAAATCGCACCTCCAGCAGGCTCCTCAGGTATACTGGATGCTATAAGGTGTGAGCAGTATACCCACACACGGTTTAAAAATAGAGAGGGCCCTGACAGTCCTACACGAAGCTTCACAGCAGAGACCTCTCCGCTGAAATGGTCTCTAGCCTTATGACTCTTATCCAAAACTTCAATCACCGCTCCTTTCTCCTCCTCTTCGCTGCTCCTCCTCCCTTCTCTTCCTCTCTTCTCTCTCTCCCTCTCCATCTCTCCAGGGAGGGGATTTTGCTTCTATAAGTCTTCTATCGCACTGAATATTTCACAAAAAGCACTTTTCTTTTTTTTTTTCTTCCTCATCTTTTTTTTTTCTTTTCCTCCCAGCACACACACACACTGACTTTCTCACGGAAGTGCTCTCACTTTCATTCCCTCACGCTCCTGTCATCTTCCCTGCTTTGTCTCCGTCTTTCATTCTTCCTTTTTCTTGTCATCTTCGTCTCAATCTTATTTCTCCCCTCTGAATGTTCCCCTTTGTCTGGCACCACTCCTCGCTCACTCCTCACTTTGCTCCCTCCCCCTCGCTCGCTCTCACTCGAAACCAAACCTCTTTGCTCCTTCCTCGCTCAATCTCATCGCACATTTCCGACTGTTACTTTCCGACTTCCTCCCCCTTTTATGACTTTTCCAGGAATGCATTTGAACTGTGCAGGCCCTAAAAGGATTCAACACTTTGTAATCGATATACTCTCTGTTCGGTCTTTACGCGATCCTCCTGCCTTGTTTATTTATGAGTTACAACTGATGGGAATTCAGCTACACGAGTTCGGCTGCTTTGCTGTAAATTGGTTGTGATGTGGTTAACTTCAGGTTAACCTAAAGGTCCCACACTTTTTACTTTTTGCCACTAAAGCAGCCTTTACACAGGATTGGCTGCACAGATTGCCACTATAGGAAACTGCAGCCCACTGTGCATAATCACTCGGTTCTCCTCAGCAATTTTTCGCAGCTGATGTAACTTTTCATATGGGTACGTTCCTAACGTTAAATGAGTCAGTGCATCAATGAAGATTGCATGGGGGATTTTAGTCATCTATGAATTATTTATATGGTATGCAGGATATAGCCTCAGTGTGTGTGTGTAAGTGTGTGTGTCTCGTTGATTCAGTGCCTAGAGTATTAATAATGTGCTTTTTCGTCTCAAAAATTAGATTCTTCATTTCATCATCTCGCCTAAGGGGCATCTCGCACTGAAAACAGGTGTCAGTCGACCACAATGGCTGGACTACCGTTTCTGTTCTCCTTTCCATTCACCATCCAACTCTGATTGGGATGACATGGGCACAATCAGACATTTTATATTTAGAATACAATGTCGACATGTAGACATTTGAAATTTGAAAGGATGTGTCTTTAGAAAACCTGGCTAACATTTCATACACTGCTAGATGCTACACAACAGCCTACCGTTAAATTGCACAACAACCCAGAGAGCACAGATGCCTGCAGTGGCCTTGGGCTAATTGCACTCGGTGTGCACCTCCTGAACATGCAAGTCTGAATGGGGACTGTCACAGCCAGCCACAGTTGTTTTGTCTGTTCGAGCACAATCAGAGATGCAGACTATGTCTGGAGTTTATTCACCAAGCAGCATTGGCAGCTTTGTATTTCTCTGAAGTGAAATCAGAGTGTAATAGCTACAATACCTCAAAAGTTTGACAGGATAATCTGCGTTAGCGCTGAAAACTGATACTTGTAGGTGGATTTTTAACTCTGGAACTAGGCTCACAAAACTCAAGACAGACTAATTGAATAAAGACAGACTACTAGAGGCCTAACTTGAAACTAACCAACTGGAATATTATGAACAAAAGGGTGTTGGGTATATTCAGGGTCCACAAATGCTGCAAAATTGCACATAATCTAATATGAAGCAGATCCACACTTGTGGCAGTGTTTGAAAAAGAAGTTTGCAGTTGTAACTAGTACAAAGTAAAAGTCATTTTGATGTGTGCTTATGTTGCTTTTTCTTCCCTCTGACTTGGGATGAAATAAGTACATGTGTCCATAGCTGTCTATGTTGTTAAATCAGAATCTAAATGCTTCCTAATATCAGTCCACCACAATGTTCAAAGTTGTTTTTATATGATTGATGTCTCCATGATGTAATGCTGTCTCTGAAGGTCTGCTCACCTCTAATTGACGTTAAACTTCCACTCATTACTTTCTGCGACAGATGGAGTTTGGCCGTGGCTCTCTGGATGAGGAGTTTGGAAATTGGAAATCCTTGACAGGAAGCAGCTATGAGTTGACCGTTAGTGCAAAACGGTGCTTGGAAAGTACTTCTCTGACCTGTGCGCGTTTGTGTGTGTGTGTGTGTGGGGAGGCGCCATCTGCGCGCGATTACGTGTGTGCGCTGCTGACATGGCCAAACTGGACCGTGCCCAGCAGCCATTGCTCCATCATCCTCCTCTTCCTTACCGCTCTGGCTTGCTCTTTTTTTCTGCCGCTATCATCTCTCTCTGTTTTTTGTCCCTTCTCTCAGTCTCTCCCACTCTAACTTTCCCATGTGCTCATCTTGAGACTCGAGCATGAGCAGTCTTGTTCTCATTGTGCCGACATATACAGAGGTGCCAGGGCAGAGGTATCACGATTTGCGACAGTATGGTGCATATTATGATTAAATCTCTGTCTAAGCGCCTCTAATGGAACAAAGCTGTGGCCGTCTGTCTGCTTGAAGCACCAGAGTCTCTTTCAATAGCAGAAATCCCCGCACCTACAGTGATATCACTTTATACCATTATAAGCATTTCTATATGTGACATCTACATGTCATGGTAACAGCTGTGTCCTTGTGATGCTTCTGCTTCCCTTTTTTTTTTCACAGCCGAAGTGTGCATACATGCGTGTGTGTGAGACGGAAGCCTTCGGGGTTCAGATCGCTGCAGATGTGATGTGGTGAAACGGAAACAACCACCTCTCGCAGTCTGACATCTAAAGTCTCACATAGCAGAGCTGTCCTTTTCCCCCCCCGGAACACAAAGGCAACTCATGGGAAGATTATAATGAGCAGCCAAATGATGCTGAAAGAAAAAAAAAAAAAGAAAAGAAAGAAAGCTGCTTCAGGTTGAAATACACCGAACTTTGAAAATTCAATTATCTGTCAGCCTTGGGTTAAAACTCAATCTGGAGAGAATACATGTTCTTGGATTTTAGTGGTTCACAAAGGTGAATTAACGACAGTATTCAAGCGTTTAATGAGAACATATTATTAGAATACCATGTGCTTTTCTGTTTTACCATTCACTGAGGTCAATTGAAAACAAATGGAAGAGTTTTACTCTGAAGTTGTTGTGTGAAAAACTGGGCATTTTTTCTGACAAAATGACTCCTGGATTGAAAGTAACACAGGCATACAGTTTTTTTTTCTTTGCAACAGGTAGAAGCACAGAGCGTCAAAACGCTTGACGCTGTGTGCTCGCTGTTTTATGAAAACAGAGGAAAGAGAGTCAGGATGCAGCTCTGCTCGTGTTTTTTTTATTTTTTATGGGCTGTTGTTCCTTTGTTGCGGTCGATGGAGCAGTTCAGGCTCACGACACGTTGCTCTCCACATTCCCCACTGAAGTTTCTTTTCATTGCCGCAGGTTCGCCTCGGTGCAGTCAATACGAACCTCTGCGCGCCCGCACCAGACGGACAAGGGTGTTGAGGGACGAGCAGGAATAGACAAAAATAAAGGGCCTCTCCTGCACCGTGTTGGCATTACACTCAGTCATCTCAGTCAGCGGAGGTGCAACATATTGACTAAACAAAGGGAGGGAAAGGTTTACTGCAAGGGGCGAGTGAAGGAACGGAGTCAAAGTGAGGAGATGGGGGAGTTTTCTCTTCTGCTGAGCATGGTTGAACAACCCGTCTGGGGAGAAACAGTGCTAGAGGGTTATATGACAGCGTGTCAGGTGTGGGATGGCCTGCGACTGTGTGTTAGGCTGCATGCGCATCTGTGTACGTGCCTGTCCCTGTGTTTTACTTTGTTTAAACGTGTGTGTGTGTGCATCCAAACCGAGGTGTGGATTGAGCCTCTCAATTGAAGTCTTTTTTTTTTGTTTTGTTTTTTGTTTTTTTTTTTGGAGAGGCACTCTGAGCGGCGCGTCCAAAGGCCACGTTTGGCCACAAAAGGAATGAATTAATGCGGTCGTGATCAATGGAGATGCACGCGCGCGAATCCACACGCGCATTGGACACACGCGCAAATGGATGCCGGGAAAGAAGGTTTTACAGTTTAATTTATTCCCCTGAGAGAGCAGACCTGACAATGAGACCAGTGGCTAAACACATGTGTGTGTGTATTTGAATGTGCACGAGTGTGTGTGCGCGTGTGTGTAGGTGGATCGTGGGTAGGTGCATTAGTGGGTCTGTGTGTGTTTGACAGAAAAGAGCGAACAGAGGTGCGCGCATGTGTGTGTGTGTGAGAGAGAGAGAGCTCTCCCCCCACCTGGGTGTTTCTCAATCATCCAAAAATGGATTAAGTGTAATCAAAAGTGCACCCCCAACACACACACACACACTCCCGCACACATAACTAAGTTGCTTGGTAAAAGTAGCATCAGCTCATGGCCCTGAAGGGAGTTGCATTGATACATTATGTGCTTTCCCAGTACATGCGAGCGCACACACACTCATCTCTTCAGCCCCATGCCGCAAATTTCTACAAACTACTCGACTGTTGTTTCTCTCCACTGACCACACACGTGTATGATACACACTAACAGCCCTCAGCTTTTCGCATTTCTCCCCCCGAGTGTCACATATCCTCTGAATGTTTTATAGCGATCTCAAACTCCTGACACATCAGCGACATCTCTCCCTCCTCCCCGTCTCTTTGTCTGATCTCCCCCCTGTCTGCCGAAAGCATTTATGTTGCCTTCTGCGAGGTGTGCGTGTGACTGAGCTGTTTAATTCAGCGGTTTGATGTTTTGACACGTGAGCCATGTGCAATATAGCCGTGTCTGCCTGGCATGGCAATTTTTTCTGCACCACAAACTTTTCGCACGAGGTCTGTTTTTCCCAAGTGAAGCGCAAAATATATTTGTATAGTTGCTTTTGCTCATGTTATGCAGATACGATGAAGCGGTTGTTGAGTTCAAGGAATTAGCGAATTACTGTCAGGAAATATCTGTGGTGGCAGAGTTGGGATTGCCTTCTGTGTGGGATCCCTTAATGGTTTATTGTTTTCCATTTGTGCAATTTTCTTAAAGCAGAAAAAGAAACTGATACACTGACTAAACAGGACACAGCGATAAATGGAGGAAACAGCAGGTTGGCTGCTCAACGCGGCATTTAAGCAGACCTGCTGTGACCATGTAAGAGGCAGCAACGTGGAACAACTCGTGTCTTGAAGATCTCGATCTGGCCAACTGTGGCCAACTTTTGGTACTACTTTCTTGCTTTTTTTAAACGCAGGTGTTTGCAGGATGCATAACGATTAGGTAATGTCTCTATTTGTGGCTGTGAAAGGTTACATGTTCCCTCCGTTCACGCTATAGGAGACTACTTCACTGGAGGAGAGTGGGCAGTAGCTCCAGAGACAGATGTTCAGTTAGTGGCAGTAGCTGCTGAAATTCAACCAGAGCAAAACCCCAGGTCCTGGACCTCTCCCACCCCCCCAAGAAAGCTTCTTCATAACAATAAGCCAGATGTAGATCAGCAGCAAAGCAAGCTTAAATGTTATGTTACATTTCTGTGATGTCCACTGTGACCTAATATTATACCTCCCTGGACTGCACGAAGCCATTTGCAAATAAAATAGACATCATATATACCGGTTCAAGAGGTAGGGAGTCTATTCAGGGTCGGCCTTGAATCCTTTCAAATCACGTCGTTCTCTCCATCTGTGGATTCGCCGGCTGTGGTTGAGTTGCGCTTTGACTGTGCTCTATCACCGTCTCTTTTAGCTTTATGTGTTTTTTTTTTTTATGGTTCTTTTTCTCTCTGCTGATCCTGCACCAGACTCAGCAATAACCACAAAATATGGCACCAAAAATAAATTCACTGAAGAAAAATCTCCTGCTTCCTTTCAACTGGCTAAGGTAGCACTGACTGCAAACCTTTGCAGAGGAAAATGTAACCACTGGCTCTTCTGGTCTGTGTGCTGTAAATTAAATGACCATAATAAAGGATAACCATAAAACCATATAGAAATAAACTTATTGTTTGTCTTGTTGACTTATGGACGTATTAGTATTAAAATGAGAGTATTAAAAAGCCAAAAACTCCCTGTAGTGGATTTCAAGTAAGGCTGACACACTCACTATTACAAATCATCATTTTCAAAAAGCTATTTCCCCCCATCCTCAATACAGCACAAGGCTGGCAATTCCAAACCAACAAAAGCCACACGAGGAAGTATTTTCGGAAATCTCAATTTCCAAGGATAGAAAATGCCAGCCTAGGACCGATGCAAGGCCAAAATCAAGAGAGAGCGTTGTGTTTTCACTTTAATCCACAGTATTGTGAACACAGTCAAAAAGAAAACCAACAAGGGAAAAAAAAGAAAAGTCAACCGGAAAGCTGGCTGCAGTAGGGGACACACAGGTGCAGCTCTGCTTCGCTCAGCACTGAACATTTGGGGAAAGGGTGCTATTACACAGGCGTTGTTACACAAGCTCACAAAAAAATGGAACGTATTGATTGTTTAATACGCTGAATTCACTGTTGTACACCGGCAGCACTCTCTGAAGGTACATGTGCTCAAAAGTGATTGGTGTGGTTCATAAACAGGATGTGGACACAGTGAATGTAACGCCTGCACAATGTTGTACAATACAATACAAGAGTCCAACAATTTTATGGGATTACCCCTTTGCTCTCTTTCCCCATAACGTTCAATTTAAAAAGGAAGGCACACAGTATAAACCATCTTAGCTGTATCCTGCACCTGCACCATTAAGTGCACGCTTTAATATAATGCAATCCAGTACATCACAGAGACAAAACTACAGCTTCGAAAACAGGTGTTACATTTATTCCATTCACACCCTGTTTGTGTACATTGTATGGTATTTTTATTTGTTGATTAGATGTATGATATTCTGCAACTAGTGTAAAGATTCAACATTGAATTGAGCTACGTGATGTGCATCACTTGGAAATACCAGCGTGTTAATATTGTTGTTGTGCAGAGACACTATGATTGTCTTGTCAGAAATCTTCTTTCAATACATGGACCAACACTGGACAACATAAAATCTGATTTATTGTAAACCGGATGCTAAACGTTCAGTAATATAAGTGACATATACAACAGGCTAATGTTTGAAATAGTGATCCATTGAAAGTCATTCGATATAATAGCTGATTGTAACTGAGCAGAACTGTGATCCTCATGTTGAAGACAAACCATTATGGGATAAGAGGGGGTCCATAGAAAAATATAGTAAAGGAATTGAAGGATAAGGCAGTACAACATGAAAAAAACAGCGTAAAACCCTGTGGTGGAGTGATTGAGAGGAGATAGAGAGCGGGCTCATGCTTGAGCTCATAAATCTTTCCGGAGCCAGTGAGAGAGAAATGGTCTAACCATGTAAATGCACATTTATGCTTTATGCAGTAGATTTATATAATATATTCATGATTGTCTTCCTTTTCTCCTCGCTTAATGTCCCCCAGCCACCTCCCCGTCGCTCTCACATCACCGTGTGGAGCTCTGTTTTGAACTGGTGCCCGCCTCTGTCTGTACGTACGAGTGTAAATCAAACTTATCCGCACATGCTTAAGTATAATCAGAAAGTTACTCACACGCAGACACACATTTTTACAACAAAAAAAACACACACACACACAATATCCATCATTCAGTCAGTTTGTTGTGCGTGCGTGTGTGTCTGTGTGTGTCTGTGTGCGCCTGCAGGTCTCGCCTCAGGCTATTCTGGTGTCGGAAAGAGCGAGCCTGTCAGCCAGACGTTGCATCATTCTACGTAGGCCGCAGCCACACATGCACACATGCACACGCTTTTTGTCAAGAAAAAGAAAGTACTCCGTGACTCTTCTCCCTGAGGACGCACTTACTGTGCAAGACCTGCACGGATCCACTCACCTAATGAGGGGACAGGAAGCAGAGGATGCACAAGAGGGGTGGAGGGGGGAGCGAAAGGTGAGGAAGGAAGTATTTCTGACGTTGAGGTGGAAGATTCAGAATCAGATGCGTATCATTCAGAATAAGAAAATAACGTATAATAATGTGTTGCGTGTTCATGTGTGTGAGGCGAGGGTCAATGTGTGTGTATGTGTGTTTGTGTGGGTATATGTGGTCCCGCCACATGAATCTGGTAGATCTCATAAGTGTCTGCATTCGGGAATGTGTTTCTCTCTCTTTCTTTCTCTGGGCAGATGTGATGAATTTTCATTAGAGCGTTTCCTTATTAAGCCCATTTCTGGCCTTGTGTATGCCTTCCAGTCTCACACACACACACACACACACACACACACACCCTCTCTCTCTCCCTCACACACGGCTTAGATGAGAGCCGCTCTGTGAGCAATAAGGGAATTAGTGTTTATAACAAGCTAGGAGAAGACCCCATACTGGGAACTCAGGGGAGGAAAGTAATGTAATGGTTATTGATGCAACACACACACATACACACTGACACACATGTACACACTTATACCATCCATTACATGCTATTCACACGCGTCCTAAAACTGTAACTGTTCGTGTTCGTATTTACAATGGTAATCTATTCGCAGTCTTACTTTACCCTCGTGTCCTGGAGCACACTTGATTTTAACAAGCGCGGCAATGCTGATAATTGCCCCTTCATCTCCCTCTCCTCTTCATCTCCGTCAGCTCTCCTCTCCCGTGAGCTCAGCTGCGTCTCCACAGCTCCTTTATTTGTCCCACTTTCACGTCACAGCATCCTGATCAGGCCTGGGACCGACCTCAGGCTGCCGCTCGATATCGAACGCGCGCTCGTCATCGCAGGCAGTGAGCTCAGTAGGAAGCGGCGGACTGATTTCTGCTTAATGCCATTATATTCCAACTGGGGAATAAGCTTTGCAGGTCAAAATGATATTAATGACAATATGAAAGGGCTTTCAGCTCTGTCTAGAATATTCATCGCGTTATTATTTCCTAATTACGCCCTGTGCAATTCTTACATAAGGGTGTGAATCTAATGAAATTTCCTCAGAAGAATTTGAAACCCTAAGAGCCACAAATGCTGGGTAAGAAGTCCATTTTTTTTTTTTTTTTTAATGTGTCCAGTCAAGTAAGTCACGGAGGGAGAGGAAGGCTGATCGATCAATAAGGAACAGGCTGCGACTGTCATGTCTTGTTATGTGCAGATGAAGAGACGATTTGCACCCAATGATTATCAAGGTGTGAGTGAATATGTGGTGATCATTATTGCTATTAAAGGTGGGAAATTGTATTAGTGATGGTGGGCTTAATTGCCCCTAAGAGGGATTTTGGGACACAGAACATTTCCTTGTGTGTGTGTCTTGAATGTATTTACTTCATTTTCTTTCACACACACACACTGAGGGGCTAGCACAGTAGGATTACTGGTTATAAAGTGCAGGAATGGCAAACATGGCCGCAGTCTTCCTCTGTGTTATTCCCATTAGTGTGACGGCCAGAACATCAGTGGCTGTCACATCAGTCATAACCCGGTGCCTTTCTCCCCACACCTTGGCGGGGAATGATTAAACCTTTCGGACTAGACTTCTACTAAAAACGGGGACGGGTGAGAGCAAAAACACTGAGATGAAAACAACGTAGCAGCAGGGAAAAGGGAAAAAAGGAAAGGGAGAAAGCCTGCCTGCTGTCTAGTTGTTATTCCTGTAGAATCACACACCTGTGTCCATGCTGCTGTCATATAGGCGGAATGACATGTCAGACACTAATGAGGGATGGATGCATCCGGCGTGCCGCTCTGTCATGTGAGGACGGGCACATAGTGGCACGCACTGAGCCGTGTGAAGCGTGCACTCATGTATGGGTGTACAGTTTGCATGTAAAGCCAGGTGCACACTATATATTATTACACACACACACACACTATGCAACATTCAAGCATCCCATCCTGCACAACTTCAGCTGTAAAGGCCTGTCTTTGCTCGCAAAGTGCAAGAAGGTCTGCAGTCTGGGGCCCGCCTGGGATGCCCACATCATTTTCCAACATGCTGGAGGTCTTTGGCGTTGCTCTCGTGGTGTGAGAGGGTGTAGCGGAGCTGATTTGCCATTCTTCTCACCTCCAACTCGCCATGTAAAATTGACAGACCTTGTTGGCTGCGTCGGTTCGGACGTGCACAGGCCCAAACACTAGTTTCCGTCCTCTTCTCTGTTCTTTCTGCATATATGAGAGAACTTAAAAAAAGAAAGTGAATTGTTCGCTCACTAATTGCTGTTGTTGTTTCTCTGTGCAAGCAGCATTTGGACCAATCAAACGCCTTTTGAACAGTAGTTGTGCAAGACCCAACCGTGAGCATACGCAAGACTTCAACATATCGTTAACCTCCGTTTGAAGTCGGATGCACTCAAGACGCTGCTGTCTCTTATCGTTGAGTCTTGTTACGTGCAAACCCCCGTCGTTGCCTCATCCTAAAGTGTGCATAGAGGTCACGATGCAAGACGGAATCCAGTAGCTCTGTAGCTCGGATAAAGTGAGATGTACTTGTTGTGTAACATGGGCCATGCTTAAGTGTGTGTGGGCACATACATGTGTGCAACTCAGGTGGTGAGTGCTCACATGGAGTCTGACATGCGGGGCCTGTCAGCTCTTGTTCGCACAGGCAGAAGCAACCTGAGGTCAGACACAGACCCTCTGCCGCTCCAACTCTTCCCCCGAGGCAAACATTGGCACACTTAATATATTCCATAAGCGCACACTCACACACATTTCGCTGTTGTTCACCTTATCGTGCCGTAGATCTAGAGTCACCTCCTAACAAATCACCTAATCGCATTGTGCAGATATCAGGATTTGTACCGTGCCGATGCTGATAATGACAATGTTGTTAGTTTACAGGCATCTCTGTGCCGCATCCGCATGGCAGTGACAAGGACACACTGACAAAACTACCCACTTGACTGGCAACACAGAAAGACTCTGCAAAAGCGCCTCTGCACAGCTGCAGATGAAAGATTTACATAAAACACATTTCCCAGTTTTCAGTAATGGAGGCGCATCAAAAGACAAACTAGCCACAGCACACAGAATATAGTATTTCACTCTGTTTGCATATTGTATTTAATGATGAGCTGCAAAATTCCCTTTTATTCCCCCACGTTGGACCGAGCATGGGTTTTAATAAGATGGGATGGCTAAAGAGACGAGTACCAGTAAATAGAAGACTTTCTTAGAATAACCTTGATGCTGAGAACCTCTGAAACACTTCCCCTTTGAGCTGATAAAAAGATATTCTATTCCATTTGATTTGTCTTTGAGCCTCGCTGCAGCCCGAGCACAACACTTGTGAACAAGCGCACAGACACACTCAGACGCAGAGACATGCAAGTTGGTTTAAAGTGCTGAGGATAAAGTGTGATGTCTCTGATAGCTCGGTGTGCTTTCACACCTGAGTCTGTGTGTGCCTGCGTGTGCTAATGGGCGTGCGTTTCCAAGACATAAGGAAAATGTACTGCAAACCATGCAATTGTCAACAATGATACGACAACCTTCCTGCATCCTTATTCTGCAG
>JAOXYL010000050.1:18063126-18076096 GCA_028564955.1 Terapon puta | reverse complement strand
CCTCCTCCTCCTCCTCCTCATCCCACTCCTCCTCCCGTTTCATATCCTCTGATCTCCCGGGGACTGTCTCGCTGCCCTCGCTCTCCCTTCCTGAGGTTCATGTGAGGGCAACTTGGAGTGCAGAGCCGTGTGTTGGCCTGGTTCTCTCCAGTGAAAGGTCGGGACAATTATTCATAATGCCGAGCTGAGTAATTAGACAAATAAATAAGGAAAGGGAACAGAGGCCCTGACAGGAAGGGGATGAGAAAGAAGAGAGAGTGAAACGGGGAGCTCTTGAGTATGCAGGGTGGAATTATGAATGTGGTGCGGTGGCTTATAAATGAAAACCCAGGCCATTTGAATACCTCTTCCTGTCACTCTCCGTCTGCTCTTCTCTTCGCTGTCTCTCAGCTCCTGAAGTGGTGGCTCGTCACCGATATGGCCGTCCTGTGGACTGCTGGGCTGTGGGTGTCATTATGTTCATACTGTGAGTCTCCATCAGTAATTACCAAAGCTATAACTCAACGACCGGGTACGACACAAGCCGCACATAAAATTTTGGTCGAATGATTGCTCCCCTTGATTCACAAAGAATGTTTCCATGAGTTATTTGCATGATTTTTTTAATAACTTCCCTTCCCTATATCTCTTTCCTATGTTCCTTTTCTGCAGATTATCAGGTAACCCTCCTTTTTATGACGAGACCGAGGAGGAGAACACAGATCTACATAATCGCATCATCTTCTGCCGCATTGTCGCTGGTGACTTTGAGTTTGATTCTCCTTACTGGGATGACATTTCACCTGCAGGTACGAAGTTCCACAAAAACAAATGGCGGTGACAACAGAAACTTTCTGATGAAACAATGTAAGTTAGCCTTCAGAGAGACCAAAATAAAAAAGTATATGCTTGCACCTCAGCAGCCTAAATTAAAAGGAGCAATAAGTAAGACATATAATGTCTCTTTCTTTTGTCCTTCATTCATGACGGTCAAAATTCACATTGTCTGTTAAAAAAAAAAGACACCCTGCTGATATTTTTCCTGAATCTTTATCACAGCTAAGGAGCTTGTCTGTCGACTCATGGAGGTGGACCAGATGCTGAGAATCACTGCGCAGGATGCACTTTGGCATGAATGGTAATTGTGCCCAAGTGGTCACAAGAGCGCACACTTTTTGGCACACATCTATGGGGATTTACACTCACTATGCTGTCTGCTGTCTGTCACCTGTTCCAGGATTGCGGGGAACGGTGCATCAGAGAAGAACCTTAAGGATGGAGTGTGTGCCCAGTTTGAGAAGAACTTTGCAAAGGCCAAATGGCGGGTATGAATGCACTTTCACTCTCTCTGCGGCAGCAAATGTTGGAGATAATAGAGCAAAGAAGGCAGCAGAGGAAAAGCAGCAGAAACAGGATGAACATTAGGGCTAATTACAATGATGACTACAGCGAAAATGAAGATCAGTGGTTTATTTTTAATGACGATTGCACATAAATGTGCCTTTAGATCAGCATACAACCCTGCAGAGGTATGTTTTAAATCTGCAAATGACTCGATGGTGGTCATGAGGATGTCCTGGGGGTGTTATTGAAGAAGACAAAGAAGGAGGAATTCGAGATTGCCGTGCTGACCTGACAGCATAAGTAACAGTTATAACCTTCTTCTCTCTTTCCTCATGTGGTTCCCAGGAGTTGAAGGTATTGTAGTTCATTGTGAGGGAGAGTGGAAGGACAGAGCATGGGCTGAAACTCACCTTCGCCCCTGGCATGATTCAGTGACAAAACATCTTCCCACTGGCTGGACGTCCTCTTGAATTAAAGAGAGGCTTCTATTGATCAGACTGCCTATAACCAATCAGCAAACAACTCCAGTTAAACCTCAGTCAGCTGTGAGATGTATTGATCATGTTTGGGCTGGTGAAACTCTCCCCATAAGCTCTGTTCCTGCCCACTGTCACTCTGCCTGTCCCAGAAGAGATCCATCCACTCTGCCCCCCTTTTCTTCATTGGATTAGACCCAGACGTTCAAAGTGGCCCGCTCTGCTCCTTTCTTACTCCTCATCTGCACTAGTCTATCAAAGCGGATTGGTAAAAACGAGATAATGATCAGCAACGGGGAAGAGACAGTGCTCATTGCTTGTCTAGTTTTTATATTTGTGTAGATAAGGAGAGGGAGAAATGGAAAGGATTTAAGGGATCTAGGCCACTGTGGACTGTGGAACTGAGGTGATATGAACTATAAGGCCCTCTGTCATTCCTCTATCGTGACTCCTGGCTCATTGCCCCATACTGTACCTCCGTGTTACATTCAAGTCATACTTGAAGCGATACAGAAGCTGCTTAGTCAAGCCATAATGTATTCGGCGACATATGTGTGTCCAAATAGCTTCTCACTTCCAGATTATCAGTTCCCTGGTTTAGAAACAACTTCTAAGCTCACAGCCTTTCCCGAACTCCTTCAGTGTTTGCAGATCAAAAGGAGTCAGATGGGTGTAAGAATTAAGGTGGTTTACACTTATCTGTTCACTTACCTTTTCCAGTCAACAAACAGTCGAGAAGGGACTTGGGGAGCGTGAGTCTTGAGATTGATTTAAATCAGGGCACAATGTGTCATAGCCTCCTGGAAGTAAACAACTGGCACTAATCTTACTGCACTGTTCACTTCACATGAATTACATCTCAGCGCTTAGTATGGTGACGCTAAATCATGGTCCCCCGACAGGCTTTTTGTCAAATGCTTGTCCTCTGAGCTTATTTTCTGTGCTTCGCCATAACCAACTATGGTATGAAAGTTTTTTTTCTTTTAGGAAAACAAGTCAATGTGGGTGTTAACAGCAACATAATGTGAGTCTAATTCTCTTTACACCGCAATCCTTCTCTCTCCCTTTTTGTCTGCCTCTGCCTGTTTTGCAGAAAGCGATCCGTGTCACCACTTTCATGCAACGGCTGAAGAATTCAGAGGCACTGATTGACAGCTCAGGAGAGGTTCAGGGAAGTGAAGAGGCCGAAGGTGAAGGGGGCGTGTCGCAGGGGACGAGCGATGAGGGAGACAAAGGGACGAGCGATGGAGGGGTGACGTCGAGCAGCGTGTCCTTAGAGGTTACTGTTGAAAGCACACCGCCAGGTATGGACCAAGAGGAAGGGAGGGATAAGGTGGGAGAAAAACAGGATGGCGTAAAGACGAGCATAGGCCCTTCTGTAGGAATCTCCCCATCAGATATTCAAGAGCCTCTCTGCCAGCAAAGCCAGCCAAACACTGCTCCCACACTCGCACAGGACCAGTCTGAGAGGGTCGGGGCAAAGAAAGCAGGTGAGGGAACCAGGAAAATGGCCGCCAATTTGGGTCAAAATAAAGTCGTTCCAGAATCCAAACCGACCCCTGCGATGACGCAAGACCCCTCCAAGCTGTCAGGTGGTTATTCAGCCACTAGCCTTGAGAAAAAGCACACATCCACCTCCCCTGATCCCAGCGGCAAGCGTAAGATGGCTGCCACGCTCCACGGCCCACAAGCCACGGGCTCCGCTGCTGCAGCGTCCTCACCAGAGAAGAGGCCAGCCGCACAGAAGGACAGGAAAGATGAGCCCGACGGAAGCTGGTGTCAGACACAAGTACCCGAGGCAGTGGCAGAGAGGTCGGTGGCACCGTCAGTCACTCCAGCAATCGGGCCTGGAGCTGGGGCAGATGTGGGACTAGGTGTTAGGTTAAGGGGTGACGCTAGCCCCGTGGTTAGAAGGGACAGGGATGCCAGGAGAACTGACAGATACAGCGCTGAATTTAGCATCGCGAGAGCAGGTCCTGTGACGGGACAGGGTTGTTACACAGTAGGCAGCTCTGCTAGTTTGGGCCGTCACGCCACACCATACAACCCAGACGTTGGCGCTGTAGGGATGGGGATGGCAGGGAGCTACGGGAGTCCATACACCTCTCTCTATACGAGCGGAGGAGGGGTGGGGTTGTACGGGACTGGGCTGCAGCATGGAGGAGGCGGGGGCAGCACCACAAGTGACTGGCAAATGGACAGTGTGATCGAGCAGATAGAAAAGCAAATGGCCGCCGTGCTGGAGAAGATTGAGGGAGACATGCCCTCGCTGTTGGAGCAAATCAGTGACTGCCCCGCTGAACCAACACGCGCCCGGAGCGCACACACCTCGCCTGCCACCTCCCGCGCGCACTCCTCGACCGCGACCTCGGCCACCCCGCCGCCTCTCCCAACCTCTCCCAGGCCTGCACTGCCATCACTCCCTCGCCTTACTATCCCCCCTCCCTCCTATCCCCCACCCTCCCCGCCCACACAGTCCTCACCCCAGGCTACGGGAGAGCAGGAAGACAGGGACGGACATAGGGATGCTCGTTCCAGCCAGTCCCCCAGAGCTGGAATGGGCAGGGGGCTATGAAGCAAGGGCACGTGATACACTCAACACCTGGAACACTGGATTTATAGTTTAAACTTGAGAGTTTAAAGGCTATGTTTCACCCAGAATTATTATCTACCTGCTCCTGAAAAGAAAAGTAACCACACAGTGTTGTTTGGTTTGGCTGCATTTTCACAGAGAAATGTCCCCATGGCTTTCAAATACTCTCACAACTTGAGTGTAGGGGGAGTAGTGTACTGTATCTCTCTGTATGACAGCTGCAAAAGCAAAAGACCTAAAAAGTTTGTCAGTTTATGCGCATGGCTACACACCACACAACCTCCTCACACTTGAATCCAAGCACTCAGCACAGTTTGAAAATTATGAATCTACACAAGAGAAGCGTGGTAAAAACTCTCAGCTATTAGTGAGAGTGTACAGCTAAGAAGTTGATATGATTTGCATTACCCCCTACAAACTGTAAATATATTCAGAAGAACCAGGTTCCTAATTCTTTGCTCTACTCCCATGTTGTAAACTTCCTCATATCCAAACTGACATTTACTTTTTTCCAAATCAGCTCATCCTGTTGCATTATTTTTCACTCCTTTTTATTTATGTAGCTAGTCATTCTGTAGTGAGGCTGCAAAATCACGAGCTTGCAGTCACACGGTTGTACAGAAGTATGTGAAACAGAACTGACTGGGGCTTTCCATCGGCTGCTCGAGATTGAGATTAGTTTAAATTATACAGAATTAAAACTTGAACTATCACTCAAAGTCTTGTGAGCTCTGCACTTGTTGTGGAGTGCTGAAGGGAAATCTTTAGATGCAAGATATTGTATAAAGGCTTTGCAATAACACACATGCACACACATTTCCTCTTATTTTTTTAAAGTTCTCCATGGGTTTTACCCAGAAAGTTTGTTCTCATTTTTCTCTATTTTTGTTGACATGTTTGTTTGGTACTGTTAATTAGACAGTGCTGTCTATAGTTGCTCCTTTGTATCATTAAAAAAAACTTTCTGAATTTCATTCTTTCAGATCCATGTAATACCAGGTTCTGTGCTTTTCTCCTGAACAAGTGTAGACACCCAGTATTCTGTCCCTATGTAAACTGTGCTCTGTTTGCAAGTCTTTCAATAAAAGTAAAAAAAATTAAAATATGTCTCTGATTGTGTTATTGGTTGTTTTTCTAAGAGTTTTCTTTTATATAAAAGGAAACACAACCATGTGTTTCCAGTAGCAGCGCAGAAAGAATCATTATCCAATGAGATCTCGCGAAGGCATCACATTACCGCGCTATGCCTACAAGACCCATCTACCCCTGCGTGAACTTCGGATTAGACGATTCCTGTGAAGCCGCGGGGGTGGACAGAAAAGTCATGGCTCTAAAATCTTAACGTTAGACTAAACCACGCTATCTTGCTGACTTAAATATACTTTTATTTGTGAAGTTACATATATATTCAGTAGTAAAGGTGAATAAAATGCACTTTTAATGAGGCGGTCAGGTTAGTGTTTCGATGAACCCTCCGTGCCGCGGCGATGGCTGCGCCTGTAACGTGCACATGTTGCTGCTTTGCTTTGCTTTCAACTGAAATAGAGTGAGGGGGGAAACGGCTCGGCAACGACCGGGGCAGGCAGCCGTCCAGCGGAAAGAAAAACTCACACAGAGCCCGCCACCCTGACACACTTCCCAGCTGTACAGCGGCAGCGTTGAATTGTCACTTTGTTTTGTCAGATTTTCCTGCTTAAATACAAGCTGAGTTTTTTTAATACTACAGATCAGGCCGAGTAATATCGGATGTGGTAAGTTCTGCACACTTGTGTAATTCCTGTGTTTGCTGGTTGTTGGTGTTAGCCCCCCCTCTCAGCTAGTTGGCTAGCGTTAGCTAGTTAGCTGAGATAGCGGCACAAGTGTGTGTGTATGTGTGTGCATGTGCATGTGTATGTGTGTGTATGTGGGGGGGTAGAAAGTCGTTGGGTGGCTAGATAGCTCGAAAAGCTAGCCGCACACAAGCTAACAACTACGCAGTCGTTTGATGTGCGTTACGGGGAATCGTTAGTCGTGCGATGTGGCGGCTAACCGCAGCTAACGAGCCGCTGTCACGTTTAACCGTAACCGTTATATTTGCGCATTTATTTTTCTTTGCGTGCATGAGAATTAGCGCTGTGTGGTGAATAAGCTCCAAGGCTAGTTGGGGCTACAAACATGGGGGTGAGACGACACCGTTGGGAGGCTTGCACATCAACGCGACGTTTGCTGGAAGCTGCCGGACAGTGTTTCATTTCACGTCGATGGTTGTGGCGTTATTTTGCCAGCCACAATCAATGCGATGTTACCACAGTAACGCAGTAATTTATTGGCGAGTATGCCCCCCTCAACCCCTCTCTGTGCTCGCCAAGTTGGGGGAGCCTGATAACGTGACATGAATTATGTAAAATAATTTCAACTGCGTTGCAATTTTGGGGAAAAAAATTGGGTTTATTGGCTCATTTCATTGCAAGAATATGAGCATGGATGAGCATGGGGTCCCCCCCACCCCAATCTCGACATATGCGGCCCACTCTTTTTTTTTTTTCCTTGGGCCTTTGTCATTTGCCAGGCACCCCCTCCCCCAATCCTCCTCCTTCTCCTCTTCTACAAGGAATGCTCACCCCTAACCTCAATGTGACTGAGGGCCCAGCATCTCTGAAGCACAGAAGTCCCCCTAACCTAATCATGTTACCTGGCCCAATTATGATAGCAGCACAATTAGACCTGTGCTGACCTCAGGGGGGGTGCATTGTCTTTATATCGCCACACATCAACATCATTTTTCGGTTATAGTCATTAAAACACGCGTTAATCATCTTTTTTTTGACAATGCATTGTGGATTTTTTTGGTGCAAGTTTATTGTTGAGCTCGAGGAGGAGTTCAACTTCTCCAGACAAAGATGCTGTCATTGATGGGCTCCATTCACCACTGCTTTTACTTTGAAAGGATTACACTGAGCTGTGCTTTATTTAACTTTGATGCACCTGTGTCTTACACTCCGCGTGCACTCCTTCCTCCACCTCTCCCTTTTTTTATTTGTAACGCAGAATTGCAATATGTGTCTTAAGCATATTGTACAGTAATATCCATGGCATGCATGCATCCTCTGCTAGCAGGGGCGGGATTTGCATGCGTGTTGCAGCCAATGAGCGGGTCGCCTTTGCCGTGCAGGCGTGCTCTCGGCCGCCCTTTTTCTTTTTTCCTTTTTTTTTTTCCTGTTGAAGGTTTCAGCCCCCACTGCGTCACATCTCCTCCGCCCCTTTCTCCCCATCTGCCATTTTGGTTTTGTTCCCGTCTGCAGTCGCAAAGCCAGCAGCGCAATCAACACAGGAAAGGAGAGACTTCCCGGCCAGCCACAGCAGCGACATAGTGACTCGACAATATAGTGCAGCCCACCCTCAAAAAAATCCCCGCATCGCGTTTCTTTTCCTCTCCCCCCTCTCCTCTTATTTTTTGTGCAAAACCGTCGAGTACACAGCCACAAAATAGACACTGCGGGAGAGGAGCGGGTTCGCATTGGGAAGGCACCGAGAAGGATTATTGGTAAGAAAAGCGATATCAATGGAGCACGAGTGTAATGGCTAGTCTCTCATTCGCGTTAAAAAGCAATAGCTCGATAAAGTTGGGCGTTTTTCCTGCTGACTGCCGAAGCATTTAACCGTACACAGCGAAGGAAGCGGTGTTAGCTAGCTGTCAGGATAAATAAACCTTTCCGATTTTTTTTAAGCTAGCAGGTTGCAACATAGCTGCTAGCTTGTAAAGTTGTGCTCCGCACCGGGAGCAATGCAGGCCTCGGCCCGGGCTGCTAATGGACGGACATGCAGACGGACAGAAAGAGACAGGCAGACAGGCTGGATGGTGTTTTCTTGCCTCCTAAGTTATTAATGTTCCCGACCCTGTCCACACGCCAAATCACTTAACTGATTAGCCGCCCGTCAACCTGCTCAATCTGTTTCCTCTCGGTGTTGCTAAGTGAAATGTGACCCACCTTTTTTATTTTTCGTCACCTAAGTAAGTCAGTTTTGTCACTAGCTTATTTTTTTATGTGAAATCTTGCAAACCTGCTACAGTAGCTGCCACCACCGGGGCTTTGCTGTATCATGCCGGATGCTTTCTTTTTTTTTCTTCCACAAACGGCGACCATTCATATTTCAGTCAAATGCACATTTTATTCTCCTTGCATGCAGCTCGGTTCGCTAAGGCGTGACCCAGTTTCCCCACATTTAAAATCATTTCGAAGTTGCAGTATTATTTTATGAAGTGTTGAGTGTGACTTTGGTGGTCGCAGGTAAGCTAGCTGCATTGGATGCGGAAACTGTGCTCGATACTGCGGCCTGTTTCACTTCCCGAAGTGACCGGGCGCTTTCCTTTTTTAAATCACACTACACTCGGCCGTTATTTAAAAACAAAAGAGGAGCTGTTATTTCGATTTTTTTTTTCCTACCGTCGTGCTGAAGACAGTTGGCCGCTTTTGTTTGAGTCCACACCTGCCAGCCGCCGTGAGGTGTTGCTCACTTTACCGCAGTGAAGTTTTTAATGATTCAGCTCTTTTTGTTGAAACGACGTTGGCCGTCCTTAAATGCCGGCATAATACACAATGGAAGTACATAAACAAGTCAGCGCTGTCTCTGAGCATGAAAGGAAGCGATAATGCTGCTATTCATGTCTCTTCGCAGGCTCAGTTGGTTTTCTAGCAGATTTGTGTTTGGCCTGTAGCCAGCCCAGCTGCTCCCTGGACTAGAAATCCTCTCTCTCCTCAACGCGAGGGGGATTGGGTGGCATTTAGCTTGGACACTCATCAGAATGGAGCCATAGCATTCAGTGATATATATTTTTAGCTTTTTTGAATCTGAATTTGAAGCCAGTTTTTATTTAAATTTTTTTAAGGTGTTTTTTCTTTTTTTTACTTTATGTGAAATACAAGCTTGTAGATGTATTTCTGCTGTCTGCTTGATTTATGTAATTGTTAAATATAAGTCAACAGACATTTTATAAATGGGAAATGCTGAGTGCTGACAGTGTGTTTCTCTTTATATGAGCAGCAGTTTCTAATAGTGTGTGTGTTGATGTGTAGATGTCCAGCTCGCCGCTGTCCAAGAAGCGTCGCTTGTCAGGAACAGAGACGAAGACGGGATCCAACTGCTCCTCCTCTAACTCTGTCAGAACTGATCTGTCCCACACACCTGCCAACGTAAGCTCCCACACCTGCATCATATATAATTTTTTTTATTTTAGTAAAAGCAGATATAAACTGATTCCAACCCCTGTTGTCTCCATAGGGCATGGCTAAGAATGGCAATGATGCTGAGATCGACGAAGGCCTGTACTCCAGACAACTGTAAGCTCAACGTTTCTTTTCTTTTGTTTTTTTTTGAATAAAGGAAGACTTAGAAACCCTTGGTGTTAATTATTGGGTAGTGCTGATGGTGCTTTCTCTCCTTCTGTAGTTACGTGTTGGGCCATGATGCTATGAAGCGCATGCAGAACTCCAATGTCCTCATCTCTGGTATGAGAGGTCTTGGAGTGGAGATTGCCAAGAACGTCATCCTGGGAGGAGTTAGGAGTGTCACTGTGCACGACCAAGGAGTTGCAGAATGGAGAGACCTTTCTTCTCAGGTGTGTGGAAGCACGCCATATACTTAATACTCTACTTATATTATTATTACTATTGGACATTAATCTGTTGTTCAGTAGTCTTTGGACCTGACTCTAAAGTGCAGTGTGCCTCTATCTCTTGTGAGTCACTCTTGTGTTGAATTGTTGGCATCCAAAAAGAGTAGTGCAGCCACCCCCACCCTTACTAACCATTGGCTGACCCAGATTTATCAGTGGGTGGCCTCTTCCCGGGTCATAATCATAGTAGAGCTAAAGCCTGTTTTAGGACATCATTACAGCGGGGAGATTGTTCAAGTCTATCAGCCACAGACCCTTGGTTAATTTATTTCAGGAAAGTCAGATAAATCTATGAATAGACTGCTCAGGTGTTCAGTTCGAGGCTTTTTATAACTTTATAGATTAGTCATATATAATCTGCATCATCCAGTCAGTTTAACCTTGTGCTCTCAAACACTTCTATTTCAGCCACTGGCATTTGCCTTACTGTCTTTTTTAAATTCAAGCTGAATCTGACAGCTTATTGAAAAGCATTCACCTATTTATAGTGGGTGTTCTTTAACCAACCAGTAAATCTCAGTACCTGTCCATACTTGGATACATTTGGAAAAAACATGTGACTCCCTGATGTGGACCTAAATCCACTCTAACCAATGTTTTTTTGTACACCTGAAAACTGAAAACAAAAAACCTTAAACATCTTGTTGCTGGATAAACCTGACAGTGCCAGTTTCAGTTTCCAAATGATGCACAATTCAATGTGGTGCAGCAGAATTTTGAGGAAATCAGCTGTATCTCCACCAACTTTCTCTTATTGCTCTTTTTGAATGACAGTACAGCCAATTACTTTCTAACGTGTGAATTTCTGTGGTCAGTTTTACCTTCGGGAGGAGGACCTGGGGAAGAACAGAGCAGAGGTGAGTCAGCCCCGTTTGGCTGAACTCAACAACTACGTTCCTGTGACCGCCTACACTGGAGCACTCACTGAAGACTACCTGACCAAATTCCAGGTACAGCTCGTCGAAACTATTGCCCTGCTCATTTCAGCCTTTTCAAAAGGAAAAAAATGCTGAGTCTAAATTTATCATCTTGTGTGACCTAGGTGGTAGTGCTGACTAACTCCACCTTGGACGAGCAGCAGCATGTGGGAGAGTTCTGCCACAGCAAAGGAATCAAGCTGATCGTCGCAGACACACGTGGTCTCTTTGGGTAAGATTCTGACCCTTCTCGTTCATTTACAGTTCATATGAAGTGTGGACATCTGTCAGTTTCTCATTTATGTTTTTATATGGTTGTTTTGTAGGCAGCTCTTCTGTGACTTTGGTGAGGAGATGATTGTGTATGACACCAATGGAGAGCAGCCGCTGAGTGCCATGATTTCCATGATCACCAAGGTTAGTCTTGCCAAGAATGCCCAAAATAGATTTCAAACCACTTTCTGCTTTTAGCAATGAGAGGAGGCTTTAATACAGCTTATATTTTGACGCAGACTAACCCACCTCTTTCTTGGTTTTTCCAGGACAATCCGGGAGTTGTGACATGTCTGGATGAGGCTCGCCATGGTTTTGAGAGTGGAGACTATGTCACCTTCACAGAGGTTCAGGGTATGACCGAGCTCAATGGCTGCCAGCCAGTGGAAATTAAAGTTCTGGGTAAGACCTGTTTCTATGCAACCGAAGAAGGAACTGTTTTAGCAAGCCTGTTTGTGACTGTTACACATGGGCATGTCATCTTTCCTGTCTAGGTCCCTACACCTTCAGCATCTGTGACACAGCTGGCTTCACAGATTATGTAAGAGGAGGAATCGTCTCCCAGGTCAAGATGCCCAAGAAGATTGCTTTTGTAAGTGGCTGTCATTTTCCGCACCAAGTAATGTCATGACGACTCCTTTTTTTTTTTTTTTCACCAATATTGTCACAGATGAGCAAAACATCTCATCAGATTACTAGTTTAGCCATATTCTCTGCTGTTGTCCTCACCACCTTACTGTCTTGCCCTTGTGCAGAAATCCATCTCTTCCTCCATGGCTGAACCAGAATTCATGATGACAGACTTTGCCAAGTTCGACCGCCCAGGACAGCTGCATGTGGGCTTCCAGGCTATCCACGCCTTCCAGAAGAAACACAACCACCTTCCTGTACCTTGGAACCAGGTAAATCTTACTCACTAGGGTGTAAATACCACAGCGACTTGAAGTTACTGTGATTTACTTCAGTGATTAAGAGTAAAACTCAACTCAACTGTTAATTGTGCAGCACTGCGTTGCAAAATGTACACTTAATTAGCAGTGTCTGCAAGCTTTATTGAGCATTTTCTAACATGCTGAACTCTATGTATTCCAGGGTGATGGTGATGAGCTGTTGGCATTAGCCAAAGAAGTGAACTCTGCCCAGACAGGGTCAGCCAAAGTTGAGCAGTTGGATGAGGCTCTTCTCAAAAAATTGTCATATGTTTCTGCCGGTGACCTGGCTCCTGTCAATGCCTTCATTGGGGGTCTAGCTGCACAGGAAGTGATGAAGGTCAGTGGAACATTATGTCCATACTGAAATTATTTAGTCATACAGTGTCTGCTGTAGTTCTCTTTAATTATGTTTTCAGTCGTGTTTGTCCTCTGCCCTCTGAGGTCCGTTAAGCATTAGACATGTTTGAACATGTCCTGAAATAACTTGATCAACCCTTTCAAATCCTTTGTGCTTGTCATAAATGCTGCTGCTTTTTTTTTTTTTTAAATATGCGTTCTCTTCTTTTAGGCGTGCACAGGAAAATTCATGCCCATAATGCAGTGGCTGTACTTTGATGCACTGGAGTGCCTGGCTGAAGAGGAAGGTGTCATGCTCACAGAGGAAGAGTGTGCCCCTGTAGGTGGTCGGAGCAAATCACTCACGCGCTAATACTGAAGACGGATGCACGATGGTGACAAATGTTGGTGTTAAACATGTTTTTCTGTCTCCGTCTTTTTCTCCCAGAGGAACTGTAGATACGACG
>JAOXYL010000050.1:18035490-18050218 GCA_028564955.1 Terapon puta | reverse complement strand
ATGTATGTGCCCTGAAGTTAATGTTTGTGTCACTATAATGTATTTGCGTAATCGCAGAGGTCAGACCTTGACTTTCCGAGTTACTCTGCGTGCTGTAATTACAACAGAGAGAGAGAGGGAGAGGGAATTGGGTGCCAAAGGGGATCAAGTTGATCTATCCGAGATGCGGATTTACTTTAAGGGGATGCTCGTTCACAAAAATCAACCCTGTATTTTTTTCCTCTCAGCTGTGAGTGACATGCCTCGTCGTGTTTCCTGGAAAGACAGGATAACGCTGCTGCCACCTTTGTGCGTCGCTCTCCCATAAAAGACTTTTGCATGTGAAGAAACTGAGGTGGTCTGAGGTTCAAACCGCCTGGCTCTCGTTCCTCTGGGTCGCCTCTCTCCCTTTCCGAGGAAACCCCCTTTGGCTGACACTCGATAAAGATGCCCGGGGCCAGCGGCGTCAACGTGGAGGGCTCCTGCGAGGCCCTGTGTCGAACCCTGGTGTCCCAGAAGGGCCTCCAGCGGGAGACGGCCGACATCTCCCAGTCTGTGCTCTACACCTCGCTGATGGGTCTGCTTCTGGTCACCGACAACGAGGTGCGCGTCCATCTTGTAACCTTCCATTTAGGCTCAAACCTTTAAGCCCGGCGGTCGCGAAAGTTTGTTTTCAGTGGCGAACGCTCACGGTGGCAAACATAAACACAGACGCGGAGATTGTGTAAAGGCATTAACGCAGAGTACACATCCACGCACACGTGTTTAAGCCCCCGTCAGCACTCCTTCGGCCGCCTAATAGGATGACCGCTCCAGGCTGACCTCCTTTTAGCTCTCTCTTGTTATGTTAATGGGATAAGAAGGCTAAATCTGTCCCACTGATGCCGAACGCACGCTGGCATGGCGGGGCGAGGGCAGACGGTGACAGGTCGCACTGACACAGCCAGGGGTCAAATAGTAGGACACACATGCATTGAGCCACACCGTGTACACATTCAAATAGGATTTATATCTGCAGGTATCGCCGCTCGGTAGTTCTGAGTCAACAGCTCCCTGTGTTGTCTTTATTTTCCAGAATGAGCAGCTCACCTTAGGAAGTGGAAGAGTTGGCCTTAGAAACATAGGAAACACAGTAAGTGTTTCAGGATGCTCTTTAAGATATTTTTTTAACAAAACACCTCCAGAATTAGCTCATTATTTATATTATTTCTATTTTTCCCAACACTTTTTCTCCAACTTAGTGCTTCCTGAATGCCATAGTCCAGTGTTTATCTCACACACGTGGCCTGCGGGACTCCTGCCTCCTCAAGTCCTACAGGCACGAGAAGTTCTCCAAAGAGGAGGCTAAGCTCATGGAAGGTGCGTCCCTTCCTCTTTCTATTTATTGATCCCTCCCCACGTCACGTTTTTTCCTTGTTTCTCACTGCTGCCCCCCTCCACCTCTCGCGCCAGCTTTCTCTCAGGTGCTGTCGGGCCTTTGGGACGCAAACGAAGGAGACACAGTCGTGAATCCGCGACAGTTTTACAATATCTTTAAAGAAGCCGTGCCTTACTTCAGCGGTTACAGGTGAGAGAGTGGATGATGCGCCACTTTTTCCTCCAGGTTGACTGCGCCTTGAGCACTTTTTGTGCATGTAGCATCACTGCGTTGCAACTATAAGCATATTAATTGTATATTTATGAAGGCCTATGCATTGGTTCTTCGAGGGCAGAAAAGGGAAGTTATTTTTCTCGTCAGATATTTCAACACAAGCCTGAGCTTCAAAAACAAAAACAAATATGCAGCCTCTCTGTGACATGAAGAAGCCTGTATGTACTTCTGTCTCTGTGTTTAACACAGTCAGCAGGATGCACAGGAGTTCCTCAGGTTCCTATTGGACAAACTGCACACAGAGATCAACCGCAGGCCCTACGTTAGACGAACGGGGAAGGAGCCCGAACAAAAATTTGCCAGATTTAGGTGTGTATTTTTGTGCAGGAACCTTTAATCTTTGTACTCTGACGTTTCTCATGAAGGCACTCACGGTTCTCCCTCGTTTCTCCTTCCTCCCTCAGGATTTCAGAGGAGGCAGCTTCCATGTGGAAGAAGCACTTGGAGAGGGACGACAGCAGAATAGTGGGTGAGGAGAACGATCCGGGCGTGCCGATCCATCAGTTATTGTGAGTTTGGTGCAGGCTGGTTCATTCTCGCCACCCTCCTCCTCGCAGACCTGTTCTCGGGCCAGCTGCGGAGCTCGCTGCACTGCTCGGTGTGCTCCCACTACTCCAACACGTTCGATGTGTTCTGCGATCTGTCGCTGCCCATCCCCAAGAGGAGCTCCGGCGGGGAGGTCACGCTCAGGGAGTGCCTGGACCTCTTCTCCCAGGAGGAGAAACTGGACAAGGAGAATTCACCAGTGAGTTAAGATGGAGTGCAAAACTATTACAACATGTCAAATCGTGTTTAGGGTCAAACATCAGTGACAAGTACAGTGTGTGCTCATAATGGCTTATTCCTAAAGAAGTTTTTTTATCCGTCAGGAACCTTTTAATTATATCGATTTAACCCATTTTATATTTTTTTCGTTGTTGTAAATAGCGTCTATATGTCAACTTAACACCTATAGAAAGCATATTTAACCCGCAATTAATATCCTTGATACATACTTACATACTCAGTTTGTTTCCTGTAACATCAAAGTGGCTCTCCAAAAAGGCATGCCAGATTCTTTAGAATTTCTTTATTCAATTGCACAATTAAAATGCCAATAAATACAGTACAAGAAGTACATTAAAAAAATGAGGGAAGCTATAGGGCTTATACAGTGTCATCCCCAATACAGAACATTTTGATCAAATCTAATCAGACAACCCAGACAACTATATGTAGATAGTAATAATAGTAATAAATGATTTCGTATTTGATTTTGGATTGTTAACTGGCCTCTGTATTTGATGCTACATTGACATTTAGAGGTAAAACAGTAAGTTAAATTAAAGTCTTTCAAAGGTCTGGTTGAACATGAGGGAAGATCTGATCATTCTTGAAAAATGCAAATGATTCAGGAAGGCTGTTGGGAACAAACAGATGAGTCACAGCTTCTTGAATTGGTCACCGTTGTCGAGCACCTGGTCTGAATTGAATGTGTCTTGTTAAGGTAGGACGAGTTCGTGACAGCTCAACATTATAACAACTAATGTACAGATAAATAAACCTGTAACACAAAGGTAAATGTACTTGTTAGTGATTTCATAGTGTTTCCTAAATTCGGAGATGTGCATGCTTGTTTGTGTGTTTCAGATGTGTGAGAGGTGTAACAGGCATACAGAGTGCACCAAGCGGCTGTCCATCCAGAGGTTTCCCCAGGTCATTGTGATCCGTATCCTTGACAACGAAAACTCTCACTTAGTGTGTGAAAGTTATTAGGAGTTGGTGTTTTTTCTGCCCGAAGTTATGATGCTTAACGGCCTGCGTCAGATCTGAATCGCTTCACGACGTCTCGATGGTCTATCAGCAAAAGTACGGTGTACGTGTCCTTCCCACTCACTAACCTGGACCTCGGGCCGTACGGACCTGTCGACTGTGGTAACACAACCAAACCTCTCCTTCAGTTCATCTTTGAACTTGCGCTCCCACTCAACGCATCATCTAATTTTACATGCATGCTCAAATTAACCATGTGGTGGTGGGGGAGCTTTAAGAAACAGAAAGCTTAAAAGCTTATTTTATTCTGACAAAGTGAAAAAAAGACATGGGGAATGATTTCAGAAAAGGTGTCCAGCTGCACTTGAACTGTGAATGTGTCAAAAAGACAGTGATTCACTGATGAATAGTTTAAAAGAGGAATGGTGGCTAAATCTCACATTTTACCATATGAAAATGTTGAGTGTGAAGATTTAACCAAACGTACTGGTATTTTTACTGAATGAAAGATACAAATGTTTCAAATATTGAAAGAATTGCCCTCAGTTCAACACTACTACAACTACTACTATTACTATTACTACTACTACTACTACCACTAATAATAATAATAACAATAACAATAATAATAATAATTCATTAAAAAATATATAATAAAACTAATCATGTTTTTGTAGTTTGTTGTGGTGAGGACATTTTCATAATTTGTACATATGGGAAACTGGCACAACATAGAATATGTCATTATATATATATCTGTGCATGTCCCCACAGGACCAGTTCTGTATGATTTATATGCAATTTGTAACCACACTGGGACGGTGAACATGGGCCACTACACCGCCTGCTGTTCAGATGAAAATGGATGGTGCTTCTACAATGACTCCAGGTGAGGCTCCCGCTCCCAGATTATTCCATTTTGACATGAAATGCCCTGCCAACTGTACTTTTACAGAAAAACAACTGCGTCTGACTTCTGCACTGAGACACATCCTGCATAAACCCCGAGCTGTTTCTGATAATTTCTCTCCATCTACCCACCTACAGTGTGACTCCAGTCTCAGAGAACCAGCTTCAGACCAATCAAGCCTATGTGCTGTTCTACCAGCGCAGCAACAGCACCGCCACCACCGCTGGCGTCAGGAAATAGACCTGAGACTGGCTGAGGCGGGCAGCCAATCAGAGCAACTTTACCTCCAGTGTCCATAGAAACAAATAGGAGCAGCAGTGCTGTAACTCTGGCTTCTGTGAACTTCTCAGTGAGCTCAAATAAACTCTGAGGAGGAGGAGGAGGAGGAGAGAGAAGCCGCGTTCACTTCAAGGGGGCTCGAAGAGGTGACCTCCACCCTTCTAAATCATGGAGATGCTTTCGAAGGGTCTCAGGGCGAGAGAAACGAAACATCTCTGTGGAGTCTCCGTGCCCTCGTCCTCGGGCGGGAGTGAGCAGTGTTCTTGACGCAGAGCTCTTAATGTAAGATAATCGTGATTCATGCTTGCTAACAGAAACACAAACAAACAGAAACAAATCTTTGGTGGAATAGAGATAAGGCAACATTTTGAGCTACAATTTTGTGAAAACGTATTTTAATTTGAGATGTAATTATCTATAACCTCTACTAAGTCTATACTGTCTTTTTCATCTAAATATCCCTCCAGATGGACAGTAAACACTGAAACATGAAAATATTAAAACAGGAAAATATTAATCCTCAACATTAAGTACACTTGTACAAATATACCTGATCTTCCCTGTGTATGTAAGTGTGAACAATACATTCAGTCTGACAATACCATTCACTACAACCTTAATAATATAAATTAATTAAAGCCTACCTGACTGTGTGAGCAAAAACTGAAAAATTAGAAGTAATTTATTGGATTGTATTGGATCTCTTTAGATTGTACACGTGTACTTAATGTTTTGGCTGACTGGTGTATGTCGGCCTACAGATGGGCGACAAATGAATGGAAAAATCAGAATACTTATCTGAATGCCGTGGGGGCATTTTGAGAGGGAAGGGTCGTTGTAAACTGACACAGAATTGTTCTGGGTGATTGCGTTTATTCTGTGATGAAATGTGAATCATGTGCTACAGCCTTCGCAGTCACCAGATCTCAACCCACATGGGAGATTTTGACGTGTTGGACAGCGCTCTCCATCACCATCATCAAAATACCAAATGAGATCATACCTTTTGGAAAAATGGTGCTCATCCCTCCCGTACAGTTTAAAGACTCTTCAGGGGACAATTGAAGGAACACTGATGCTGTTCTGGCAGTACATTGTGGCCCAAATCCTTAAAAGGACTTTTTTTCTTTTAGTTTGTCACCCGTCTGTTGATATACACAAATGTATGTTTTGTTTTTTTTTCCACATATGAGTCAACTGAATAATACGGGCACACTGCACAACTGAATGTACAGAAATTTAAAACACAATAAAAGATTAATGAAAAAGCCTAATGACTGCACTTGAATTCTTCTTCTTCTGAGTGTTATTATTATTATTATTATTATTATTGTTGTTGTTGTTGTTGTTGTTGTTGTTATTATCATTATCATTAATATTATTATTAGATACATTTGACTCATTTTGGTCATACCTCATCGTTAACACTATTTTTATCTCGTATAAATGCATGTGAAGGTGCCGCAGCCTGCTGACGAATCCCGTAGTTGTGCGCATGCGCAGGGGCTGTGGGCGGAGCTTTCTAGTCGGTCAGGAAGAGCAGAAAGGCGGACACAGAAAACACCAAGCGGTAATCACATCCACATATAGCTTTTAAACTTCGAGCCGGTCCTCGTTTCGGTCGCAGAAGTACCTCAGCGGTGCCGGTGAGCGCCGCGGTTGGGGTTTCAGGGAGAAAACCGCGAGTGACAGCCGCCCAAAGCAGGGGAAACACCGTTAGCTCCGCGGGCTAGCTGGCGTTAGCAAGTTTGACAGGCCCGGACTAACTCAGCCTTTGAGCAGAAATGGGAGCTCAGCACGGAAATGTTTCATGTTTACACCCTCCACCTCCGAGGCAGCCTCCCTG
Source organism: Terapon puta (assembly GCA_028564955.1). NCBI lineage: Eukaryota > Metazoa > Chordata > Actinopteri > Centrarchiformes > Terapontidae > Terapon > Terapon puta. Next base: position 18,043,801 of record JAOXYL010000050.1, on the reverse strand, counting down.
TTTAATCCGCCGGGTCGTTTCGGTGTAGATTTACGTCTAAAATTGGGATCGTTTTCACGAAACGCCTTAAATATACGGAGGCCGGTTGTGTGCACTTCAGAAAGGGAGGAATGTTGTTTTTGCATTGAACTTGTATTGTTTAAAGGCCTCATTATCCAGTGCACCAGTGTTATGAAGCTATGTGTGGCTGTATTGTCAGTTGTGACTTGTGAGAAACCATGTATTGACAGCAAATCCCCCTTTTTCCCCCTTCTTCTCCACAGATGGCTGCTATCAGGAAGAAGTTGGTGATAGTTGGGGATGGTGCTTGTGGAAAGACCTGTCTGCTCATCGTCTTCAGTAAGGACCAGTTCCCAGAGGTCTACGTCCCCACCGTGTTTGAGAACTATGTGGCAGACATTGAAGTGGATGGGAAACAGGTGAGACACAAATAAGGGCCCAGGAAGGCCCAAAGGGTGTGCAGGAAAATGGGTAATGGGGTTTTTATGTTGTTCAAGATTACATGGAGCCGTAGGTGACAAGTCACAGATTGCCTCTGATAGTGCTCAACAATATGTTAAAAGAAAATCACAAAGTTAAAATCAAGTTTAAAAAAATGACAAAATTTCAAAGTATAGGAATAGAATGTACTATATAAAATATAATATGAAAATATAAAAAATATAATACTGTAGAGGCCAATGTTTGTTCTATTGGCAATTAATCTACAGATTTATTCTCCATAACCATTGTTGTGAAAAAAATAGTTTCAGACATCATATTTTTTCTTATATTATTTTTCTAAATCCTTATCCAGTGTTTTGAAAGAGAATCAGTTTGCCATAATACAGGATATTAAAAAGCTGAAAATTTGGCACCATAAGTTGTTCATATTTGTACATGATTTAAATGAATAGCTGATTATCAGAATTGTTACATGTTTGTCCTTGGCATAAATTCTTATGCTTGTAACTTAAATGCTCTCATGCATCTGTTCTTACATGTTGCTGTCTCTGTCTTTTTACAGGTAGAGCTAGCACTTTGGGATACAGCAGGTCAGGAGGACTACGACAGACTGCGGCCTCTCTCCTACCCGGACACCGATGTTATTCTCATGTGTTTCTCTGTAGACAGCCCTGACAGTTTAGGTATTGTGTTTCGACAGTTGACCACTATGCATTGAACACCTTGTGATTGTGAAATTGATATATGTTGCTAATTGTCACATTCCTTCTCTCTACCTGCTGTAGAAAATATTCCTGAAAAGTGGACACCTGAAGTGAAACACTTCTGTCCCAATGTTCCCATCATCCTGGTGGGGAATAAAAAAGATCTGCGCAACGATGAGCACACCAGACGAGAGCTTGCCAAAATGAAACAGGTCAGTGTTTTTTTTTTGTTCTTCAAAACATGCTCTTAGGTACATTTGTTTGCATAAAGTTTTAAACCTTCTCTCTGATCTGTGTCTCCAGGAGCCAGTTAAACAAGAAGATGGCAAAGAGATGGCGAACCGCATCAGTGCCTACGGCTACCAAGAGTGTTCTGCCAAAACCAAAGATGGTGTGAGGAACGTCTTTGAGATGGCAACCAGGGCAGCACTGACAGCCAAGAAACGTAGCAAGAAGAGCACCTGCCTTCTGTTATAGGCTCTGGGAGAGGCGGGAGCCGCTGTTTAGCACAGACAGAGAGGGCGGCTTCTATTGAGATTTGATATAGGGGAGAATACTGGGGAGGGCCCTGAAATGTTTTGCGGACGCTCAATTTCCAATCACCCGTTCATCCTCAGAAAATAAAAAGCAAGTCTTAAATGATTTGATAGACTTCTACGCCTTGGCCCTTGGTCTGTACATTAGATTAAGTGCCATTTTTGCTTGGGTCTATCAAAACCTTTCAGATCTAGAAGTTTGTAGGGCGGGTGTTGGGGGGGTGGTGGGTGATTTGAAGTTGAGCAGCTGTTAAACGTGTTGAAATGTGCCATGATTTGGAATGAAGAGAGAAAAAGGTCCTTACCAGTCCAAAGACCAATGGGGATGTGAACCAGATAGACAGACAGAGAGAAAAAAAAAGACATAAATATAAAAATAAGTTTGAATTAAGACCATGTCTAAGTGGATTTTACACAGTATCGCCTACATGTAGTGCCTTGAGAGCAGTGGTCAAGAAGAGTAAGTTGTGGGGTAGGGATTCATAACTTGGATGGGGTATTATTTTGTCATTTGTAGTGTCCACACATCACATTTGTGAATGCTTTCTCCCTGTCATTGGCTTGGCTCCCTCAGGCCCATATTCTGACTCAGGCGCTATGCAGGGGTATGCCTAAACTAGATTGTATGAGATATTTTCCCATACTGAATTACTTACCTGTACTTTAGAGTGTGTGTGAGTGTGTGTGTGTGTGCGTGCGTGCGTGCGTGCGTGTATGTGTGTGCAACTGTATGGTGGTTTGTTTCCAGTGCAGGTCTGCATGCAGTGAATGTGTGTATATTTGTGTGGGTGTGTATTAACATATGTGTCTACGTACTGTATGCATGGAAAGGCCTTCTGCGTCACTGACCTAACCCCTTGTTTCCATGCCAAAGTTACCCCTGACGGCCACATTTTATGGCCTAAATGGGTAATGGAATTAACAGCTACTCAGAGTGACATAGAAATCCTTCACTTTACTGGAAGACATTGTACTATACCTAGAGGCACAATCAGGTTAAACATATTATGAGTTTTTAGGACCTTTTTCCATGTGTACCAGAGATTCATTTGATTGTGTTAATCAGTGGGTTAAATCATGAGTGGTGTAGTTGATGAGTTGAATATTCTTTCAGATAGACGATAGGCTTATCTTATTACTATAATGTCCATTATGTACTGTATGTCTTACAAGGCCTTGTAAGGACATGTTATTGATGTGTATTTCAAATCTGCCTTTTACTCAACTCTCCCCATTCCCCCTTTAATGATATTGTCATTATTGTACTATAACTTTTTATTGTTGATGTCTCTAATTTTCTTAGTATATTTTAATCATTTTACTTAATCCCGCTGTTATGATCAGCTTATAAATTGTAACCGCAGTATTGTTTCGTTTAACTAATTGAAGGTCAAGCTTGGGGTGGAAGGCTGGAAGGTTTTGGGGGTGGGCTGCTATAGCATTTTTATTTTATTTTATTTTTTTGTTCTTTTTGTACTGTGACTTATTAGGATTTTCTGGATTTTTTTTTCCAAATAAAGCTGATATTAGGGTTTTCTGTTGTAAGGTATTTATGTGTTATTTGATCTATTCATTTATTAATAATTGCAACAATCCTCCCTATATTTCTGGCATTAATTAACGTTTTTTCCCCAAATAAAAACACTCATAACCCTTCAAAACCGCTGTCTGTAAGGTATTCTTTCGATATTTGTACAAATACATACAAATGCAAAAACGCACCAGTTAATGTCATGTGTGTCTCCCACTGCATCAGTCATGGGCTACTTATTAAGGGCTGGGCCTGCCTGCGTCGTCCAATCATCGTCGACATCTCCGCGTTCGGTTCTCCGAGCGCCAATCACATACCTGAGTCAGGTCTTGGTCCCGCCCACTCTGAAATGTTGCCTCACTGTGGCCATTTTACACTGTGGGTCCCAGGAAAAATAATTACACCTCTAACACCGCCTCCACTTCTTTCACCTGGGGTTCAGCGTGACATTTAAAGAAGCATTGCGGGTTGCGTGTTTCGCAGGTAAGTGTCTGTCCTTTTTGACGCCAAATTGAGGGCTGTCGCGTTTGCAGCGTTTGACAGGAGGCGACCAGCTAGCCAACCTCAGGCTAAACTAGCTGCTAACCGAGATGACCGCCACACGTCATTGCTCAACGCTCCTGTTATTTATTTATTTTTATTTTGGGGGGGAAGGGTCGGGGGTGTGCATGTACCATTGTGCACGCACGTGTTTTATTCATTGGTGGTGCAGGGCCATGCCTCTGTTTGTGGCAGCTGGTAAAGCTGGGACTGAAGAGGTTGGCAGTGAAAGTTGGAGAAGTCTGCTGCAGAAATGGAGCCAACCTGGGGACACTGCTGCCTCCTTATGGGCTCCTTTTCCTGCAAAGTGGCCCCTTTGACACTGTGTTATGTATGTGCACAGCCAGTTTGCAGTGTTTTTTAAAAAAATTATTTGCTTTCACTGACAGGAGTATATTTCTGGTGCATTTGCAGGGTGTCGGATGCTGTGACCAAATAGAAAAAGACAAGAGTTGAGGAGCAGAGTCAGTGGATCAGCATGGACTATGAGCGGAGGTGAGTTAAACAGCACCTTTCCATCCACCAAAGGGTGCATGTGTGAAAGAAGAAGTCCTTCACTTTGTGTTTTTCACGGTCAGCAGGGGTGGGCGAGGCGACCGCACAGGTCGCTACGGCAGCACCCACGGCGATCACAACTTTCGGGACATGGACTACCGGGGGTACGGCCAAGAGGAAGAGGAGGCCGGTTCTGGATATGATGCCAGAGCGGAGGGGGACAGGCCGTACGGTCGAGACGAGCAGTCACTGGGGGCCTGTGACTTCTCACCAGGTCACCTGCAGGACCGCCCGGGATTTCACCAGAGGGGAGACGGGCGAGGGGACGTGGGGCGTGAGGGGAAAGGGCTCCCATGGGCCCCGTGCCCGCAGTCGCAGCCTGATCTGGCCGTTTCTATGCTCCAGAGAGAGGAGGAGGGATCCAGGCGGGAGTTTGAGCCGCTACGCACCGGCTTGCAGGAAAGAGGTCGGGGGAGAGGTGGCAGAGGCTTTCCTGAGAGCAGTGCCTCTCATTCGGGGAGTAGTGATGGCAACTGGGGGCGTGGTGTTGCCCACTCTGAGCAGATGGAGTACAACACGGCAAGACCAAGGGAGGAGGACCGGTTCTCCCGTGCGGCTGTGAAGAGGAGGGTAAACCAACAACAAGTCCTTCCTCTTTGTTGAGCCGCCACAGTATTATTTTGTTATTTAAGATTGGTTGTTAATTTCTGACTGTTCTGCGCAGGCTTTTCAAGCAGGATCTGAGGAGCAAAGCTGTGGGAGTGCTGGTCCAGACCTGTCCCTTGAGGAGCTGGATCAGAAAGACCAAGACTATCGTGCAGATTTAGACCACAGCCAGAGGCCAAGCAACATCATAATGCTTCGCATGCTGCCACCTAACGCCACCGCCAATGAGGTTAGTGTGTGTCTCTTGGGCATCTTCGGTCTGATGATGCGTGGGTTGTCAGTGGGCTCGAATCTTTAAAATGCCTCTGTGTTTATAGATCCGTGCACAACTTCAGGAGCAGGGGATCCAGCCAAGAGAGGTTCGCCTCATGAGGAACAAATCTTCAGGTGAGAACTTTTCCATTGCCACGGATTTGTTTGCGTTCTTTTCTCTCCCCTTGTGTCACACTCATCCATCACAGCTCTCTCATTTTCATCGCTCTTTCAGGTGACTTTCCCACGTCTGCTCTGTTGTCTCTCTCTTATTAATGAGCGTCCTCCCTTTCCTTTTCCCTCTCTCTTACTGTCACTGTCTTTCTTCATACTCTGACTGCAGAACAGATAGTTGATACAAAGAACACACTCTTATAGCGACCTACTTTCTTAAAGGCTTTTGCTTAGATTGCTCCTTCGATTCTTTGGTCTGCTGGTGTTTGAATCCTCTCTAGTGCCCACAGGGCTGCAGAAACATCTTTGCACGCTTCACAGGAGAACCCCATCCATATTTGCCTTTCGAGACAGGAGTGCATGCACACAGCTGTAGGTTACAAATCTTCACCTCATCGCTTAAATGTTCCTTTTTCGCCTCGGCTCTCTTACTGTCTTTACCCTTTCATGATTCTGCCGCATCCATCTTGAAGTGGGATGTGTCTGAGTAGATGAACAATGCTCACGAACTAACAGTGCCACCTGAGAAATGAGCAGCGGGGGCAGAATTTGTCTGATTGTGTCCACCATTGTAGCTATTCTTTTGGGTGTGTGAGTGTCGGGGATTTAAGTGTCGCAGCTATCTCTCAGCTCCGCGAGCGTCATCCATACCACTCAGAAAAGCTTGTCTTTTTTCTAAAGGTTTCCCATTAAGGTCATTGTCTCACTGGCCTCCCCCCTTTTGCTAACTCACTGGTTGTCTGTAAGGTGTGCCTATCTGACTCGGGCACACTTACAGTCCCCCTCCCCCCCACCGCACTGCTCTGTCTTTCTCACCCCTGCATCACTGTTTCTCTGTTTGTAGGATAAGTCACTCTGAGTTTTAAATGTTCAAATGATGTGATTATACCGTACACAGTGTTTTGTAAACCAGAGTTAAATAAACATGTTGTATAATGTGCTGTCAAACAGTTTATCGTAAAGCATGGATAGGTTATGGAGCATTTAAGATGAGACATCCCAGCCAAGTGCTACATAGTTCAGACTGCCCTCTGACTCTCAGAGCAGCAGAGGTATGTGTGTGTGTGTGTGTGTGAGTGTGTGTGTGTGCGTGCTTGTGCGTCTGTCTGCTCTGCCTGGGTGCCTCCATCACTCAAAGCCAAATAGCTCAGACTCAAACTGATGAGTGGGTGGGATTCCCCCTCTCTCTCTCTCTCTCTCTCTCTCTCTCTCTCCCTCTTTCCTTGACCCTGTTGAGATACTCGACATTGCGTCCTCCCACCCTTGCAGAGAATTTGACAGCGGCTCTCCAACTGGCCGTCAAGTGTGTTGTTTCCAAGGGAGAGAGGAGGCAATGCTTGATTCTATTAGTGCTGTTACAGGGTCTCTCTCTCTCCTCTGGACATGAAGCACTAACCCCTCACTGCGTTGTTGTTATGTTGTTGTTGTTGTTGTTCGGTTACCATGGCGCTGGGCGGTGTCCAGGTCAGAGCCGAGGATTCGCCTTCGTCGAGTTTAATGTCATACAGGAGGCCACCCGCTGGATGGAGACCAACCAGGTCACTCTCCCTTACACAGACACACATACACATATACATGCATACAGTGGGACACGTGGGTTTATATCAGTCACGTCATGCCTCGTTATGTGCACACGATGCATTCCAGTAGTGGAGAAATGTTTTTTTTTTTGTCCCTGAGGTCGGTAGGTAGGTAAGTCTTAACACTTTAAGGGAAAATTCCTCTTTTCTTGCTACTGACAGAATTCCGGCAAACAGGCAAATTCATGTTACATCATGCTGACATCTGTCTGTCTGGGGCACAACAACATATTTTTCATAACTGGACACTACTCGCAGTCACAGTTGCGCAACATTTGCCCAGTACAAGCTCCTCTTTTAGTAGTCCTCTTTCTTCAGTGACATGTTTTCACTCTCTCTCTTATGTTGACAGTACCAATACTGTGTGAATATAATTTCCTCACATGGTTTGCTGAATCTGATCAAATATATTACGTCATTTTCTTGTTTTTTGAGCCTTTCATATCTGGGTCATCTGCCATTACATTTTTATTTAGGATGGAGCTATTGTCTATTTTGAGGGGCGAAGGTGGTCACAGTTGGGGATTGGGATGTGTGGAAAACTGTGAAAAGGTTTCCCCTTAAGGGGGGAGGGATGACACAATTGAACAGAACACATTGTGTCCTTAAACACGGACACCCGCACACTACACATACACCATCTCAGTCCGTCCCAATTTCCTAAAGCTGAAGGTTGCAATTCTCTGGTGTCCTCTTTCTTTCAGCCTCAGTTCTCCTCTCTCTCTCTCTCTGTCTCTCTCTCTCTCTCTCTCTCTCTGTCCCCCTCTCCCTCTCATCCCTGTCAATCTCTCTCATCTCTTGTGAGATGAGGCCTTTCTCTGGCATGTGTGGCCTAATTATCACTGATAATCATTCTTTGTTTCCCCTCCCTCTCTCTCTCTTTCTTTCAGGGAGTGCTGTTGATTCTGGGACAAAGAGTGTCGATGCACTACAGCGACCCAAAACCGCGTGCCAATGAGGACTGGCTCTGCAACAAGGTTGTGTCTGTGTGCAGTGCGTGGCAATCTAAATTTAAGTGTGTGTGTGTGTGTGTGTGTGTGCACAGTATGCATGTTTATCTGTCACTGTAGCAGCTCATTGTTTTTTAAGTAAGTCTTTTAACAGTAGATCATGTAACATCTCAACAGTGTGGTGTGCAAAACTTTAAACGGAGAGAGAAGTGCTTCAAATGCAGTGTGCCTAAATCAGGTAAAGTTTAACCCAGCTACTATAAATATCACAACTGTTCTCCCTTGTGTAATAACGCAAGCTCTCTCTCTCACACCATATAATGATAAATAAATGCTCAGAGGCTGAGCTGAAGTTGCCCCAGTTGCAAAGGGATTTGCCCGTTGGACTTCAAAAGGAGGGAGCTCAAGGCTTATTGCCGTTGCCAGCACCCTACCACTC